>JARQZJ010000007.1:1200000-1800000 GCA_030704895.1 Henosepilachna vigintioctopunctata | reverse complement strand
CGAAAAATTCATCGATCTTGTTGAATGATAATAGGATACAATTGTTTCATCATTATTATGAATCATCAGTCCATATTTAATCTATCAATCAAGAATCGATGACTTTCAAAACGAACATAGGTCCTATACCAAATTAAGAGAAGTTCTAGAGAGTGAAATACTCACGTAGGCTCCCTCTATCGGCGAAAGAACGTATAAACACTCCCTAGCGTTCAAGATTCCTACTCATGACAACAAGAGTGCGAGTGGAAGGCTTTGTAGATATTTCATTCGAACACAACAGAAAATTGTCTGAAATGTGTACGAATGATCCCATGCCTAATCGCTCCAGATCACGCCCAGGCGGGCAAAAGTGTAGCTAGTTCAAAGATTCACAGGTAATTCAATACTAGTAATTGAAAGTCATCGACTCTTGATTGATAGATAAATATGGACTGATGATTCATAATAATGATGAAACAATTGTATCCTATTATCATTCAACAAGATCGATGAATTTTTCGAAACGCTCTTAATATTCACTCTCGAAAGTGATGGGTTCGTTCTCGTTGACAACAATTGTGTAGACAGCTCCCTGAGAGTTTTATTTGAAATATTTCGATATTTCGATTGAGAGTCTCAGTATTTACTAGTATTGAATTACCTGTGAATCTTTGAACTAGCTACACTTTTGTCCGCCTGGGCGTGATCTGGAGCGATTAGGCATGGGATCATTCGTACACATTTCAGACAATTTTTTGTTGTGTTCGAATGAAATATCTACAGAGCCTTCCACTCGCAGTCTTGTTGTCATGAGTAGGAATCTTGAACGCTAGGGAGTGTTTATACGTCCTTTCGCCGATAGAGGGAGCCTACGTGAGTATTTCACTCTCTAGAACTTCTCTTAATTTGGTATAGGACCTATGTTCGTTTTGAAAGTCATCTATTCTTGATTGATAGATCAAATATGGGGTGATGATTCATAATAATGATGAAACAATTGTATCCTATTATCATTCAACAAGATCGATGAATTTTTCGAAACGCTCTTAATATTCACTCTCGAAAGTGATGGGTTCGTTCTCGTTGACAACATTTGTGTAGACAGCTCCCTGAGAGTTTTATTTGAAATATTTCGATATTTCGATTAAGAGTCTCAGTATTTATATATATATATATATATATATATATATATATATATATATATATATATATATATATATATATATATATATATATATATATATATATACTATATACTTTACTATATAGTAGTAAATACTGAGACTTTTAATTGAAATATTGAAGTATTTCAAATAAAACTCTCAGGGAGCTGTCTACACAAATGTCGACGAGAACGAACCCATCACTTTCGAGAGTGAATATTAAGAGCGTTTCGAAAAATTCATCGATCTTGTTGAATGATAATAGGATACAATTGTTTCATCATTATTATGAATCATCAGTCCATATTTAATATATCAATGAAGAATCGATGACTTTCAAAACGAACATAGGTCCTATACCAAATTGAGGGGAATTTTACCTAGTGAAGTATTCACGTAGGCTCCTCCTATCGGAGAAAAGACGTATAAACTCTCCCTAGCGTTCAAGATTCCTACTCATGACAACATTAGCGCAAGTGAAAAGCTTTGTACATATTCCATTCGAACACTACAGAAAATTTTCCGCAATGTGTGAGAATAATTCCTTGCCTAACGCTCCAGATCACGCCCAGGCGGGCAAAAGTGTAGCTAGTTTCAAGATTCACGGGTCATTCAATACTAGTGAATACTGAGTGCCTTAATCGAAATATTGAAATATTTCAAATGAAACTCTCAGGTAGCTGTCTACACAAAAGTTGTCAACAAGAACTATTATCATTCAACAAGATCGATGAATTTTTCAAAACGCTTAATATTCACTCTCGAAAGTGATGGATTCGTTCTCGTTGACAACATTTGTGTAGACAGCTCCCTGAGAGTTATTTGAAATATTTCAATATTTTGATTAAGAGTCTCAGTATTTACAAATGTTGACATGAGTAGGAATCTTGAACGCTAGGAAGAGTTTATACGTCTTTTCTTCGATAGAGGGACCCTACGTGAATATTTCACTAGGTAAAATTCCCCTCAATTTGCTATAGGACCTATGTTCGTTTTGAAAGTCATCGATTCTTGATTGATAGATTAAATATGGACTGATGATTCATAATAATGATGAAACAATTGTATCCTATTATCATCAACAAGATCGATGAATTTTTCGAAACGCTCTTAATATTCACTCGAGAGAGTAATGGGTTCGTTCTCGTTGATAGCATTTGTGTAGACAGTTCCCTGAAAGATTTATTTGAAATATTTCAATATTTCAAATTTCGGAAGACTATACCACCAAAATAATGAAACTTTTAGACGACCCAAGATATAAAGCTGTCTCCAGAGACCCCACTACATACTTGGAAAAGACAACTAAGTCCAAAATCGTTGAATCGCCAATAGACGAACAAACCAAGAAGAAACTCATACCTAGGGAAAAATCAAGCAGATGCCCAAAATTCTACGGCCTCCCAAAAATCCACAAAGACGGAGTCCCTCTTCGACCTATCGTCAGCGCTTTCAACTCTCCAGTATATAATTTAGAAAATATCTGGCTAGTATACTACAACCCATAGTGGAAGGAGCAGATTCTTATATCAAAAACTCAGAGCACTTCACTCACTTGTTAGACTCTCTCACCATAGATCAACATGACATCATCGCAAGTTTCGACGTCGAATCTCTATATCCGAGCATACCGGTAGAGGAAGCCCTACAACAAATAGCAGAAAACGAATCACTTCCAACGCATATCATAGAGCTGTCCAAACATTGTTTGAATAACGCCTACTTCATGCACGATGGCCAAATGTACCGACAAGTTGACGGAGCAGCAATGGGATCGTCACTGTCACCCGCAGTAGCCAATCTATTCATGAATTATTTTGAAAAGAAAGCTATACAATCGACAAATCTAAAACCAAAAATATGGAAAAGATACGTCGACGATGTGTTCGTCGTATGGTCGTTCGGTAAAGACAAACTTCTAGAATTCCTGGACCATCTGAATTCAATCCACCCACGAATAAACTTCACTATAGAGCTTGAGTATAACAACCAATTACCCTTCCTCGATGTACTTGTTATGAGAGGTGAACATGGCAAATTGGGACACACTGTATATAGGAAACCAACTCACACTAATAGATACCTAAACGCCGAATCCCACCACCATCCATCGCAGATACAAGCTGTTGCAAACACACTGATTTCCAGGTCACTGCGTCTTACGAACAACAACCACAAAGCCCAAGAACTTGACAAAATTACCGCAGCCCTTGAACAAAATGGATACAAACAGAAAACAATTAAAAAAGCGATTGATCTGCAACAAAATCTGGGAAATAAACCAAGAGAAGATTCCGAAGGCAAATTTAAAACCGTCCTACCGTACATCAAGGGAACAACTGACAGGATTGGACGGATTCTTCGTAAATGTAATATATCAACGACATTTAAACCACTTGAAACTATCAGAACAAAATTGAGAAATCCTAAACAGAAGATCCCACTAGAAAACCAGGGTGTGTACAGCGTAACATGCGGAACATGTAACAAAAGCTATGTCGGCCAAACGAACCGTAGAATCTCCTCTAGGTTAGAAGAACACAAACTTTCCATAAGAAACAAACAACTATCATCGGCTCTATTTCAACACGAACACCTAACCGGCCACAAAATTAACTTCGACAGTGGTAAACAAATTGCAAACGTCGAAAATTACAAAACGCGATTAATTAGAGAAGCCATCGAAATAGAGAAGATTGGTCATTTGAACAAGAAAGACGATACCCTGAAGTTGTCGAGTACCTGGAAAACAATAATGAGACGACACACCGAAATTCACCAACCTACGGAAAGATCAAAACAGACAAGAGGAGATATCCAAGACCAGTCAGTTGAGGAGGCGGAGCCACCGCTACCGCTAGCCAATCAGGACAGATATAATCTCCGACAGCGACGAAAACGTATAAATACAGGTAGCCAGCAAACCGATCTCTCTTTCAGTCACCAGACTCCGAGTAATCGATAACCATCATTTGAAGCATTGATAATGTCAAGTGAGACCTTGACGAAACGTCTGCCTGTTCCCAACAGGCACTCAACAAACCAACGGATGTATTCCCGGAACAATATACCATTATATTTTTCCATCCGTGAATCTCTACGAAACATATATATATATATATATATATATATATATATATATATATATATATATATATATATATATATATATATATATATATATATATATATATATATATATATATATATATATATTTAATCAAATTTGTGAATTCAAAACAAATGAGAAAATATTAGAAGAACCTAAATTTATCAGAAAATTGTCACAGCAAATTTATTCAAAATTTCAAGTCAAGTCTTGAATCTGAAAACTGGAGAAAAGTTTTTGAAACTGTAGATGCCAATGATAAGTTTGATTACTTTATGGACATAATTGGTTTACACTATAATAGCAATGTTCCAATAATATTGCAAAAGCCTGTAAATCAAGTCTATAAGAGTACTAAAATATTGACACAGATAAAAGAAACCCTTGATTTTATTAGAGAGGCATATTTTCAAACTAATGACAAAGAAATTCTAGATCAATATAAGAGATACAAAGGATTTTACCTTAAATATGCACAATGGGAAAGGAAAAATCAGAACCAGAAAAAAATTATGTTAGCATCAAATAAACAGAAAATGACATGGACATTAATCAATGAAGAAACAGGCAGAGGAAAAAATCACTCAAATAACCCACCACCTGCTGAAATGTTGAATAAATACTTCACAACTATTGCATCAACCATCATTGCAGATATACCAAATGTTGAAAGATCTGCTGGAAGCTATCTTAAAGAAAGGAAAAATTTCAAATCATTATTTTTCAGACCAATAGTTGAAGAAGACATATTCAAATACATACAGAAAATGGCACCTAAATCCACGCAGGATATTTTCGAAATGAACACAGTTGTAATCAAGAGCATTATGGAGTTTATAGCGAGTCCATTGACAGATATAATAAATGCTTGTTTTGAACAAGGTATTTTTCCAAACAAAATGAAAATAGCAAAAATCTGTCCAATATTAAAAAAAGGAGACCCAAAAGATGTAAACAACTACAGACCTATCGCAATACTGCCCATTTTCTCAAAAATTTTAGAAATGGCCATAGCAGAGCAAATAACATCATTCTTGTCACATAACAACTTATTGGCTGAAGAACAATTCGGATTTCAAGCAAATAAATCCACCACAGCAGCAGCAAAAAAACTCAGCGACTACATCATTGAAAGTTTTGAAGAGCGGAATATGGTGCTAGCTCGGTTCTACGACATTACAAAAGCATTCGATTGCATGTTCCATGACATATTCCTGATGAAAACTGAGCATTATGGAATCAAAGGAATAGCACTGTCATTAATTAAATCCTTTTTAACAGATCGCTATCAAGTTGTACAGAGCAAAAGGGACCAAAGCTGCATGCTGCCCCTACAGCATGGAATACCACAGGGCTCCATACTGGGACCATTATTTTTTGTTCTGTATATAAATGACTTGCCAGAAAATCTCAAATGCCACACTGTTCTGTATGCAGATGACACGACTCTAGCAATAAAACACAAGGAGTTGAGTGTTATAGAGAAGAATATGGAAGATATTGATAGAGAAGCTTTAAAGTGGTTCAATGCAAACAAACTATGCTTAAATAGGAACAAAACTAAATCCTTAATATTTACGTCATCAAAACGAATCCCATCATCAACTGATACTGCAAATTTTCTAGGTTTTATCATGGACACAAGACTAACGTGGGCTGATCACTGTGAAAAACTAATTCATACTCTGCATAAAATGGTGTTTCCAATAAGACGCATAAAACAAATAATAAGTATCGAATCAGCTCTGGAAGCGTATTTTGCACTTTTTCATTCAAGCATGACCTATGGCTTGGAAATATGGGGTGTCTCAGCTCATACCAACAAAATATTAAAAGCACAAAAAGAAGCTATAAGAGCATTAGAAGGCGTCAGCCCTGATACCCACTGCAGACCCCTGTTTTTGAAATACAAAATACGTACAGTGGTCTCTGAGCTGGCCATAAAATTAGTTATGGAGGTAAAGCTTAACAGCTCAACACATCAAACCAGAGGTCATACGCAACCATATAACATCCGTAGCAAGGATAACTTGCAAATCGCAAAGAAAAGGCTGAATATTGGTGATAGACTGACTGTTGGGGTCAAGCTATACAATAAATTACCTGCTGAATGGAGAGCATTAACAACATCAGCTCTAAGAAAAACCTTAAAAGCATACTTCAAAGAAAATGTGACTTACCACCTTGAAGAAGTCCATTTTAATAGGTCAACAAATTGATAGACATTTATATTGTACATCATAAATGCCATTAAAATTCAATAAGTGTATCTAATTGTACAAACACTTTGACCAGACTGTGATGCAGTTAAATAAAGTTTATTATTATTATTATTATATATATATATATATATATATATATATATATATATATATATATATATATATATATATATATATATATATATATATATATATATATATATATATATATATATATATATATATATATATATATATATATATATATATATATATATATATATATATATATATATATATATATATATATATATATATATATATATATATATATATATATATATATATATATATATATATATATATATATATATATATATATATATATATATATATATATATATATTTACTTCGTATCTTTACTGACCACTTTTATTATACATTTGGATATTTTTTTTTTCCTAGGTAGGTTAGGCCTGTTACATTGTAACACTAAACAATATTTACATAAAAGAATATATGAACATAAATATTCAATACAAACAAATAAAAAATCCACAGCACTTGCAAAGCATGCAATCGAACAACTACACTCAATTGATTTTGAAAACACAGAAATTATAAAAAAAGAGAGAAACCAACTTAAAAGAAATGTATTTGAAATGATAGCTATCCAAAAAGAAGAAAAAAGAACAGTTAATTCAAGAGCAGACATAGAAAACTTCGGACGAATTTACCACAACATCATTCATCGAAATGACAGAGACCACGTGACTTAAGAGGGAGTGAGACGATATACTGAGATTAATTGTGAATGTAATGTTGATATGTATTATTTTGAAAATGACAGTAGTCGAAACGCGTAAATAAAGTTAAATATTAATGTAATAATTGTTATAAAATGACCCTAACCTAGGAAAAAAAATATCCAAATATATATATATATATATATATATATATATATATATATATATATATATATATATATATATATATATATATATATACCTGTAATGTACGCTGGGAGAGAGATATATAAACAACGTATAATTTGATACACATTTAATAACTGGTCAATTCGTACTAGTGCATCTGGATTACTTATACATCCCCACTTGGCCTTTGTACATGTGCCAAATTAATATTTATCAATATACATATATCACACTTCTCCCCTTAGTAAAATTTAAAAAAATAAATAATAATACAAATACCCTAACCATAAATTGAGAAAAGTAAAAAAAAATATCAAGTATATTTCAATCTATCGATAGGTTTAACTTCCCTTTTTGGTCTGAGACTTGAAACACAGTTTCCCTCAAAAGTATTTTTACTGTCAGGCCCAGCAACTAAATCAAAACTTTCAGATTTGGAAACTTCATTTACATCCTCGTTATTATTTTGATTTAGTAATAACTCTTTCCTCAACACAGGCTTTATCTGATTCAAATGGCGTTTCCAAATTAGATTGTTCAGTTGTGGAATTTTGACCAAGTAAGTCGTTAAACCTATTTTTTTATACACTTCGGCCGGAATCCATGTGATCTTAGAAGGTTTTCTGTAATCCTTAACTGTAATATTATCTCCAATTTCAAATTCAATATTTCTCTTGCCATTATAATACTGTTTTTGCTTATTTTGTTTATTGAGAATGATTCTTTTCAAATCACCATATTCGTTGCAACTAGGGGGTGAAAGTAAATCAAATCTTGTACGTATTTTCCTACTAAACATAAGATCACTTGGACTTCGACCCGTTGTACAATGTATTGTGTTCCTGAAGTCAAATAAAAAGTTGTTTATACATTTATTGATATTAATTTCTTTATTTTTGCCTAAAGCATTTTTTAAAGCGTTTTTTATTGTTTTCACGGAATTCTCCGCCTGGCCATTAGAGGAAGGATGGTAAGGTGGAGAAGAACGGAATTCAATACCATTTAATTTTAAAAAGTCTGAAATTCATTCGAAGTGAATGTGGCACCATTATCTGAAACAATCAAACGTGGCAAACCAAATCTAGCAAAACAACTTCGCAAAATTTCAATAGTTGATGTCGCAGTAATTGTGTTCATTGGAAAAACTTCAACCCACTTCGAGTGGGAGTCTACCAGTATTAAAAAATATTTTTTTAAATAAGGACCCATGAAGTCAAGGTGGAGCCTAGACCATACTTCGACCGGAAAAGGCCATGGTACTAAAACGGCTTTATCTGGACTTTTTTTATTGATCATACAATTCTCACACGATCTACACAAATCTTCGATATCTTTACTTAGTCCACTCCACCAGAAATATGACCTCGCCAAACTTTTCATTTTAACAACACCCATGTGTGACCGATGCAAGTCCTTCAATAAACCTACTTTTAAATTATGAGGAATTACTAATCTATTATTCCAAAGTAAGCAATCTTCCTCAACGCTTAATTCTTCTCGAATTTTGTAAAAATGTTTATATTTACTGTGCATTTCCTTGGGCCACCCTGTACGCAAATATTTGATGACGTTCTTAATCGTTTCGTCCAAAGATGACTCTTTTCTAACAGACGCAAAATCGATTGGAAAATGTTTATTATTTTCGAAGTACTCAATGAAATTAACATCTGCTATTTCCCCCGTTAATTTTTCTGTTATAGAATACTGGTGAGGCAATGGCAATCGAGATAAAGAATCAGCACAATTTTTAACACTAGATATGAATTCAATATCGTACTGGTAGCTGGATAATATTAACGCCCATCTACGTAACCGGTTTGCTGAAAACTGAGGTATAGGCTTTTCTGGATGAAAAATTGAAAGAAGTGGTTTATGATCCGTAACTAAGGTGAAATGACGTGCATAAAGATACTGATAAAATTTTTTTAAACCAAAAATAATAGCCAAAGCCTCTTTCTCTATTTGAGAGTATTTAGTTTCAGTATTAGATAAAATGCGTGATGCATAAGCAATGGGTTTTTCGTCCCCATTCGGAAAAGTATGTGTGATTACAGCCGAAATTCCATAGTTTGATGCATCAGCAGTCAATTTTACAGGTAGCTTCGGATCATAATGTACTAATACTTTTGTCGATGTTAATGCTTGCTTGATCCTCACAAATGCAGTATCACATTCTGAAGACCAAAACCACCCTATTTTTTTCTTCAATAGATTATATAACGGTTGACATATGTTAGATAAACTAGGCACAAATTTTTCATAATAATTAACTAATCCCAAAAACGATTTCAATTGGGTAACGTTATGTGGTTCTGGAGCATTTTTTATAGCTAAAATTTTTTCTTCATCTGTGTGTAAACCGTTCTTGTCAATTTTGAAACCTAAATATTTTACTTCCGATTTGAAAAATTCACATTTATTCAAGGACACTCTCAACCCTGCTTCTTCTAATTTACCTAACACTTGATCTAAACGTTCAATATGTTTTATTTTGGATACTGCTGTAACTAAAATATCATCTAGAAAAACAATAACACCCTCAATACCAATCAATACCGATTCCATCATCTTTTGAAATTTTGCCGGCACGGAAGCAATTCCAAATGGAGCTCTAGTGTATCGATATAACCCCTTGTGAGTAGTTAAGGTTACCAAATTTTTAGAATTATCATCTAAACAAACCTGTGTATAAGCATAAGCCAAATCAATTTTACTAAAATAAATTCCACCTTGTAGTTTAGAAAATAATTCTTCTATTCGTGGTAAAGGATACTGATCGATTTCCAGGTGCGGATTCAAGGTAATTTTAAAATCACCGCAAATTCTAATTGTTCCGTCTTTTTTAAAACAGGTACGATCGGAGTCCCCCATGGACTATAATCGATGGATTCTAATACACCTAAATTTTCCAATCTCTTCAATTCATCCTCCACCCCTTCTCTAATGGCAAATGGTAGAGGTCTTGCGCGAAAAAAATTTAGGAGTAACATTTTTGGATTTTAAATTCAATACCATCAACCCTTTATTGAAAGTTCCTAGTCCTGGTTCAAACACCGCACGATATTTCGAGATTAATTTTTTAAAATCATTTTGTGTAGAATCAACAAAATTATTTTCATATATATTTAACTGAAAGATATTGAAAAAATCCCTGCCCAATAAAGGTGGACCAGTAGCACAAATCCATTGATGACATAAAAATTCAAATCATGAGATTCATTCCGAAATGTAACTGTTTTCTCAAAAAAACCCATTGGTGCAACTATTTCGCCATTATATAAATGAAACTTTTTATTTGTTTTCACTAAATTGGAGTTAGGAAAATTGCGTATATAAAATATGTCAGATACTACAGAAAAACTTGAACCTGTATCTAAATTAAAATTAAAATTTACACCTTCAATCGAAATATCGATTAATATAGGATTAACATTATAGCTTAAGTTGAACAATTCATACTCGTTCGATTCTGTACAATCTTTAGATTCTAAGAAATTTTGGTTATTTCTCACATTTGATTTGTTTACGGTTTTCCTAAAAGAACAAACCGGAGCTAAATGCCCCTTTTTATTACAACAGTGACAAAAACATTCACGATAAGAACACTTATCTGCTCGATGATTTCTGCGTCCACAGACTGTGCATTTAGATGCGTAGAAACTTGCTGAGGGGGGATGAAACGTTCTAGACTTGGACTCAAGGTCGGCATTGCCCCTCCGCTGTGAATTGGTACGTGCGTATAACAACTCCGGTTCCTTCATAATATTTTCCAGATTGGAAGAAAATGATGGCTGAATGACTGCTTTAGAAAATGCCAATTCTACTACTGCCTCTAAGGTTACACTAACTTTTTCTTCTAATAATCTGTCTTGAACAGAACCTTTATCATAACCGATAATATAAATGTCCCTTAGTACCGTGTCCAATTCTGTTAATTTGAACTGACAGTAGCTTGCCAAATCTCTCACTCGCGCTGCCCATTCCTTAGCATTCTCGTTCGGCGATTTCTTCGCTGTATAAAACTTAAAGCGAGCCCCAAATACATTTCCACTTGGTTTAAAATGTTCCGTCAGCAATTTGCTCAGATCCAAGTATGATTTACTTTCCGGTTCTACCGGTAAACATAAATTCGATATAAGTTTATAAGCTTCTTCATTCAACACATTCAACAAAATGGCTGCTTTTCGTTTTTCATCATTAATTTCGTTCGCTAAGAAGTAATTATCTATACGCTTTTTGAAAATTGTCCATTCCGAATTTGCATATATATATATATATATATATACCTATATACATAGGATGATTTTTTAAGAGTTTAAGTTTTTCAGAGAATGGCAAAGGCCAAGTTATCAATTTCAATCAAAATTTTTAATATATGATACAAATCACTCTTTTTATAAATCGAGAATCAATGAGTTTCAACGCTCACAGGTCTTATACCAAATTGAGGTGACTTTTCCTCAGTGAAAAATGCACGTGAGCTCCCTCTATCAGAGAAAAGACGTATAAACCCTCCCTAGCGTTCAAGATTTCTACTCATGACAACAGTAGCGCGAGTTGAAGGCTTTGTAGACATTCCATTCGAACACTACAGAAATGTACAGAGCGTGTTAATCACATCGTACACGTTTACATATCTAGCTCTACTATAACATTCTTTTGGTTAATTTAAATTTTTCGAATGAATGTTCTAGTGTTCATTTTCACATATATATATATATATATATATATATATATATATATATATATATATATATATATAATATATATATATATATATATATATATATATATATATATATATATATATATATATAAACATATATATATATATATATATATATATATATATATATATATATATATATAAAAAATAAATATAATATTTTTAATTTTTATTTTAATTTTTCTAAATCAATTTCAAGAAATATATATATATATATATATATATATATATATATATATATATATAAACATATAAATATATATATATATATATATATATATATATATATATATATATATATATAATATATATATATATATATATATATATATATATATATATATATATATATATAAATATATATATATATATATATATATATATATATATATATTTATGCTTTTCGTTTCATAGGGGTTAAGTTGAAAAGCTTATGCTAGACTTCGCCTCTTCTTGTACTCTATTATTATAGTTCTCAATAAAGGAAATTTATTATCATTATTATTATTATTATTTTAATTGCGTTTGAAACAGTGATTTGTTAGGACAAACTACTATCGGAGTTCGAGCCTACTAGTGTCATATGTGGTAAAGATTTAACCAATGAGGTGAGCCTAACCAAGGAGAAGAAACCTCCTGGATGTTTAATCAATGTCAAAAGTTATCAACGTTTCAATGTGCGAGCTTAATAATCATTACGTAACTTAATAATTATTTAACATCTCAAAATATATGAGAACCAATTTTATTGATTTTCATGTATTTCAAGTCGAGTTTTTCTGTGAAATATCAATATCTTACTGAAAAAATCCGTTCATCCACTATCTTTTATTCTTATTACTATTTCAATCTCATATTCTTATTATTATATTTAAATTTGCTCGTGTTTTTCTCATACGTAAAAATTTTTCATTTCCATAAGCATGAGCTCCAAAATAAGCATGTTATCCTAACTCATACTCGTATATTGTTAAATGATGTTATTATATTCAACATTAAATTCAGCTTTGGTTCATGAAAATCAGGATGAATTTCTTCCAAATGATTATTGGCCTGGACTCCTGTCAACCAAAACTTATTGAATATGATATTATTAACTATATTTATCACTTATTTCATGATTCCTTCTAAATTCACATCATATTTCGAATATTTATTTTCTTCAATTTCTGATTGTAGTTCTTTGTTATTCAAACATTTTTTGCATGTCTTCTTATTTCAGCGGGTCATCCGTACAGGGTTTCAAGTGGTTGCTTTGTCGCATTTAATCAAAATGCCTTTGCAAGTATGCATAAAAATTTAATATTCATTCACCTAGTTTAGTTAGTTTGCACGCATCCAGAAAACACTTTAAAAGAATACAAGAAATGTGCAGAAATGGGTATCTCATAAATTCCATATTCCAAAGTTACATCCAAATATTGAATCAAATTCATCAATGTATAATTAATTGATATATATATATATATATATATATATATATATATATATATATATATATATATATATATATATATATATATATATATATATATATATATATATATATATATATATATATATATATATATATATATATATTTACGCCCTGTTGCTCTACCATGATCTACAAATTCGCGATGCAATTCCGACTATATCTAATTACTCTTTTTGTTCGCAAGCGAGTCATCGACGCACGGGTTGTCGTCTTCAAACTGTACGAACGTGAGTAAACACCTTCCCATCCTCCCAGATGTATTATTGAATTTTTTCGTTAATGAACATGAGATTAAATTGAAGTGAATATTATTCGTGCTTACCATACACGTACGGACATATATTCATTATAACGGACATATGTTCATTAACGAAAAAATTCAATAATACATCTGGGAGGATGGGAAGGTGTTTACTTACGTTCGTACAGTTTGAAGACGACAACCCGTGCGTCGATGACTCTCTTGAACAAAAAGAGTAATTCGATATAGTCGGAATTGCATCGCGAATTAGTAGACCTCGGTAGCTTAGTTGGTAGAGCAACAGGGCGTAAACCTGAGAGACCTGGGTTCGTATCCCAGTCGAGGTTGAAAACTTTTGTGGTGTAATTTTCGATTCCAAATTTCAAATATTTCTTCATATACTATATATATATATATATATATATATATATATATATATATATATATATAATATATGAACGTTTTTGTGTCTAATTAAAATCATTAATGAAAACTGGAAAATATAAAATATTTCTACATGATCTTTGGAGAACCACTTCGATTTTTCCAGTTAACTAAGATTCAAACAAAGTGAAGATAAAAAATATATTTTCCTGATTTCTTGAAATCGTCAATTCCTGCACAACACTTGATGATATAATCAAAAATACGCGTCTACATTCCTCTTAACCCTCGATACTCGTTAATCATTCAAGTGATTAAAGAGTTCCACACAATTTTTGAATAATTTAACCGAGTGTTGTTAAATGAGAAAAAGTCCAAATGAAACTACTTCACATTGTACTTTTTTGTTCTCTATATAATGCTCTCTATAGCTCTATGCACGCCTTCTGCTATCGTTGTAACACGATTATGTTGTGTCGTTGTAATACTATAATGCACTGTAGACAAATCGACATTAAGTATGTATCAAGTTTAAATTACATTAAGTGTACAAATGTGTTTTATGCTTATATACCTAAGAGAAGACGTTGTTATAACAACGGTGATACATTAACTTGAGGAAACTCATAGCTGCAGTTATAATGAGGTGCATTCCTCTAGTTTTCACCCATACTTACTTAAAACTTCATCTTTGCAGCACCAACTAGTCCTGTTCACAATCGGCGCCTTTTATCGGCAAAAAATATCCGCATGTCTTCAGTCGAATTACCCGATGATAATGACAAAAGTCCCTCCTCAGCCAGTACATCACCTTGTCCTAGTCCAGTCAGTGCAAAAGTAAGTAGACGTACTGTTAAATGCATGTCCTTTAGTGAAGTTAAGTATTGTGTATTTAAGTTTTTAGAAATATATAAACTGTAAAATATTTTCACCATTAAAGAGACACAACCAATTCGTTTGCTATGTCTATAGTTTGGATAATGATTCTATCCTTCATCAGGACTGCAGGAAACACAATGTTATAACATTGTGTTATACACAACAATAGATTGAGAAATATCAATAATTACAACTAAACTAGCTTGTCATAATTGAAACCAATTATCAGAATGTATTGAGTAGGTTAATTATTTTATATTGACATTAAGGAAGGCGTTATTTACAAGGTCTGTTTATTTACAAAGTGTTTTAATATAACTCAATATAATTTAATATTACGTTTCACCAAGTGATAAGCGAAATCTTCGTGTGATTTACAGTTTCAATTTTTTTTTGAAATTGCGGTCTTCATTATATGAGAAAACTCTATTTTCTTCGATGTTTCGTTATTGATTATAACTTTGTAAACTTCATATAACTTTACAACAGAATAAAATTCTTTCATATGTAACACCTAAAATTTTTGAAAACTATATAGGTATAGGTATATATATATATATATATATATATATATATATATATATATATATATATATATATATATATATATATTTTTTTCAGTAAAAGTTTCACTTACTGAAATCCCAATTAAACTCTATAGGTTGTTATATTACAACATTACATTAGTTTTGACAAAGTTGTAATATAACAACGAAACGTCAACAGAAATAAACTATATTAAAAAGCCTATATTTCAAAAAAAAAAAAAAAAATATATATATATATATATATATATATATATATATATATATATATATATATATATATATATACTAGCTGACCGAGCGAACTTTGTACGCCCATTTATCTTTATCTGAATATTTTTCAAATATTAACTGAGAGGAGCCGTAAAGACATATTCTACTATTTACGCTACACTATCTTGTTTTTAATATTTAATATTACACATCCCGTGTAGAGTCAGGGACTTACTTCATTACGAAGGGACTGCAATAGTTGCTGTTATTTCAAATCAGTCGCATTATCAAAAAATTCCTATATTAACACGTTTGATGTATTGAAAGTTAATAACATGTCCGTTCTAAAGTTGAACGGCATGTTCCTAATTTCGTATCAAGATTTATATATCTCATCATTATTTGAGATATTTGCTGGGTATACGTCAAAAAATGTTCAGAATTCAGTCCATTCCCGGAAACCAATAAATATAGTGGTTCTAGTGGCTGTACCAATAGCGTCTATTTGAATTGACTCTTCGCAAAATATTTTGTCGCATCATTGATAGTATTTTCTTATCAATAACAATTAAACTTTGCCTTGCAATATTGACATACAACGTTCATTGGTCCAATAGCAATGATTTGCTGTGAACTGTAATCTATTTTAACGTTATAATTTTTTGCAGGTCGATAGGAGTAAATGCAACCTTTTCATATCGTAGATTTCGATTCCGTTCAACTTCATTTCGAATTTGGCTTGCTCGTCAATTTGACTTGCTCTTTTATATTCTTTGACTTGTTGCATTGCGAGTTCTGCGACTTAAGTTTGTACATCTAATAGCTATAATTTTTAAAAACGAAATATCAACTCTGAATGTATTCTTCTTTATAATCAAGTATATCACGTACTATGTTACTAACGTGTATGTTAGTCTATTTAAACTTGACAAAATTTTATATTCAATAGATGTTTTAATATCAGTTGTTCTGATATTAATGTTCTGATATAGCTCTGAACTACCCGGAATGTGTGATAAGATATTCACTTTTTTACATCCTCTTTTTGAGAATTGATAATCATTTCTTACTTATATTATTCATTAAGTTTTCTTGAATTTTCTAATTTTACACGGAATTTTTCAAATTTTTTCCTGACAATAACAAACACAACAAAAAAAAAATAGTGAAATCGGTCCAGCCGTTGACTCTACATTTTAGATAAAAACGATTGTATATGAAAAAGAAATGAGCTGTTTTCAGCGATTTCGGCAATTATTTGAAATTGTTTTGCCGTAAAAACCATCCATGAACTTCAACGAACATTTCAAAAAAAGAATTGGCTAAATTGGTCCAGGCGTTGTTGAGTTATGCGCTTACCAACACATTTTGAGATTCAGTTATATTGAGATTTGAGATTACAGATATATATATATATATATATATATATATATATATATATATATATATATATATATATATATATATATATATTATATATATATATATATATATATATATATATATATAATAGAAAATATGTATTCGGGATAGCAGTCTTCAGGTTGAAATAAGTGTACTCTTTTCTTTGTATCTCAAGCTTTCGAGAATTATAGTTATCTCTTCATCAGGAGCAACTAGAATATTGAAAGTGAGAAAATGTCAAATATACACAGATATGTGGTAACTTACGAACTGAGGTTGTATTAAAAAGATGTTGAAATTTACTGAAAAATCATATAAAAGATACTCAAAATAAACAAAACGCGTAACATGTAGAGATAGAGTATCAAAAATTATCTAGACAAAGTTTTCGTAGAATCCGAAAACAAAGAATGACACTAATAGGTTAAGCTTCCATCATAGAAAAATCGCGAAATACGCGATGTCTCCATACGCGATGTCCATAAGTACACTTATTTCAACCTGAATACTGCTATCCCAAATACATATTTTCTATTATTATATTATCAAACCAGTCAAAATATATTTGTTATTTATATATATATATATATATATATATATATATATATATATATATATATATATATATATATATATATAGTAGTAATCATTTGAGAGTATTTCATGTCAACATATGTAGTATACTTAAACATGGGGATGAATTGAGTATAATACTTGGTCAGTTTAGTCAAAAATTTGACATTGTAGTTCTTACTGAAACTTTTTATGTTGATGTTAGTATTTTGAAGTTTGATTATTTTAATGTATTATATAATGAGGGCAGGGTGAATAGAAATGATGGTGTAATTGTATTAATAAAAAAATCTCTAACATATAGTCATGATGTTGTACACTTGAATGAAGGTATGAAGTTATTGCATGTTATTATAAAGATTAATGGGGAATCTATTTCGATCTCTGCTGTGTACCGTGTGCACGGTACATGCCCATTTGGTATTTTACATCACATTTGAGGACACACATTCTTAAGAATTGCTCCGACTCAGAGTATCAGATTTTGATTGGAGATATGAATATGAATTTGTTTGATAAAAAAACTGAACATATACACAATTACATCAACACTTTGAGTGAATTGGGATTCGACTCCTATATTAACGCATACACGAGGATTGATGGGAACTCTAGATCATGTATTGATCATATTTTTGTCAGGTCTAAGGTTGAAAGGCTTGATATTTTGGCCGCGGTTCTACAGGTTGGGATAACAGATCATTTCCCAACAATAGTATTCATACCAAATCTCAGAACAGAGCAAGAAAAACGGGTTGAATATAGGTCGGAGATATGTTACGACAAGCTGAGGACATTATTGAGTCGTGTAGACTGGAATCGGGCATTGGGTCAGGGTGATGTTGAGGATGCTTTCGAGGAATTTCTTGCTATTGTTGATGATGCTATTTCCGGGTGTACTGAGAGAGTGGCAATACGAAGAAGATACAGAAAGGAAAATAAGTGGATAACTAATGCAATCATTAAGTCTATTGATACTAAAAATAGATTGTACAATCAAGCAATAAAAAAACCGGAGGACCAGGAACTAATGAAGAACTATAAAATTTATAAAAATAAATTAATTTCTTTAATAAAAAACACGAAAAAAGAATATTTCAAGAGGGAACTGGATAAGAAGAGCAACTCGTCAAAGGATTTATGGGATTGGATGAACGATATTACAAACTGTAGAAGATGCACAGGAACGGTTGGACAATCTGGTATTAAAAATGCAAATGGTATCATAGAAAGAAACGTAGAGAAGATTGCTAATATCTTCATTGAACATTATATCGGCGTGAGTACCATATTGGCTGCTAAAACTAAGAGACCACGTAGATCACCCATGGACCAAAAGTCTGCTACCCCAAATTCGGTATTTTTCACACCAGTTACTGAAACTGAGATAGGAAATTATATCAATGAAATGAAACCATTCAGGTCTCCTGGTATTGATGGCATGACCTCCAAGTCAGTTAAGGAGATTAAAGAGCAGATTCTCGCCCCATTCACTACACTCTTGAATAGAGCGTTGGAAGCTGGCATTTTTCCGAGCGCTTTTAAAGTGGCAGTGATTAAACCAATATACAAATCTGGTAATAAAATGGAAGTCAACAATTATAGACCAATATCACTAGTGACTAATTCTTCTAAACTTCTGGAAAAAGCAATAAAATCAAGAATTGTCTCCTTTTTTGATCGTTTTAAAATTCTCTCTAAACAACAATTTGGATCTCGAGCAGGTAAATCGACACAGGACGCACTGGCTAAACTTTCTGAAAGACTGTATCAGGCACTTGATGATTCTCGACCTTGCTTGTGCATCTTCGTCGACTTGGCAAAGGCTTTTGACACCGTTTCACATGAACTCTTGCTGAATAAACTGAGCACATATGGAGTTAGAGGTATTGCGCTGTGCATGATTCGGAGTTATCTAAACGGTAAGAAGCAGTGTGTTTCAGTGTGTGGCAAATATAGTGAATTTCGGGATGTGAGTTGTGGTGTACCCCAGGGAACTGTGTTGGGTCCGTTACTTTTTGTAATTTACGTTAATGATTTGCTGGCGTCGAGCGATATTTTCAGTTACGCAGATGTCACAGCAATTTTCTGCGAGTCTGATAATTGGAGGGACTTGAGGATTAAGGCTGAAAATACTTTAAGGGAAGTTAAACTATGGTTCGATTTTAAATTACCTACCATGAATATTGAAAAAACAAAATTCATCATCTTCTCGTGTTACAATGTGGGTCGTCCGACTTACACCACTTTGAATATCGATCGCGACCTGCACATTACTACTACTGAATCCATTAAATATCTGGGTGTTATCATTGATAAAAATCTCAAGTGGGATATACATATCCAAAGTGTGGTTGAAAAGGTGAGACGACACCTCTGTAGGTTCAGATATCTCACGGAGTTTTTGGATTTACCAAGATTAAGAACTCTTTATATAGCATTAGTCCAGTCACTAATGTCTTATGGGATGCTGATTTGGGGTGGTGCTCTGAATGTTCATTTGAAGAGCCTTGAAATTATACAGAAATGGGTTTTGAAAATAATTCTGAAGAGAAATAGAGAGTACTGGGCCATTGAGGTTTTCAGAGAGTCTGGTGTACTTGACATCAGAAGATTGTTTTTTCAGTCATTGTTATGTTATAATCATAAAAACGAGGTTGAAGTATATTATTTGAAGCATTGTTACAACACTAGAAATAAACATAACGTTCCACTGAAAGATAGAGCAAATAAAGTAATTGGACAGAGACATTTTATATACATATTGCAAAGACTATTACAAAGAACTCCAGTCAGTATTGTTCAAATCAAAAAATTTAAGGAGTTCAAAAAGAATCTTGTGCAGTGGCTTCTGGGTCTGGATTCGGCCATGGTTGACTGCGTGATGGATACTGGTTCTTATTTACCAGCCTAATTATTTGAAAAATAACGCGACTTGTTAGATATTTTCTGTAAAAAAAAAATTTTTTTTCTTTGATTATGAATGTAAGTCTTTCGTACAAGCATAGTATGCTTCTGAAAGGCAATCCTTTAGTGTCACTTTGTTTACCCTAATCATATGTTTATATTTTAGGAAGTAAATGTTTTGTTAGATGGTAAGATAATTGCTTTGATGCTAGTTGTAAATCATTGGGTGAATAAAAAAAAAATTATTATTATATATATACATCTCTACATCTTATATACCACCTAAGGTGAGAAATAGGTAGATAGGCAGCCAATGAGTTCGCAATTCTGATGAATGTATACCTGAACGTATGTATTCAGGTGGAATGAGTAGTTGCTGTCCCATTTATTCGAAAGAGAATTCTTTTCGAATCAAATACAAATTGAATTACAAGTCTCACAACTCAAATACTGAACTTATTCGCAGATCCTACTGAGATATGTATTTATTTCATCTCTTTCAGAAATCTCACAGACTCCTTCCTACAAATTTGTACGTTGTTTTGTATAATTTCAAATCACGGCATCAGGATGAACTGGATTTGAAAGCTGGATATAAAGTAACTGTGATCGATACGTCAGATACAGACTGGTGGAAAGGAAAATGTTTCGGCAGAGTAGGTTTCTTTCCATCAAAATATGTTGCGAAGTTGTCATCTGGGGAAAAACCTCTCCAGGTAATTTCATTTGATGCAAAGTATTTGAAAAATTCACAAATTGATTCCACAATAATGAACCAAGCGAATAAATGTATTCAATATCAATATATATATATATATATATATATATATATATATATATATATATATATATATATATATATGACGTTTCGTATATTGAATGTTTTTTTGTCGAAACTCTTTTATTACTATAGATATCAAAATGTTTTATAAAAAAATTATGTTTTTTGTATTTTCACATATTGATTTTTAGTATCAGAAGAATATTTCTGGCTTAGCATTCGCTTCGAAGTTTTAGTCTTCTTCACCATGAGGAAACCTCTGAAAAACTCATGGTGAGCCAGGTGATTCTAATCAAGTGTGATTTATATATACATACCTATATATAATTACATATTTGAATTTTATACTTATCCAAGATATTTATATTAATTGGTTTATGTGTGTGAAATTGAAGGTCTGGAAAAAATGAGTTTTGAGAAGTGATGTTTGGTGTTTGTTGTGTATTCATTTTATTAGTGTTATTCGTAAGGTTTATCAAATCGTTGTGAATAAAATTAAGATGTTGAATGTCTGTTCTTTCATTTGCTGTGTTTTCCAAATTTTTAGCGAATGTGTAATATTACTAAACTTTCTCTACTTTCTTGTCCTTTTCAGTTATTAAAATATTTGTATTGTTAAAACTAAAATCGTGTTTTTCTGTTATTTTATATTATGTAAGGCTTTTATTTGAGTTTTTGCGTATTTATGCACTTTAATTCTTTCTTAGAGATTTTATGATGTTTGTCCTATAAAGCATTTACTGCATTTACTGCATTTATTACGTGGTATATAATAAACATATTAGCTTTTTCTGAGTTACTCTTTCACTCTTTAATTTGGTATAAATTTTCTTCAATTTCATTTTTGGCAGTATGTGCTAATATTAAATTATAATTGCTAAAATATATGTCAGCAATGTTTCTACTCAATTTTGAAATATATGAAAGGGGAATGTAATTATTTTCGTTAGATTTAGTTTTTTTTTAATGTAAAGTATTATATAATTTATGAGTTCTGTTTTTCATGATCTTGTTGATCAAATTTAATGGGTTATTATTTTTCATGAGAAGAATACAAACTTCTTCAAGTGTTTCATGTCGTAAATATGATGATGTTAATTTTAGTGATCTATCTATAACATTAATTATTATTCCTTTTTTTGGGAATAGTGATGATTACTCATATAATTCATTGTTCGTTGCGAACTTATTTCTTTTCTGTTCCATCTTGTAAAAATTTTGTTATCTTTCCTTATAATTGTTATATCAAGAAAATTCAATTTTTCATCTTTTTCTTCTTCAAGTGTAAATTATAATTTATTATGAAAATTATTGAAACGTTCTAGTATATTATTAATATGATCTTTATCTGCTATTATTAAACAATCATCAACATATCTTTTATGTAATAAAATATTTTCTCCCAAATCTTTTATCACGTCTTCTTCTAAAAATTCCACAACTAATTGTGTAATAACACTTGATGATGGACTGCCCATTGTAACACCATCAAGGTTGATAAAATTCATTTTTATATTGAAAAAAAAATTGTGCCTAAAGTGAATTTCACTGCTTCTATGAATTCATTTTTTGGAATATAAGTGAAATTTTTTAAAATATTCCATGTTTGATCTATTATGTTCGAAACAATTGCATTAGGTATATTAGTAATATAATTTATCAGAGGAAACCTCTGAAAAATCATGGTAAAAGGTGATTCCTCATAAGTGTAATTTATATATATAAATATATATATATATATATATATATATATATATATATATATATATATATATATATATATATATATATATATATATATATATATATATATATATATATATATATATATATATATATATATATATATATATATATATATATATATATATATATATATATATATATATATATATATATTGTCGAGTTTTATACTTATACAGAATATATATATTAATTGATTTATGTGTGTGAAATTGAAGGTAGATCTGGAAAAAATGAGTTTTGAGATGTGATGTTTGGTGATTGTTGTGTATTCATTTTATGAGTGTTATTTGTGAGGTTTATCAAATCGTTGTAAATAGAATTAATATAGAAAAATAAATAAACAGAAATCAATAAAATTAAATTACATCAATTACAAACATAAAAGGAGCACATTACGGAACTTACTGATATAGAGTCTCAGGGCGTTAAAATATAAACAGAAATCCACTGTGGGTTCCCCACGACAGAGTGAGTGTTGATAGGTGTTTGGTTACAGGCTTTTGATGATTCGACAATAGATGTTACTCAGTGGGCCCGCATCAGTTTTATAGTTAACGCAATTTTTGTTTTATATTATATGAAACATTTCCAGGAGAAGTCTTCTTTACGATTGTTGTGCTGGTCAATAATTGTCACGTTGTTGAAGTCAAATATATGTCCTGTAATACTATGATGTTGCACCACTGCACATGGATATTTACATAATTGGCAATCGCTCTCGTGTTGTTTAATGCGTTGTTTCAGTCATTCGTTATTTTGTCCAACCTAAGAACCATTGCATTGTGAACAGGATACTTCATATTCAACATTGTTTCTCTGCTTGGTTGGAGTTTTATTTTTTGATTTGGAAATCAATTGAGAAGTCGTTAATACGTGGTTGTTTTCAATTATCAAGTCTGGAATTTATTTGAATAAAGCGTTTAGTTGTGGTGAGAGTTGATTCATTTTTGGCATTTTTCTGTATTTCCAAATCTTCCGGTCTGTATGATCTGTAGGGACGTCATAGATATTAGAGTTGTTCATAAAAATTATCAATTTAAGTTTAAGGTATCCGGTATTAAGAAATATATTATTCAGTATTTTTAAATTTTTCTGCAGAACCATTCATAGCTTATACGTTAGCAGAATATAACAGAATAATACATTTATTCTGTTCTTCATAGCAATAAGAGCATTATATTTTTAGTCCTTAGGATGATTTGAAAGATAGTTATGGAATCTTCCTCATACTGTTTTTTTCCTTTACCAGTCCAAAATAATATCACTATATATTGTATATGAAATATCTTGCTTACAATGGTACTTATTTTGGAAAACTAACCAATGGCTGAAACAACGCATCACACAATATAAGAGCGATTGCCGTTCAGGTAAAAATTCGTATGCAACATCATAGTAATACAGGAGATATATTCGACTTCAACAACGTGAAAATTATTGTCCAGCACAACACTAATAAAGCAAGAATTTTCCTGAAAATAAACTTAAACTGATACGGGCCAACTCACTAACATCTATTGTCGAATTATAAAGTAGAAAAACCACATGCTATCACCACGTAGTCGTGCAGTACCCACAGTGTGTTTCTGTTTATCTGGCAACGTCCTGAGACTGCATCAGTAAGTTCCGTAATGTGTTCCTTTTATATTTATAATTGATGTAATTTAATTTCAGTGATCGATAGCTCATTGCTCAAAATTTCATTTACAACTTTCACAATTTCCTGGTGAGCGATAAAATAAGGCAGCCTGCCATAAAATTCTGCGTTTTTTCATCTGTTTTACAACGAATTATTAGCTGGAAAAAAACTATTTTGTATATTAGAGATTCATGGCATATGTCTGAAGTTATACTCAAATGTATTGAGAATATACTCAGTACGTTTCATATGAAATTTTTGGTAATTTGTTCGAGAAATTCTGTCGATAATAATGTCTTTCCCAGGATTACTCCGAAATACTGTTTTTTTCTGTTTATTCAAATTTCTCCTTTCTCATGTAAATGTCTCAATTTTTTCTACTTATATGTACAGGCAATCATGAAATATAATAAAGGCATGTATATTCTGAACAATATTTTGATTTTCCGATATTCAACTTCAATTTGTATATAAAGAGTGTTTTTTTTTAGAGGTATAGAACTTTAAATTGCAATAAAACAACAATGGATCATTCAATTGACAAGAATTTTTTTATTCGAAAGATAATCTTGTGGCATTACATTTTAAATATGATTTCTGGCATATGACCTCCACGGCTGGCTCGGATGTAGTCCAATCTGGACGTCCAATTTTGAGGACTTTTTCCAACATTTGTGACCGTATATCGGCAATAACACGGCGAATATTGTCTTCCAAATGGTCAAGCGTTTGTGGCTTATCCGCATAGACCAATGACTTCACATAGCCCCACAGAAAATAGTCTAGGGTGTTAAATCACAAAATCTTGGAGCCAATTCACAGGTCCAAAACGTGAAATTAGGCGGCCACCAAACCGAAAAAACCGAAAAAGACAAACTATGTCTTTCAATAAATCGATTGTGGCACGAGCTGTGTGACATGTTGCGGCGTCTTAATGAAACCACAGCTCCTGGACATCATGGTTGTTCAATTCAGGAATGAAAAAGTTAGTAATCATGGCTCTATACCGATCACCGTTGACTGTAACGTTCTGGCCATCATCGTTTTTGAAGAAGTACGGACCAATGATTCCACCAGCCCATAAAGCGCACCAAACAGTCAGTTTTTCTGGATTTAACGGTGTTTTGACATACACTTGAGGATTATCTTCACTCCAAATGCGGCAGTTTTGTTTGTTGACATAGCCATTCAACCAGAATTGCGCTTCATTTTGTCGACGATAAAATGGACGTAGTGCGCGATACGTAGTCCACACAGAACCATTATTTTCGAAATAAAATTGCACTATTTGCAAGCGTTGTTCAGGTGTTAGTCTATTCGTGATGAATTGCCAAACCAAACTGATAATAAATCACTTCTCATCTGCTAAATCGGTCGCCATCTTCAACAGTAATGCCAACTTAAAGTCTTATACCTCTAAAAAAAACACCCGTTAGATCATTTAGGAAAATGAGGGATTAAAATATATGTTTTCTGTACAGGTAACACACAATCTTCAGGTTTCGGACGGTGACAATGGACTAATGTTGTTGAGAGACCAAATTGTAATACAAATAGGTGAAGAAGTAGATGGAATGGTAATGATCAGATCCGGTGACAATCGTCAAGGCGTGTGTCCTTTGAAATTTTTACAAGAAGTGTGACAACTGAATGATGTTGCCTGTCATAATTCACATTCATGCGCTTGTAAAACTATGCTTCAACGTCAGCCCCAAACACCCCAAAACCATTTAATAAATAAGCTCTATTACTCCACCCCAAAAATAGTACAAAATAATCTTAACGAAAATCATATCAAGCACTCAAAAAAAACTGTTAATTCAGGAAGTATACTTCAGTATTATTATAACAATTTTCATAACTTCAAGAATTCTAAACAAACGAATGTTTACTATGAAAATGTTCTGAAACGGCGTAGAAACGAACTTGCCTTTCTTCATGGAAAGGCGCCATTTTCTTCCACTAAACGGCCATTATCAATACGTCTTTCAACTCCAAAGCACATCACTAATTTCTTAAATAAATTCAATCAATTCAAATCAGACTCCCAAAAGCGCCCACTCCTACTACAGGGTAGAAATAATATACAATCAATTAATGAGAATGCGTACTATAGTACTAATATTAAAGTTTTATGTGATAATATGTCCAGCGTACCCTCTATACATACCATTAGTGAAGATGTCGATAAATGTAGTTTATATGAGAAAAATCTCTATATTTCATCGAACAGTAGGCCTCTTTTTGTGAGAAAATAAGATTTAGGTAGTTGCAACCTATTTTTGTAAATTTCTCCCACATACGGAACTCTACTATATGAATTTAATAAATACGCACGTACTAGGAGAAAAAATATCACATTTATTCACAAAAATACATAACCCGTCATCAATTACTCACTTATCTGCATTAATGTCCCTTCAATAACGAAAATTGCGCAAAAATTGTTGAAACCTCTCACGACATAACTCATCAGCCGAAAAATAAAGATGAGAATGAAACGTTCAAGATATTTTCCGCAAATATTAATGGGATTCAAATAATTATCGGAGAGTGAAATGGTAAAAAAATTAAAAACGGTAAGTAAAAACGGAAAAGATCTCCGATTCACGAAGCTAAGGAAATTATCATTAACTCCTGGTACTCAATGAACCATTTTTAATATTGTTGTATCATCACACCATTATACCATCACTCAACGAGAGAAATTGAAACAGAAAATATTTTTACAGTCTGAAGTTTATAAATAGAGGAGTATATATATATATATATATATATATATATATATATATATATATATATATATATATATATATATATATATATATATATATAAATGAAAATTGTTTGTGCTTATGGCACTGAATGAAATATTTAAGAAAATGAACACTAGAACATTCATTTGAAAAATTGAAATTAATCAAGAGAATGTTATAGTAGAGCTAGATATGTGAATGTGTACGATGTGATGTCTCCATTATCCTTCAAGGGATAAATGTTAGAGAAATATTGAAATCGATGCCACACCTGATGGAAGTGCGAGACATATATGTTTCGTTCTGCAAGGAACTCGTGAGTCGCACCACGTCCATTGAAGTGAGGCAACGATTTCAACCTCCAAGCATCTTCTTGTGACTTCTAGCGGAAGATCGTAGAGTAATGAATACTCTACAATTCCATCTATGGAAATCAGTAAAAAACACTCTCAGATTACAGACACATCAAGCATCGAAATTTCACATATCCTCTATACCCGTAGGTATCTAAAATAGCAATGAACTAAATATTGAACTAAATAGCAATGTCTATTTGAATAAACACGAGCGTACTACTAACGCAATCTATTGACATTTGAAAACATCGTATGATGATATTTGTCAAATAGACATTGCTATTTAGTAGATACCTACGGGTATAGAAGATATGTGACATTTCGATGCTTGATGTGTCTGTAATCTGAGAGAGGTGTTTTTTACGGATTTCCATAGATGGAATTGTAGAGTATTCATTACTCTACGATCTTCCGCTTGAAGTCACAAGAAGATGCTTGGAGGTTGAAATCGTTGCCTCACTTCGATGGACGTGGTGCGACTGACGAGTTCCTTGCAGAACGAAACATATATGTCTCGCACTTCCATCAGGTGTGGCATCTATTTCAATATTTCTCTAACATTTATCCCTCGAAGGATAATGGAGACATCACATCGTACACATACACAAACTTAGCTCTACTATAACATTCTCTTGATTAATTTCAATTTTTCAAATGAATGTTCTAGTGTTCATTTTCATATTTATTTATATATATTTGAAAATTGTTTATTTGTGGACGTTTCGTTACTGACTGAAATTATAGAACTTGAGTTACGTGATTTCAGTCTTTTTTGATGCAGGTTCATTCTGTTCATCAATGTTTTGCCAGTTATAAGCAATAGTTTGTAATCATGTTTTTTCAGTTTCTTTTGAAACATTTGCTCAAACATCGCATATAATTTGTCGAATCTTTATAAAGTGCAAATATTTCATTTCTCAACTAGACGATATTTTCAAAGATGCAATTACACGATTTTATCGATGAAATGACATTTTTCATGCAGGTTTCATAATATATTCAATTTACAGGAATTGAAGAAATAAATACAATGTCCATTGATTTATCTTATTATTTTATCATTTCTTAAAAGTTGTTTAGTATCTCATTAAAGGTACTATAACTGAACAAGAATTTATATGCTTTATTGCATATAATGCAAATTTTTATATGCTTTATATCATCAAAAATACATATGTATACATATATAGAACATGTTGGTAATTCTACAAATAATCAACCAGAATGTTGTCATTATTACAGTATTCATGTTTGTATATCCTCACAATTCCTTCGAAAGTTCAAATACACAAATCTATTACTGCTTCATAGCAGTACATACTATTAGTTTATACTAATCGTTACCAATTTAATTACAAATTCAAATTGCTGTTTTAATAGTTTCGCAATTGATGTGAATTGTGCACTTTCATTTCGGGAGGTGTACAAACAGCTCTTCCGGATCTCGCTTTGATACCTACCAAAATATAATTTACAACAAATCTCTTCGAGTCTCTAAGTATATAGAAACGCAAATGTTTCTAGTCAATTTTTCAAACAGTATCTGAGTTTTGTCAGTAATATTTTGTGAAGAGGGATTTCAATAATTTCTAATCGAAAATGAAATACTATGAAAATTTCTTTTTGAGTCACTCCAATGAACGTAGAAATAGCATAAGAAACATCATGAGGTATTTCTAATTTTTTTTGACTACTATAAGTGGCTCAGTATCATGTTGCGGTTGATCAACTAGGTACATCCAGAGTTAAAATTCAACAACAATTTAAAATTTACAAATTATTTTCGAAGAAAACAAACTCATTTCTGATTTACTGTATTGATTATTGATCAAATTGATTCTGATTGATATTGATCAACTTTGTATCTGAAGGTATCACATTTTCCACTGCCACCACTATATTTCTTTAAATCTAAAGTCGTCGATAACGCTGTAGCTGGTGGTGGGAAGCAGCCATTAGCACATGTTTCGAGCTTGTTGTCGCTCATGAGAAGGGTGTAGTAATATTTCAGATATACGAATTTGAGGCGTACATCTGAATTTCGAATAGCGCGTTCTGATGAGAGCCAGCTCGCACAAAACACGTGTCAACTGCTGATTTTCAATTGCAGGCTATACCATCATTTATTACTGTAAATGAGCTCAATGATCCGGTCAAATTAGCTCCAAAAATAGGGTTTTATCATAAAAATAGGTACGACAAAAATTATTCATCATGCAATTATCTATAAAAATTGTTCATACACTTTTTTTACCTAAGAATCACCATTTCGGAGAAATAGCGACGCAAATTGTTGAAAAAGTTGTGTTTCTCACAATATGTGTGTCAATTACCGTTTCAAACGTTACAGAACGATAATATAAGTAAAAATATTAGCTTTCGTGGCGTATACATACATATTATACAATTGTCTAAATTTGTATAAATGTATGTCTGAAAATACCTCTGTAAAGCAAGCTGATAATGATGCTGATGTCATGATAGTTGAAACAGCAATAGAACAATTTACTTCGACAAATCCAATTATCGTTGTTGGTGAAGATGTTGATTTTTTGGTCTTGCTCACTGCTAGAACGCCAACCGAAAAAATTATTTATTTTTTAACACCTGGGAAGGCTCAACAACAATAAAAATATATTTATCCAAGAGTTTATCTGCTTTTTCAAAATGCCGAAATCATATCTTATTTCTACATGCAGTTGCACACGACATCAGCATTTTTCAGGAGATGTAAAAGAACAGTTTTGAAATTGTTTGAGAGACAAGATTAAGTTGATTGTGCTGACGTTCTCAAAGAAAGTACCTCTTCTCCACAAGCTGTAATCACCAACGGAATTCGCTTTCTTCTTTCCGCTTACGGAGCTCCAAAAAAATTACGTGCTTAGATGAGTTTCGATACTTATCTTTTGCTAAAAATACGCATAAAAAAACAAGTACAATTAGCTTGTTTTCCTCCAACCTCTGCTTCTGCTCAGCAACATCTATTTCGGATATATTACCAAGTTCAAGTATGGCTCGGTAATAAACTAAACCCAGAAAACTGGGGTTGAAAGTTAATTGACAATATATTGGAACCAGTTAAAACTCTACTCCCTCCTGCACCGGAAAAACTCCTCAATTCAATTTTCTGCAATTGCAAAACGGGGTGTAATGCTAAATGCGGCTGTCAAAAAGTTGGGTTGTTTTGTTCATTAGCATGTATCAGTTGTCGAGGCCAATTGTACTCCAATGTTCAATCGCCAGTAGAAGAGGATTCTTACGATATATGCGAGGAGACATCTGATGCATCGCTCTTTGAACAATTTATTTGTTCCCTGCAGGAAGAAGGAGAAGGAGAAGAACAAGACAGTATGGATTATGTTCCATTAGAAGAGTATCAATCAGACGAATAATTTTCTCAAATTACTCATTACTTACACCGCTCTTGCCATTACAATAGTACCATTTTCAATTTAATACAATAGCTTTCAACTCAACAGAACCACAATAGATCGTGGAATAAGCCTACCGTGGAAACCACGTAAAAAACTCGCCATTGTACACTACCTCACAGGTGGCGCGGAAACGTGTGCATATTATGAGTTACACAACTTTTTCAACATTTTGCATCGCTATATCTCCGAAATGATGATTCTTAGGAAAAAAAGTGTATCAACAATTTTTATAGATAATTGCATGATGAATAATTTTTGTCGCACCTATTTTTATAATAAAACTTACCGTTTAGCTGGAAAACTCAAAAAACCGATTTTTGCAACATTAGACCTTGAATAAATTTTTTTCCACACGTTGTATTGATGAGGACAATTGACAAATTGTGTGTAATAGGGTCCCCAATATTAATGCCAATTTTCAGCTAGGTGCGAATTATGGAAACCTTGAATGTCTATTTTGACCGGAGTATAAGCATTTACTCATATAAAAACTTCAACCAGAAACAGTTTCCACATGAATAATTCCGTGGGTAATTTTTCCCGTTTTGAATATGCAAAATGTTTCTCTGATATCGTTTCATATTCGTTTGAATTTAGTGGCTTCAACAAAGTATTTTCATTAGAGCAAAGTCATTGAAATTTCTTCTCGAGTTGAAAAATATCTCGAAAACAATTTTTTCAATAAAATCTCCGATAAACGCTTTCATTACTCAAATAATACTTTCAGATGACTACCTGTGTATGATTGATTACTTTGTGTCATTTTCGAGATTTTCACTTCTTATAATACTTTTTCGGATGAGAAATTTCAGAGCATCTAAATTATGAGTAATAAAAGGAATATTTTGGAAATTATATTTGAAATATGGAAACGTCTGTTCGTTGATAACTAGAGTTGAGGTTTCATTCATTGTTAGTCATTCAAAATTTCGAAAAAAGCTGAGTCGAAAACAAGTACTACCTGAAGCTCCTCAAGAGAGTATGTAAATACACACATACACATATATATATATATATATATATATATATATATATATATATATATATATATATATATATATATATATATATATATATATATATATATGTGTGTTTGTATGATCTTTAGGAAGCTTATGCAGTTCGAAAATTTCACTTCACATATTTTATTCACCTTCTTTCGAGATTTCGCCTTCAAGTAAGACTTTTTCAAGAGCTGATACACAAACAAACAAGATTTGTTACATCTAAGAGAAAATTTAATTACAGACGTCAAAATAAATGTTACTTCCTTTTCGAAATATCAATAATATTTGTGAAGAATTACAATTTTTTGTGAGTGCTGGCTGTAATGAATGAACCTATCTAAATTATTCAAATGTTGACTGACTTTTATCTACCCATTAGAGAAATTTGCAATAGTTCAATTTTGGAAGATTTATGCATTAGCCAGCTATAAATATCTGCAACAATCACTATCGTTCTTGAAAATGACGCACTTTGGAAGAACTAGTTTGTTTCAATTTTATCGAAATGAAATTTCATGGAATATAAATGAATCAATATACCATTACATACACATAAATATATGTAAATATATAGAAGTATGTATATCCACACAAAGACATATGTCATTCATAGACGTTATGCTAATTTATGTTCATGTTTTATTATGTGCATTGATGTTTTTCATATTGTGATATAAAGATTATTTTCGATAATTATCTTTCAACTTAGAAAATGAGTCTGTAACTTTTTATATGAAATATTTATGTCTCTCCTTCAGTATTTGCTTTCTCAATGTTTGCACTAATGATTTTTATAGCACAATGTCAATACTAATATATGTAACTAATTGTATATATATATATATATATATATATATATATATATATATATATATATATATATATATATATATATATATATATATATATATATATATATATATATATATATATATATATATATATATATATATATATATATATATATATATATATATATATATATATATATATATATATATATATATATATATATATATATATATATATGCATTGATGACGTTGAATTTTACTCATGCATTTATTGTTATAATTCAGTGGAGACCCGTCACATCAATAATTATTCGTCTAATATGCCTTTCCCAGATACGAGTATATGCACATTTGTTGAAAATTGATGTCAATTTAAAATTCATTAAAAGAATGTTGAGTATTCAGTATTTTTCATTGCCGAACTTCCGAACAAATCCTATTATCAAATAATGAATGAGAATTTTTTATTTGAATATTACTGTAACACGAATGTGTCAAATGCATGAAAAATGAGGTAATTATAATAACGGAATCGAAAAGAAAATGTTTCATTGATATTTTGGACGTAACGAACTGAAAACTTAAATATAATGGCTAAATATAATCGTGAAACAAGTGATTAATTTGATTTAATGTTATTATTATTATTATTATTTTCTAAAACTCAGTAATGTCTAGTACATAAGAGATCAAGTAATAAACTAAAAACAGTCTAGTAATGAAGATAATAATTTAATAATAAGAAAACATAATTTATCAAGTTTTACAGTAAATTGTATAGACGATATTTTAATATTTTCTAAATCTTTCGAAGAGCATATGGACCATTTATCAAAGTTATTGGAGGCAATTATGAATGAAGGCTTTCGGCTAAAACTTTCAAAATGCACATTTGCTTTGGACTCGGTACAATACTAAGGACACAAAATACAGCACAACTCCATTTCACCAATAAAAGATAATTTGGTTTCCATAAGAAACTTTTCTGTACCAGAAAACAAGAAAAATATTAGACAATTTTTAGGAAAAATCAACTTTTATAATCAATATTTACCCAAAATTTCGTTAATTTTAGACCCATTACATAATTTGTCAAGAAAAGGAAAATACTTCATTTGGTCTGAAGAGTGTCAAAAAGCTTTTTAATACATCCTCAGTAATCAACCAGTATTAGCGATCTTTGATCCGGATATACCAATACGTAGATATACAGACGCAAGTTTGAAGGGTAAAGTAAAGGGGTAAAGGGTAAAGGGCAAGTAAACTTGATAAAGTTAGAGGATATAATAGACTATCAAAATGAAGAATGAAGATATAGAACTGAACAAAAAGGGACTAAATTTGAGAAATAATTTATATTACAAAAAAAACAAGAAATAAGGAGAAAATTTTGTTATCAGAAGAATTCAGTGAAAAATTTATAGAAGACACACACAAGAAATTTTGTCATATTGGAATGAACCAATTGAAGAATAAAATAATGCCTAATTATAAGGCTTCAAATATATCAGAAAATAAAGAGAAAATCTGTAGGTATTGTGAAGTATGCCTTAAAAATGAGTCAAGAGGTCAAGGAAAAATTGGATTAATGTCACACATTGGCCCCGCAAGAAAACCGTTCGAAATAATTTCCATAGACACAATAGGTGGATTTGGTGGCACACGATCCACGAAAAAATATTTGCATATACTAGTTGGTCACTTCACTAGATTTGCATATATATTAACATCAAAAACACACAATGTAAAGGATTTCAATAAATTAACAGAAAATGTTTCGAAAGATCATGTTATTCAAACACTTTTAACAGATCAATATCCAATATTAACATATAAAGAATATAAATTCTAAAGACTTCAAAAATATTTAGAGGGAAAAAGGAATTGACATGGTCTTTACAGGAGTTAATGCATCATTTTCAAATGGTCTCAAAGAAAAACTCAACCAAACGTTAATAAATAAAATAAGATGTGCAATAAATGAAGAATAAATGTGCGTGGACGACTATAGCACACAACTGCATAGACAAATATAATGAAACTGAGCACACAGTGACAAAATTTAGTCTAAAATATTTGTTATATGGTGAAGATACATCTGTATTGCCGAGTGAATTGAAAATGAAGAAGAAATATAATCAACTAGAACATGATAGAACAATTGCATTAGAAAATGGTATAAAATATCATGAGTATAAAAAGAAATTATATGACCGAAATAGAAAGATATACGACTTAAACGTGGGAGATTTGGTATATATCGAAAATGGTAATAGAATGAATACAAAAAAATTGGATGTATTAAGAATTGGGAATTACAAAATTTTAAAGAAAATATCAAACTCCAAGTATGAAGTCGACATAGACAGAAAGTTAGAATCATATTTCTTTCATATCTCGAAGCTCATCCAATTTCCTAGTACCTCGGTGGTGCAAATCTCGCCCTAAACATAGTGTTACAGCCATAGTTTCATTGTGAAAAAAAAAATTTTAATTAATATTTTTCAAGTTTCAGGGGGGGAGGTGTAAGGAATGACCATTACGTAGTGTAGTGCATTGCTCAGTACATTATTATATACTACGGATTCATAGATAATATGACTACCGTGAAACAATAAACTTACATCTCTCCATATCTATGATCACCTTGTATTTCATTTATGCTTATGCTTCGTTAATCATTCTGACATTCTGATAGATATAGAAAACCTCGTGAATAATTACTTTGAATGTTGTTTCTTTGTTATTTACAGGTAGAGTAAACTTTTAGATTACGTGTTATTCTATACTATCAATAAAATATCTCTGTTATTTACAGATAAACTTATTATAGGTTAAATAATACACTTCGTGTATTATTTATATTATTTAACCTATAAAAGTAATCATCATCATTATATATATATATATATATATATATATATATATATATATATATATATATATATATATATATATATATATATATATATATATATATATATATATATATATATATATATATATATATATATATATATATATATATATATATATATATATATATATATATATATATATATATATATATATATATAAGGAATATATATATATACTAGCGGACCCGACAGACGTTGTCCTGCCATGACATTCCAAGCTATCAGGATAAACGAATTAATGCATATACAAAAATTCACTCAAGTCGATCCAGCCGTTGAGTTGCAGTATATTAATAATAAATTGAAATTGAAATACTATTAACTCTACGTAAGTTTCAGGTGGCTAGTCCCTTATGATGAATAATACCTAAATTTCTGATTTAATTTTTGAATTAACGTAAAATCAATATGAATTATTTCTAATTGTAAATTCCTGATTTCAATTTATTTCAAAATTAAATCAGAACTTCCTCAATTTCTGAAATAATTTTGAAATGTCAGAAGGCATAATTTCTACTTGAAGTCAGAAATTTCCAAATAGAAATGATGCATTTTGATATTTCGTCCATTTCAAAATTGATTTAGAAATTAAGTTATCACTCTTAATAATGGGATAACCGCCCAGAACATACTCGTTTAGTTAATATGTTAAGTTTCACTCAGTGAAACTTAATCTGAATGTTATATAATATATTATATCGTTAGGTAGCTCTTTGCACATTTGATTGACTGCCACGACCTGTCAGGTCGTCTTCTCCTCGGCATTGTAAATTGTAATCAATATAAGTGAGAAAAGATCTCGCGCACTTAGAGGTAAATTGTCACTATCACAAAAGGTCAAAAAAAAGAGCACATAATTTGAAATGTCACTATCACAAAAGATCACCAAAGTAAAGAAAGTTCTCGCGCACGTAGCGGTAATCGCCACTCACGAATATAGAAGGATGCACTCTTTGTATGAGGTATCGCACAGCCTAACTCTACTTACAAGCCATGAACTAGGAAATCTGGCAACATCCAAGCTAGACCCACAAAAAGAGATGCTGTAATGGCGTTGTAATGGTTTCTGGTCATTGCTGCTGAATAAATCGCTATTTAACGAGAGAAATAATATTCAAATCCAAAAATAAGTTGTGAAAAGTGCTATTGTTTGAAGTTGTGAAGAACAAGCAAAAGAAATTTCCCGCAAATGTCTTATATAAACAGGAATATCTGTTGTGTTTTAAGTTGTGCTTTTTTTGGTTATACCTGGAGAGGTAGAAATAATACCTAACTTTTATCATCTCATAATTGTGTAAAAACAAAAATCCGCGTTTTAGTTGTTGTGCTATTATGTGATGTATAGCGTGTAGAAAGTGCTACTGTGTTTTTTTCAGCTACAGACTAAGGAATACCTTTGAAATTTGTATGTAAATAGCTACCGATTACTGATGTTTTGACTGAGTAGTTCAGACATTAACAAAAGCGTTATTTGCTAGAATTGTTCCTTTTTTGTGATTAGTAGAGTTACTTACCCTTTGTTAGATTTAGTAGTTATTTAGAACTAATCTCTTATAGGTCTTGTTCTTGATATTAGCACAAAAATTAACATGCCAAGTCATTGCTGTGTGCTTGGATGCAAGTCGAACACAAAAGTTACCTCGAGGCCGGCGAACCACCAGTTTCTGTATTTCGTTTTCCATATGATGGAAATCTAATGAATCAATGGCTAAAAAATATTTCTAGGGCATTATGGACCCCACAAAATATTCTGTAGTTTGTGCCAAACATTTTCCAGAGGGAGCACTTACTAGAGAAGGTATTCATCGTTTGCTAGATTGATCAACAGAAGGCAAGAAGGCTAGATGGATAAAGTTAAACTCAATTTAAAAGCAGTGCCAAGTATTTTTCTCTATTTACCCTACTTATCAAAAACAGTACACTCTCAAAAAGAATATCCAGCTGAAAGAACCAGCATTGAAGGAACGTTGTGAGAAATTGAATGAAGCCTTTGAAAACTCAGATTCAATTTGTAATTTTGTTGATTTAACATTCAATTATAAATAAGGATTTTAATATGTAAATCGTGGAATATAAAAACTTTTGAAACTAACAGCATTTTTTTACACTCTAGTTTTTCCATCCAACGTAACTGAATGTTCACAAATAAACAGTATACAAATTATTAATCAGATTTTAGTATATTCATATATGCATGTAAATGTTTTTATCAATGAAAATAAACTGTCTCCTAATGATTTAAAATGGATTTTACAACTGAAATTAACTAGATAGTCTCAACTGGAAAATTTGCTTGCTCGTTACAAATATGATATCAGAATCATTCTATTGTCCAAATTATTGTACACATCTCAATAAAGGTTTAAAGGAATTGACGCATTAAACTTACTCTCACCTGAGAATGAAAAATAATGAAATTTATAGCATATTGTCAATTCTAATTGATAAAGTGAACTTGTTAGTGTACATACTAAAAAAACAACATTTGAATCGCTATAACTTAGACATAGTTCTTCTTAGAAAAAAAGTGTATTATTGATTTCTATAGATAATTGTATGATCTACAATTTCTGTTAAAACTATTTTTTTATACAAAGTACCGTTTCGCTGAAAATTTCTCTGAAAAGGCAATTATTAACATGTAGTAGACCGATGTTCGAAGATCGATCGGTCTACCGGATTGAGCAGATGCGGCGTTGCCAAGTCCTAGTTCATGGCTTGTAAGTAGAGTTAGGCTGTGGGTATCGATCGACATAGACTCTATGTCATAGAGGATAGATCGATACATTAGTTGTTTGTCAAATGTCAAATATTATGGTAGCTTTCAGAATTTAAATTTGTGAACAACCTTAGGATTTATCAATCTATATGAAAATAATCTGATAGATATTAAACAACTGTAGTTAGCTAAAATTTAGTTCATTTTTTACCCCCTAAGAATAAATATGTAGTAACAAAGATATAAAAATTCTAACTGGTTATTCATTTTAAACTATTCTCTCAATTTGATTTCTGAACGACGGCGGACACATATTTAATTCCGAGGTGAATTGTTACCGATTTGTCGGCACAATAATCAATTGCCGGATCATAGTGGAATGCAGCTCGTTCAAGAATCACAGAAGCACTGCGTCTGCGGATTCGCTCAATTTCATTATGTCGTGCTTGCTGTTGTTGTGATTGATGTGCACGAACTTGTTGCATTCTGAGCCTATTTACTTCATTGCCACTCACTAAAGAACGAAATTCTGACATAGCAATACGACTATTTTCTTGATCTGTCTCTCTCTGGTCATCAGTGCGGTTAACACGTGAGGTAGCTCTTCGTACATTTGACTGACTGCGACGACCTAAGTCAGGTCGTCTTCTCCTCGGCATCGTAACGTAATATAATAAATTAAAGTGAAGAAAATTCGCGATCACTTAACAGTAAAGTGTCACTATCACCAAAATATCAACAAAAAAAGAGCACACTACTTGGAATGTCACTACCACAAAGCATCACAAAAGCAAAAAAATTCTCGCGCACGTAGCGGTAATCGTCACTTACAAACACAGATGTACTCATAAAATATCGCCCATGATAGTAACACAATTTTGTTAATAGGAAAACTTTTTTCCGTGTTTTGAGGTTAGCTCCGTGGTTGTCAAATATTATGGTTGCGTTCTGAAACTCAAGTTGTGACCAAACTTAAAGATTTATCAAACTTAAAAAAATTGTCTGATACGGTAACAACTGAAGTTAGCTAAAATAAAGTTACGCAAATTTGAAAATTGATTGAAAATCAGTACTACTGATGATTTATTACATTTTGTGACTATCCGATTCTGTCACGTTCGCTATTTACTTTTGTTTAGTTTCGGAACGCGACATCAAATCCTCCAAAGCGCACGCGAATAATTTAATATGAACTTTATCGGACAGTACTAAAGTTCAAATCGACTCCACATTTTATTTAGAAACGTTTGTATGGGAAATAGAAAAGTGCTGTTTTTAGAGTTTTCCCGGCAATTATTCGATTTTTTCTCGCCTTTTAAACCTTCCTGGAACTCCACGAACATTTCAAGACTAAGATAAGATAAATCCGTTCAGCCGTTTTCGAGTTTTAGCGAGACTAACGCACAGCAATTCATTTTTATATATATATATTATATTATATATATATATATATATTATATATATATATATATATATATATATATATATATATATATATATATATATATATATATATATATATATATATATATATATATATATATATATATATATATATATATATATATATATATATATATATAAGAAAATGAACACTAAATATTCATTTGAAAAATTCAAATTATTCAAGAGAATGTTGTAGTAGAGCTAGATATGTGAACGTGTACGATGTGATGTCTCCATTATCCTTCAAGGAATAAATGTTAGAGAAATATTGAAATCGATGCCACACCTGACGGAAGTGCGAATATGTTTCGTTCTGCAAGGAACTCGTCAGTCGCACCACGTCCATCGAAGTGAGGCAACGACTTCAACCCCAAAGCATCTTCTTGTGACTCCAAGTGGAAGACCGTATGAATACTCCACTTCAATAGAATCAGTAGAAAACACCTCTCAGATTATAGACACACCAAGCATCGAAATTTCACATATCTTCTATACCCGTAGGTATCTACTAAATTGCAATGTCTATTTGGCAAATATAGGTTGCGTTAGTAGTATCATATATAAGATATTTCAACAAATATCATCGTTCGATCATATTTGTCAAATAGACATTGCAATTTAGTAGATACGGGTATAGAAGATATGTGAAATTTCGATGCATGGTGTGTCTATAATCTGAAAGGTGTTTTCTACTGATTCCTATAGATCGAATTGGGGAGTATTCATTACTCTACGGTCTTCCAATTGGAGTCACAAGAAGATGCTTGGGGGTTGAAATCGTTACCTCACTTCTATGGACGTGGTGCGACTGACGAGTTCCTTGCAGAACGAAACATATTCGCACTTCCGTCAGGTGTGGCATCGATTTCAACATTTATCCCTTGAAGGATTATGGAGACATCACATCGTACACGTTCACATATCTAGCTCTTCTACAACATTCTCTTGATTAATTTGAATTTTTCAAATGAATGTTCTAGTGTTCATTTTCTGTATATATATATATATATATATATATATATATATATATATATATATATATATATATATATATATATATATATATTGTTGTCACCCTACAAGACAATAACCTCATTGTTATCTATTTCTGCTGACTTCAGCAATTTGTAAAAAGCTATATAAAGAGAAGCAGAATGACGCTCAGTTCAGTTCAGATCGGCCATCCTTATTGTTAACATCGTTCTTAAAGTTCAGATCGGCCATCCTTATTGCTAACATCGATCCTAAAGTTCAGATCGGCCATCCTTATTGTTAACATCGCTCTTAAAGTTCAGATCGGCGGTCCTTATTGCTAACATCGATCCTAAAGTTTAGATCGGCCATCCTTATTGTTAACATCGTTCTTAAAGTTCAGATCAATCAATTAATTCATTCATTCAATCATTTAGTCTTTGATAATTACGTATTCAAACTCGGTTATATCAATTGTTCAAAGTTGTTATTCAATATTAATAAATCAATCTAAATCCAGAACTTCTTATTAAATATCACAAGTGCTAAATCCTCAGAACCTCTAATAAAGTGCTAAAAGTGCTAAATATTCAGAATCTCTAAATAAGTGTAAAAGTGATTAATATTCAGAACCTCTAATATAAAGTGCGTTAGTGATTGCGCATTCCAGAACCTCTTATTCAACACTATCATAAGTGTAATCCAAAGGTTTTACGGAGCTTTACCTCAACAAAGCTGCCCTGGTGACAGCTCCTCTGCTTCTTCTTCTATAAGTGTGTATTTCAGGAGGAATACAACACAAAAACTGGTGACAGCGACGGGATTCCTAAAGGAGACCTACACAAATATCTGAAGATATAGCTAGGTTACAGTCAGAATTTCAAAAGATTTGAGTGGAATCAACCCATTCGACGAAAGAAAATTTCCTGATTTCTCCATGAGCATAGCTCTTAATAGGAAAAATCCACAGCCTTCAAGCCAAACTGCTACCCTCTTCTGTAACTGAATCCAAAGATTCACCGGACTATCGGAGTCTACGCAGAAGAAACCACCTGTGTAACTGGATCCTAAGATTCACCGGACTATTGGAGTCTACGCACGGGTTCAAATTCCTAAATCTTCAACGAAAATCGTAAGTCAATTTCTTTTTATCGCCAATATCTATATCATTGTTCTCAAGTGTAATAAATATTCTCAAATATCCTTTCAATATGTCTCATCCTGAACTCAAACATAATACTGATGATCTGTCTGACGATGAAACTCCTCAATTCTTTCCAATTTCAGTGCTTTTTAAATTCATAAAATCTTTCGATGGTAATAGATCTGAACTCAATACTTTCATTCAAAATACAAACTCAGCCTTCTCATTAGCGGCATCAAATCAAATCGATAGCTTATTATTATATGTTGTATCTCAACTTTCGGCTAATGTAGTTAACGAATTAGAATTATCTGATGTTACTTCGTGGTACCAATTGAAAACTCTCTTAAAACAATTTTATGGTCAAACGAAACATTTAGTTCAAACTCATGAAGAACTTGAAACAATTAGACAAGCACCTCATGAAAATATTACAGATTTCTTTAAAAGATTAGAAAAAATTAAAAATGAATGTATCCAATCAGAAATTCTAAATTGTACACATCCTGATGAACTTCCTGGTCTTAAAAAATCTATTCAAAGAACAGCTCTTCGTAGATTCATTATTCATTCTAAACCTGAAATTAGTCAAATGCTAAGAGCTAGAAATATAGGCGATTTGAATGAAGCGTATTCCATAGCACTTCAAGAGGAGAAAATAATTAATTATACTAAATCGAAATCTAATAATTTCTATAGAAATTCCTATCCAAATCCTAATTTTAAATCTTCTAATTCAAATAATTATTCAAGAAATAATTCAAATCAATATTACAAGAATCCTAACTCAAATAAATATCATCAAACTCCTAAATCTTCTAACTCAAATAATTATTCAAGAAATAATTCAAATCAATATTACAAGAATCCTAACTCAAATAATTATCAAAGGAATAATTCAAACAATTTCAGTGACTTATCAAATTCTAATCAAACTCGTCCTCCTAATTATTCATTCAATTCAAATGCTCAATCTCTGAAAATATGTAATTATTGTAAAAAATCGGGACATGTTATATCTGATTGTAGAAAGCGACAATTTAATAATTCTAAAATAAATCATTTAAACGGGGAAACGTTGGGCCTGAAGAATGTCCAGGATTCCGACGAAACTATTCTAGAGACATTCAACTAAATTCTGAAAATTTTAATAACAATAATCAATCAAATTCTTTTCCTGAAAAATTACAATTCCTGTCTTTTAAAATTCCCAATTCATCAAAAAATCAAGTCACATTTCTTATTGATACAGGAGCTGCCTGTTCCATTATAAAGCATGACGCACTTATTCCTTCTCAAACTCATTTAGATAAAAATGATACAGTATTATTAAATGGAATTAATCCCAATATGCCACTTAATACTCTTGGGACAACAGAACTCTCTTTATCTGTATCAAATTTCTCATTCAATCATAAATTCAATGTTATAAACGCAGCAAAAATTCATACTTATTATGACGGTTTACTAGGTAATGATTTTTTCCAACAACAAAAGGCCATTCTTAATTATTCAGACAAAGTACTCATCATAAACGATCGTATTATCCCTTTCAACAATGTTATCAATGAAGATAAGTTAATCATTCCTCCACGTTGCGAAATTGTTGCAGAAATTAATATTGCAAACAACAGTAAATTAAAACAAGGGCTCATTGAGAAAATGATGATTTGCAATAAAGTCTTTATTCCAGATACTCTAGTCATCAATAATAATTCTAAAGCTTGTATTCCAATTCTTAATTTAAATGCATCAGAAATCACAATAACCAGACCAACACTAGAATTAATTGAAATCTCACCAGAAAAATCTATCAATCTAAATCATTCATCGAAATTCAATCAATTTCAATCTAAGAAAGATACTTTTCAAAGAAATAAAATCCTTCAAGAAAATTTACGTCTAAATCATTTAAATCAAGAGGAAAAATTATCAATTACTAAAATTTGTCAAAAATATTCCAATTTATTTTATCTACCAGGCGATTATTTAAATTCAACATCAACTCTAAGGCATGAAATTCCAACTTCTTCAAATACTCAAATCTCTTCAAAAATATATCGTTTACCAAAAATTCATGAAAAGGAAGCAAATACACAAATTCAGAAAATGCTTGAACAAAATATAATTAGACCTTCAAATTCACCATGGAATTCACCTATTTGGATAGTTCCAAAGAAAAAAGACGCATCCGGACAACAAAAATGGCGTTTAGTCTGTGATTTTAGAAAACTCAATGAAATCACAATTGGTGATAGTTATCCTCTTCCTAATATCGCGAATATTTTAGATCAGCTAGGTAATGCAATTTATTTTTCCACTTTAGATCTTGCTTCGGGTTTTTACCAAGTCGAATTAGAAGAAAAAGATAAATTCAAAACAGCGATAGCTACTCCTTCAGGACTTTATGAATTTAATAGAATGCCTATGGGATTAAAAAACAGTCCAAGTCGTCTAGCTCGATTAATGAATATCGTTTTATCAGGCCTTCAAGGTAGTCAATGTTTTTGTTATTTAGACGATATAGTTGTATATGGTTCATCACTAGAAGATCATAATTCGAAATTAGAGAACGTCTTTCAACAATTACAAATTCATAATTTACAACTTCAGCCAGATAAATGTGAATTTTTATGTAGAGAAATCACATATTTAGGTCATCATATATCAGAAAAAGGTGTTAAGCCTGATCCAAATAAAATCAAAGTAATTGAAAATATTCCAATTCCCATAAATCCAAAACAGCTTAAATCATTCCTTGGTCTTATTGGTTATTATCGAAAATTCATTGGAAACTTTTCAGAAATCGCAAAGCCATTACATAATTTGTTGAAGAAAAATAAAAAATTTGAATGGACAAAAAGTTGTCAACAATCCTTCGAAAAATTCAAAGAAATTCTAACTAAAGAGCCAATCTTAAAATATCCAAATTTCTCAGAAACGTTTATATTAACAACTGACGCTTCAAATGATGCAATCGGCGCAGTTCTTTCGCAAGGGCCTATTGGAAAAGACCTTCCTATCAGTTATTATTCTAAAACTTTAACTAAATGCGAGAAAAATTATTCTACTACCGAAAAAGAATTACTAGCTATTGTCGAATCTTGTAAACATTATCGTCCTTATCTTTACGGACAAAAATTTATTATTTGCACTGATCATAAGCCCTTAGTATGGCTAAATAATTGTAAAGAACCTTCAAGTCGTTTAGTACGATGGAGACTTAAATTAATGGACTATGATTATGAAATAGTCTATAAGAAAGGTAAATTAAATCAAAATGCAGATGCACTTAGTCGCTTATTTCCCGAAAACTCAAATCAAAATGAAATCAATACAAATGAGCATATATCAAATCAATTGAATCAATTATCTCAATCTTCGCAAACTCTACGAAATCCAATTAGTCAGATAAGCAATGACGAACTCTCTTATAAAAATTTCCTAAATCATTATGAATCCGGGGTTACCATTAACTCTTCTAATATCCATGAAAAATCAGGAGATATATTTAAAGCTCCACTAAATCATTCTCTAGCACATTGTGTCTCTCAAGATTTCGAAATGAACAGAGGTATTGCCTCAATATTCAAGAAAATATTTGGACGTGTAAAACAATTAAAATCTCAAAATAAATCTGTAGGACAAGTGGTCCATATTTCTAATAATACTCGACGAATATACTATCTTATAACGAAATCTCTCTTTTACGAAAAACCTAAATATCAAACAGTCTTTGAAACTCTACTAAATCTTAAGAATTTGTGCGAAGAAAATAAAGAAACTCATTTAGCACTTCCACATCTATCATGCGGACTTGATAAACTCTACTGGCCAAAAATATTTGCTATGATAAAATATATTTTTCATAAATCTCAAATTCAAATAACAATATATAGTTTGCCTGTAAAAGAAAATAAATCTCAAATATATTCTGTAAATGAAGAAGAATTAACTTTCGAATATTTTAAAGGTTTTCATCAACGAGAAGTGAATATTCCAAAACCAAAACTTGTTAGTACTCCTATTTCGAAAATAAAAACTCTTATACTACCTATGTCATGTGATTACGCTAATTCTAATGAATATCTCACTTATGTAAAAACTTATATCACAAATTTACCAGAAAAGCCTAAGATAACTGACATTATAGCTAAAAAACTCGCACAACAATTCATTTTTGTTCTATTTCTCAAAGAATTCAATGATCAATCAATAACGTATGAAGATTTATTTGCAACTCTATTCAATTTAAGACTAATGCTCAATTTCAATAATATTAAAAAATTCACGATTCCAAATCTATCCCAATGTAAATATAATTCAATTATTCGTGAAGATACATTTTTCAGTCTCTTATACTTTCTATTTCGTGACTTTGACTATGAAATTTTGGATGATACCAGAATTAATATTACTGATGAAAATTTAATGAAAGAAATTTTACATGAAAATCATGATTCACCATTAGCAGGACATCAAGGTTTTGAAAGAACCTATGAAAAAATTAAACATAAATACTTTTGGGACAATATGAAAGAATACATTCGTAAATACATTAAGAAATGCCAAATCTGTCAAAAATCCAAAACTGATTTTAAACATAATAAAAGTCCAATGATTATCACAACTACATCAACGAAATTCTGTGAACAAATTGCATTAGACATAGTAGGTCCTCTACCCATTACGAAAAATGAAAATCGATTTATATTAACAATTCAAGATGATCTTACAAAATTTATTCAAGCTTACGCTCTTCATACACACGACGCAGAAAGTGTAGCCATTCATTTCCTTAAGTTCTGTACTCAATTCGGATTTCCAAATAATATTCTTACTGATCAAGGTGTAGAATTTACCTCAAAAGTTTTCAGAAAAATTAATAAATTAATGTCAATCAAACATAAACAATCTTCACCCTATCATCCTCAAACACAGGGATCATTAGAAAGAACACATCTTACTCTTAAAGATTATTTTAAATGCTACATAAATAAAGATTCAAACAATTGGGATGAATTTCTTAATTTTGCAACATTCAGTTATAATACTTCAATCCACAAATCGACTCAAAAAACTCCATACGAATTAGTCTTTGGTCAAAGAGCACGAATTCCTTCTCAAGTAAGTAATCCAAAAACTCAACCAAATTATTCAGATTTAGCTGACGATATCATAAATAAATTAAAAATATTAAGAGAGACAGCGCACGAAAATATTCTTAAATCTAAAAATAAATCCAAAGGATATTATGACAAAAGTCATAATAGAACATATGTTTTTAATCAAGGCGATCACGTACTTCTCTATGACTCTCAATCAAAAGCTAGGAATCAAAAACTATCTCCAAATTATAAAGGACCTTATAGAATAGAACAAATACATAATAATCAAACTGCGACAATAAGAATAAGCCCCTCGAAGCTAAAAACTTATCATTTCAATAAGTTAAAACCTTACGTTGTTGCAGATGACGAAAATAATTGTTCTCCTCCTGTTATTCACATTCCAAGTCCTTCTCCAAGCACTTCAATATGAAATCAAATCTATTAATTCATCCTCAGGTATCTTATATCATAATCTTGGCAAGGCTCAAATAGCAAATGAAAAATACGTCATACTTACGTATCATAATCTAACTCATTTCAAATATCAAGTTGAAAAATTATCAGGCTTCTATTCTAACTCTATGAATCTATGTAATACTGCAATTTCAGAGCATCTTTCTAACGACTGCAAAAATCAATTAAGTTATGTAAATACGAAAATTAAAGTAATAAAGGAAACTTACAAAATCATAGCACATCAAATAAATAATTTCAGAAGAAAACGTGGATTAATAAATGGCATTGGAACGGCAATTAAGTGGTTAACTGGAAACCCTGACGCCAGTGACGCACAATTTTATACAGACGCTATAAATGGACTAATTAATAATGAAAAACAAACAAAAGTTTTAATGCAGCAACAAGTATCAATTTTATCTTCAACTATTTCTAATTTCAACAATTCTTTTTATAAAATGAATGAAAACATACGAATCCTGAATAAAAATCTGAAAGACTTTAATCAATTCGCAAAGGATCTCAATAATGTCCAACGTGCTTATGTTGTGGAATCTCAAATTTCAAATCACCTCATACTTCTTATAGAAATGACAGATGAAGTTCTTTTCAATCTACAAAATTATGTTAATGATGCATCACTCATACAACATGGTATAATAAGTTATAGAACTTTACCTCCAGAAGCATTATATCAAGAACTTTTAAAAATCTCTACTAACATATCTCTTCCTATTTCGCTGAGCATTGAAAATATTTATTATTACTATAAAATAATGAATCTTAAATCATTTATTAAACAAAATATTTTAACGATTGCGTTTGAAATTCCAATTTCTTCATCTCGAGACTTAGATCTATATCAGTTATTATCTTTACCACATCCCCATTACGAAGATAACACTTTGTTCTCTTATATCGAACCATCCAAACCTTACCTTCTAATTGCACCTATGAGAACAGATTATTTATTGGTTGATAAACTAGAAAATTGTATCGAGTTCCATCCAAGGGAATGGATTTGCAAAAACATGCCAATTCTCAAGAAAATCGATTCTTCCTGCGAAGTTCAATTGTTAATGAAGATCACCACCAAGATTCCTAGTTCCTGCATCACCAGAACAATCATCGCTGATGCTGAAATATGGCACAAGACCAATACTAACGAATGGTTATTCTCTTTGTCCAGTCCAACCCGAATGTCTATCATTTGTGGAAAAGAATCCCTCAAGCAAGAAATCATCGAGAGAATGGGTCTCTTGAAACTCAACCCTCACTGCAAGGCATTTACCGATCATACAAGATTAGAAACCAGTTCAGTAATGATGACACTCAATTCCAACTACGAAATCCCATCCACTAACATCGTCCAGGATGAATGCTGCAAGAAGATGAAACGTAATCTCACCATCCACGCAATCAATCTAGATCCAATTCAGCTCACGCATGTCAACCTCCATGATTTACAGTACGCCCAACACAAGTTAACAGAATTCGATGAACAACTCCAACATCAAATAAATCAACCCTTCATAGTTCAACATTCTTCATGGGTTACAACAGCCATATCCGTTACATGTGGGTCCATAGCACTCATAGTTATATACAACCTAATGAAATGGTGCGGATGTCTCCAACTCCTCAAATCGTTATTCTGCTGCACAAAGCAACCCAGAGCACTCACAGCCAGTCCATGTTTCCAAATCTTCAATCAATGCCACAAAGATTCCTCACAGCCCATCGTCGTAAGATATCATTCAGAAATGCAAGAACTCACAAATTCCCAAAATCCAGAAACTCAAGAAGAAGCTTCCAGTTCCAGTTCCAGATCCATGAGAAGACCTAAGAAGATTAACTTAACCGCATACTAATTCTATTAAACAAATTCTTAATTCTTTAAATATTCTATCTCAAATCGCATGGTCTTAGTTCCTAATTCTTCACATAAATCAAGTCAAGTTATCATATGTTAATTATTTTTGCTATTTTAATAACAGTCATTCTCATAATTAAATATAATTCAATATTCGACTGTTACATATAAATAAGAAATATTGTAAAGTGCCATACTGCTTCCAATCAATTCAAGTCAATTCAAATCAAATCATTCAAGTCAATTCAATTCAATCAATTCAATTCAAATTAAATCAATTCAAATCAAATCGAATCAATTCAATTCAAGTTGATCAAAACAAATCGAATCAACTCAATTAAAGTCAAATTATTCTAGTCAATTTAATTTAAGATTTTTGTTCAAATGAATAACAAAAATCTTCTCTAGGGGGGAAATGTTGTCACCCTACAAGACAATAACCTCATTGTTATCTATTTCTGCTGACTTCAGCAATTTGTAAAAAGCTATATAAAGAGAAGCAGAATGACGCTCAGTTCAGTTCAGATCGGCCATCCTTATTGTTAACATCGTTCTTAAAGTTCAGATCGGCCATCCTTATTGTTAACATCGCTCTTAAAGTTCAGATCGGCGGTCCTTATTGCTAACATCGATCCTAAAGTTTAGATCGGCCATCCTTATTGTTAACATCGTTCTTAAAGTTCAGATCAATCAATTAATTCATTCATTCAATCATTTAGTCTTTGATAATTACGTATTCAAACTCGGTTATATCAATTGTTCAAAGTTGTTATTCAATATTAATAAATCAATCTAAATCCAGAACTTCTTATTAAATATCACAAGTGCTAAATCCTCAGAACCTCTAATAAAGTGCTAAAAGTGCTAAATATTCAGAATCTCTAAATAAGTGTAAAAGTGATTAATATTCAGAACCTCTAATATAAAGTGCGTTAGTGATTGCGCATTCCAGAACCTCTTATTCAACACTATCATAAGTGTAATCCAAAGGTTTTACGGAGCTTTACCTCAACAAAGCTGCCCTGGTGACAGCTCCTCTGCTTCTTCTTCTATAAGTGTGTATTTCAGGAGGAATACAACAATATATATATATATATATATATATATATATATATATATATATATATATATATATATATATATATATATATATATATATATATATATATATAAGGAAATATTAGTTATATTGTTTTCATGGTGAACAGTTGTATTCGAGATGCTCGTGTTTCTTGTTGAAGTACGGGTTAAATACTCTTAGTATTTTTTTGAAATAAAGTTCAAAGAGGATAGCTAGATTTAAAGTGAATGGACTGTTAATGTTTCTTTGTTGGTAATTTTCGCGAACAAGAAGAATTTGATAATATGAGATTCTCATAAAGTGGGCGAGAACGTGAATAAATTTATATTACTATCAGATTGCCGATAACAACAGTGTGTTAGAGGTCTGAATATTTTTTGCTGTGAAGATCGAATTACTTCTTGAACTGGTGAGTCATTGTTGATATATACCATTGGGGATTCCGATCATCTGTGTTGCTAAAACGAAGAAATGGGTGGAAATAATAACTGCATTGTTTGTGAAAAGATTGTTGGAAAGAGCGGATATAAAATAAAATGTAGGAAATGTGGAGGATGGGCACATTTAGGCTGTACTAACATCAAAAAAAAAGATGCAATACAAAGCAAGGATTTTAAATGGTTTTGCAGTAAATGTGAAGAAACTGATTCCGAACGGAGTTCTGATGAAGAAATTCTGGGAGATGAAGCTCTTAAAACATTGTATAAACGCATGAATAAGAACAGGAAAAAATCAAAAGCTTTCAATGAAGTGGCTATGTCAACAGAAGAGATGTTCAAAAAGATAATCAATAAGATAACTGACTTGGAGCAGGCAATTTCATTTAGTGGCGATACATTGGATGAATTGAAAAAAAATTTTGAAGATCTCAGAAAGGAGAATAAATGCATCAGGAAAGAAAATGAAAAGCTGAAATTAGATGTACAAGAGTTGAAAATAGAAGTGTCAAGTCTGAAACATAAAGCAGAGTCTGCGGCTTTCACTGCTGATTTAAAGTCAAGGGAAAACATGTTATTATAATGGGCACGCAAAGCAAGGAAGAGATAGTTAAAGTGTTGAAAAACTTGAATCCAGGTCTTAATGAAGAAGATATTAAAGTCAGGTCGATTCCCTCAAAGAGTGACATGAAGCCTTTTATTGTAACTTTTAACAACAAAGACACAAGAGATAAAGTCTTACTTAAACGAAAGATAGAGGAATCTTAAATTCCAAAAATATGCACCTGGAAGGAATCGAACAAAATATCTATATAAATGAAGATCTACCAGTTGAAGTACAAAAACTATTGAGAAAAGCTAGAGAATTGAGAGGAATAGGTTATAAATACGTATGGGTAAAAAATGGGTTAGTCTTCTGCAGAGCAGGTGAATCTTCGAAATCGGTTATGTTGAAAAATAGGGAACATGTTGATCAATTGAAACAGGAATAAACGGAATAGTATTATGATGTTTGTATTTTTTGTTGATTTCGCTTTCTCAGAAATGAATAATATACTTGATGATTAAAAGGTTTGTGAAACAACATTATGTAATGATTTAACACGAATAGATTATTTTGATTATAGCACAAGAGATATTAATGTAATACATGTAAACATAAGTATATATAGGAATTTTGATAGTTTTCTTGTTCTCCTTGAATCTACAAGTAAGGACTTTGATATCATCATAATGTCTGAAACTCATAAGGTATTTGATTTGAATGATTTCGGTATAAATGGCTATATTCCTCTTTCAAATAACAGTACTCTCAATAAATGTGATGGATGTATAATATACATAAAAGCTCAATTGTATCAAACTCATTATATTCAGCAAGAGAATGATCTGAAGTGTATTAAAGTATCACTGTGCAAAAATGGTGTAACTATAGAAGTGCTAGGTATTTATAGGTCACCGGCAACAAATGTGGATCAATTCATAATTGGCTTGAATAATATTTTACAAGATAGTCAGAGGCAGCCTAAACAGATACAGATATTTGCAGGGGATACTAATTTGAATCTGTTAGATAAAAACTCGAGTAAACATACGAGTAGCTATCTGGATACTCTGTGCAGTTTTGGTTTTGTAAGTGCAATCAATAAAGCAACCAGAGTCTCTCCAGCATCGGAAACATGCATTGATCATTATTTTGTAAAATATAACACTGCAGTATGTAATAATGTGAAGTCTGTTATTTTGGAAACCGATTTAACAGATCATTATCCCATTTTATTAAATTTGGAAATGAATAATGTTGAACATCCAAAATAATTGAATCAAAATAAAAATAAGTATAAAAAGATTAATTGGACAATGCTAGATAAGTGTTTGTCACAAGATAGTTGGATGGATGTGGTAATGAGCGATGATGTTGATCATTCTACTGATAGGTTTGTTGATACACTGCAAACCTATATCGATCAATGCACGAGTATATATAAATGTAACAAAAGCGTTAAATTAAAACCCTGGATTACAAATGGTTTAATCATATCAATTCGTGAAAGAGATCGATTGAAAAAACAGTGTACTATAAATCCAGGAAATTGTGTGACCCTCAGTGAATATAAGAAATATAGAAATAACTTAAATAAACTGATAAAGAAATCGAAATATTAGTATTTTAAGCAAAAATTGAATGAGAGTAAAAGTGATGCCAAAAAACATGGAAAGTAATAAAGGAGATAACAAATGATCAAACAAGCAAGTATGAGATCAAAAATATAATTATGCAGGAAAATAATTTGGAATTGAATAATGCTGAGGAAATAACTAATTAGTAAAGTAGAGTTAGGCTGTGAATATTTCCACTCATAGAACAATATATCACAACAGTCATATACAGTACCACAGCCAAACTCTACTTACAAGCCATGAACTAGGAAATCTGGCAACATCCAAGATAGACCCACAAATAATGATGCTGTAATGGCGTTGTAATGGTGGCTGCTGAATTAATCGCTATTTAACGAGAGAAATAACATTCAAATCCAAAAATAAGTTGTTAAAAGTGCTATTGTTTGAAGTTGTGAAGAACAAGCAAAAGAAATTTCTCGCAAATGTCTTATATAAACAGGAATATCTGTTGTGTTTTGAGTTGTGCTTTTTTTGGTTATACCTGGAGAGGTAGAAATTACCTAACTTTTATCATCTCATAATTGATTGTTTTAGTTGTTGTGCTATTATGTGATGTATAGCGTGTAGAAAGTGCTACTGTGTTTTTTTCAGCTACAGACTAAGGAATACCTCTGAAATTTGTATGTAAATAGCTACCGATTACTGATAATTTGACTGAGTAGTTCAGACATTAACAAAAGCGTTATTTGCTAGAATTGTTCCTTTTTTGTGATTAGTAGAGTTACTTACCCTTTGTTAGATTTAGTAGTTATTTAGAACTAATCTCTTATAGGTCTTGTTCTTGATATTAGCACAAAAATTAACATGCCAAGTCATTGCTATGTGCTTGGATGCAAGTCAAACACAAAAGTTACCTCGAGGCCGGCGAACCACCAGTTTCTGTATTTCGTTTTCCATATGATGGAAATCTAATGAATCAATGGCTAAAAAATATTCCTAGGGCATTATGGACCCCCACAAAATATTCTGTAGTTTGTGCCAAACATTTTCCAGAGGGAGCACTTACTAGAGAAGGTATTCATCGTTTGCTAGATTGATCAACAGAAGGCTGGATGGATAAAGTTAAACTCAATTTAAATGCAGTGCCAAGTATTTTTCTTTATTTACCCCTACTTATCAAAAACAGTACACTCTCAAAGAGAATATCCAGCTGAAAGAACTAGCATTGAAGGAACGTTGTGAGAAATTGAATGAAGTCTTTGAAAACTCAGATTCAATTTGTAATTTTGTTGATTTAACATCCAATTATAAATAAAGATTTTAATATGTAAATCGTGGAATATAAAAACTTTTGAAACTAACAGCATTTTTTTTACACTCTAGTTTTTCCATCCAACGTAACTGAATGTTCACAAATAAATAGTACAACTTATTAATCAGATTTTAGTATATTCATATATGCATGTAAATGTTTTTATCAATGAAAATAAACTGTCTCCTAATGATTTAAAATGGATTTTACAACTGTAATTAACTAGATAGTCTCAACTGGAAATTTTGCTTGCTCGTTAAAAATATGATATCAGAATCATTCTTTCGTCCAAATTATTGTACATATTTCAATAAAGGATTGAAGGAGTTGACGCATTAAACTTACTCTCACCTGAGAATGAAAAATAATGAAATTTATAGCATATTGTCAATTCTAATTGATAAAGTGAACTTATTACTGTACATACTAAAAAAATATATTTGAATCGCTATAACTCAGACATAGTTCTTCTTAGAAAAAAAGTGTATTATTGATTTCTATAGATAATTGTATGATCTACAATTTTTGTTAAAACTATTTTTTTATACAAAGTACCGTTTCGCTGAAAATTTCTCTGAAAAGGCAATCATTAACATGTAGTAGACCGATGTTCGAAGATCGATCGGTCTACCGGATTGAGCAGATGCGGTGTTGCCAAGTCTATGTTCATGGCTTGTAAGTAGAGTTAGGCTGTGACAGTACAGTGAAATAGACAGAAGAGTGACATAAACGATAATGACATTTGTTGTGTTTATTTTCAGTTTGTAAATAAAGGATTTTTATTGATTGTTAAAAGTTAGTTATTGGAATTTATCCGTCCAAACCCATAATTCGTAACAGTATGCATCTTACTTCAAGGAATGATTCGCTTGAAAATGTGCACGATATATCGGTAAATAATATCACTGTTGCTAATGATGACAACAGTGGAAGCTGCGGAGATGAAAAAATTATTTCTAGTTGAAGACTATGAACACAAAATTACAATTGTAATGTGCTGTATGTATCTGGTCTTATATCTACTTAGTTAACGTTAGTTAATTTATTAAAAATGGAAATAAAGTTCATTTTTATGAAAATGGTTGAAAAATATACAATATTAAAAAAGAGCTGGTATCTACAGAAAACTTATAAAATAATGTTTACAAACTGAATTTTAGATTAATTGATCCGGATAAAAGCAAAGTAATAGTGAGCAGAAATGTTATAATTGCAAAAAACAGTGAAATCAAAAAGTCAATGTCACAGATGCAAGAATTAGTAGATTCAGTGGGGGATAGAGACCAGAAGGTAGAAGAAAATGGAAATCTATCAGAAAATGAAGATTTGAATCAAACCAGTACAACTGATGATAAATGAGAGATGATGTGAATGACAGTGATTTTATGCACAAGAAGAACCCATTGATAGACCTGATAATTTGAGATAAGGATGACAAAGAAAAGTGAAATCATATGTAGATTATGTTACTTATTTATGCACAAAAGAAGATGCTTCAATGAGTAGAAGTGAAGGCATATTTAATCTAGACATTGATCCAATAAATGTTCAGGAAGCTTTATCAAGGCAAGATGGTGAAAAATGGAAGAAAGCCATGGAAAATTAGTAGAAATCGATTATTGAAAATGAAGCCTGGGATCTTGTTGACCAACCTGAAAACGTTGTGATAGTGGATAACAAATGGGTGTTCGAAAGTGATAGTGATGGAAAAATGTGTTGTGTTACAGAGCAAGGTTAGTGGCTAGAGGTTTTGTGCAGACAGAAGGTGTAGACTTCAATGAAACTTTTTCACCTGTTAGGAATAGTAACTAGTTACTCTAAGATTGTAAGAAGTGTAGCTTTAGCAGTTAAAATTGATTTAGATATTACACATTTAGATATAAAGTACAGCTTTATTGAATGGATATTTAGAAGAGCAGGTATTTATGAAACAACCAGTTGGGTTTGTTACTCCAGAGAACAGTTCAAAAGTGTATAAACTTAAAAAGGCTATTTATGGCTTAAAGCAATCTTCAAGAGCTTGGAATAAAAGAATTAACAATTTATTGCTGAAACTAGGGTATGAAAATCTGACTATGAATCATGTGTTTATATTAAGAAATATCATAGTTCATTAATTGTCATTGCCTTATATGTTGATGATTTGTTTGTTTTTTCAAATGATGAAAAAGAGACAATGAATTTAAATTAGTTTTGGGTTCAGAGTTTAAGATAAAATATTTAAGTGAAGCTAAAAAGTGTTTAGGTATGGAAATCAAAAGCGATAAATCCAATGGAACTATACAGTTGAGTCAATAAAATTGTATAGATCACATTCTAAAAAATTTAATATGCAGGACTGTAATAAAACTGTAAAAACTCCTATGGAGGAAAGTATAAATTTAAAAAAATCAAAATCTGATAGTTTGATGTATTTGGTTGTATTAACATAATCTGATTTATGTTATTCCATAAGTTTTTTAAACCAGTTTAATAATTGTTATAATGGTAATCATTTTGTACATGCTAAAAGAATTCTGAACTATTTACAAGAAACAAAATATTGTTTAACATATAGTAAAGATTATAAAGAGTTAGAAGGTTTTGTTGATTCTGACTAGGGAGTAGACCGAAAGTCATATACTGGTTATGTATTTGACTTATCAAATGCATGTATTTCTTGGGAAAGTAAGAAACAAAGATCCGTTTTCTGATCAAGTACAGAAGCTGAACATGTTGCGATTTCAGAAGCTAGTAAAGTTTACTTGTAAGGTTTTTTTTTTAAATAACCGGTGAACAATTCAAGATAGTTTTATATAACGGTAGTCAAAGTGCTCAAAAACTTTCTGAAACTTCATTCAAAATGAATCCTGTATTACACATAAGGTCCAAGCACATTGACATTCGGTATCATTATGTTAGAGACGTTGCTAAAGATTTGATATGTGTCAAATATTCATTTTTTTTTTAATTCAGTGGACCTACAGTTTAACGCCGGTTCCGAATGGCCATTGGACTTGTAAGCGATGTACATTACCCAGCATATTTCATTAATTCAACTACTTAAAACATTGACAACCACAAACACCCATGTCTTCAACGGGGCTCGAACCCGAGTTCTACCACACCATAGTCGGGAGTTCTACCGACTAAGCTACAGAGACTGGCAAATATTTATCTTCATAAGAAATGTGCGCAGACGTGTTGACAAAAAGTTTGAATTTTGTTAAATATAGCAAATGTACTAAAATGTTAGGTTGAGTTTTAAAAAAAGGGGGAGATTTATATATTGATAAGTGGGGGTGTTGATATGCACAGAATGTTTACATTCCTTGATTGGCTTTGTACAACAGTTAAATAAAGTAACTAAACAGTCGTATGCTGAAACTCAGAGAGAGCATTTGTTTCATTCTCCTCTATGAAAAATAACAATGATTCATAATAATGATGAAACCATTACATCCTATTATCATTCGATAAGATCAATGATTTTTTTCGAATCGCACTTAATATTCACTCTCGAAAGTGACAGGTTAATTCTCGTTGACATTTGTGTAGACAACTGCCTGAAAGTTTTATTTGAAATATTTCAATTAAGAGTCTCAATATTTACTAGTATGAATGATTCGGGAATCATGAACTATATATATATATATATATATATATATATATATATATATATATATATATATATATATATATATATATATATATATATATAATAAGTTTATTTGTCCCCAAGTGTACAACATATAAATTAAATGTTTCATACAAAATTTCTATCAATCAATACACACATGCGAAACAAAATAAACTAAGAAAATATACAGTGTATACCCATAAAGCTTTTGGCTGTCTATGGGAAAAAAATTTCAATTCTAAGGCAATTTAGTAGAACTCAATACTATCGATCATATCATATAATGTGCGATATCAAGGCACCCACGAACAACAACAACGCCACGAAAAAGATTTTTACATCAACATTACCGAAAATAATACAGAAATTGATATTAACACAAAAAGTTATTTTAACACAACCCAGAGGAAAAGAATTCATCCACTGTGTGAGCACCCTCTCCCATAAGGAACGAGTTGATTCTTCGTTTAAAGCAGTAAAATGAAGGAGAACTCAATACTGTATCAGGTAGAAGATTGAAAAATCTTGGACCTAAAATGCTAAGCATCTCATACCAATACTCTTTTTCGATACGATAGTCTTTATTTTAGATGCTTCAATCCTTCTCGTGTGATATCCGTGGTTTATCCTTTGATTTTTAACAAGTTCTCTATCCTTATAATAATATGTAACTGTTCTCATAAAGTACAATTTCCTTAAATCCAGCACGTGAGCTTCCTTGAATAATTGTATCGAAGGATAAGTTCTCTCTCTCCGCAGTAATATTTTTAAAATGGTCTTTTGAAGGATTTACAACCCCCTCATATGATGACCTTGATTCTATCAAACCGAAATAAAACATTCTCAACTGGGGTAATTCAAGGACTGTACTGAGACATTTACATCTTCCCAAAATAGAACGTAGGATTCCAATAACGTATGTGATATGGTGATTCATATTATAATATATATATATATATATATATATATATATATATATATATATATATATATATATATATATATATATATATATATATATATATATATATATATATATATATATATAATATTGAAGATTCTAAGGCAAGTCCGAGTTTATATAAACTAAAGTTGGTTAGTCAGCATTCGTATATAGTGACGTTATTTACTAAAAGGAAGGCATTGTTCTAAGTTCACATAACTCCTCCCCTTTTGAAGAAAGTTCGTTATTCTTATTTTTAAGATGACGAACCTTTACATAAATTTTGTAAAATAATATAATTGAAATGATTATTATAAAAAGAATAATTATTAATATGACAAAGTTCATAGTTGTAGGGTGCGGGGCCCATTGATACAAGTCTTCTAGTTTGGGAATGGCTTCTTCTTCTAAGTAATTGGAATCTTTGATATTCGTCCAATTCATTTCTAAGGGTGTAAGATCCACTTGACCATATTTGTTGAAAATCTTCTGAGGGTGTATTCTCTTCAGTTCATTGGTAACAATGCATTCAGAAGTTATTAAAGATACTTTGGGAATCTTATGAGAGAAGGAGCCCGTCTGACATTCTTCACGTATTATTTCATTATTAATCGAAATTATTTTTCCATTTTCTAGTTGGAATAAATCTTTTTGTGATTCCACAAAACTTCGATTACATTTTTCTTTCAGGTGCTTCAGGACCATTTGGATACATTCAGGTGGTTTTCTGAGATAATCTTGTTTACTTAGATAGAAATCTTCAACTTGTTGAATTATTTCGGTTGTCCAGACGATTTTGTCGTTGCGTGTTAATCCATAGGATAATAGGTTAGGTATTTTGGTACGGTAAATTATACAATTTAAATAGGTCATATTGAATATTACCGAAGATTGGAACGGTTATGCTAAATAAAATATTGAAATCTTTAATAAATTCTCTTGTTGTACAAACAGCGTAGTAGTCTGTCAGATGAGTAAAAGGTAGCATTTTTTCTTTTTGTATTAGTTCATTGAATTTATTTAATGGTAAAATATTTTCATGTAAAAGATGTAACCGTGCAAAACTAATTGCGTTTTCAATTTCGGATAATATTATTGCAATCTCGTGAGAATGGAGAATTATTAAATTTAATTTAAAACTTAATTGAGTAGATATCTCCAACTGTTTAGTTTTTGCTATAAGCAAATTTATTGTATTCGTGTACTTCGCCTGAGTATTAGATATGATATTTATCTTATTAATTATGTAATTAAAAGTTTCTTCATTTCTATGTATTGAAGAATTAGCCATAATCAAATAATGGTACACAGGGATAGTATACGTAGTACTCACACATTCTTTAATAATATTTTTCTGAAGTTGTATTAATTCGGGTATTCCAGAAATGTTATAGTGAAATAATAGATATTTTGCATGATCTGCAATATAGATCTTTCCTAAATGGATAGGCAACAAGTTATTCTCGATTTCTTGAACGGAAAATGAGTAACTTTTAGTTAGTATGATTAGAAAGATGAAGGATATGGAGTTCATCTGAAAACAAAGAAAATAGTTAATGTTTTCTCTGTTTGATCCTATTTCTGTGATACACGTTTTTATTCTGAGGATTTCTTATCGTTATATCACTTATTATGTTTATAGGTATCTTTTTGTATGGTTCTTTCATTCCTCTATGTCCAGATTTTTCTTCATGATATAATTTGACTTTATCCAATTGATCACATTCTGTTTCAATATCTTCTAGGAAAACATTCGTTATTTTTAAATCAAACGATTTAGCTTTAAAATTGCTTTGAAGTATATTAATAAAAGGTATTTTCAATTCGTCATGTTTAAAAAATAAACAATATGATTTTCCAGGTTGTAAGTATTCCTTAATAAATTTTACAAAGTCATTTGTATCACTTATTGAAACTGTGAGTCTGTTACGATTTCTAAATATTTTCGCTTTATGTACGAAATAGGTTTTGGAGGTGTTGACAAATATAATTTGATTTTTATAATGATTCAGTGGTCGTTCTGTGAAGGGCAATTCTAATATAGGATTTTCAATACTACTATGTATTGTTTCATTTTGCGCTTCATCATCTTCAAGGATTTTCATGATGTCATCTAATTCATTGTTTGTTAATTCTAGTTCGTCTGCAGTTACGTTGGGAAATAGAGAATCGATATCGTCTTCTAAGATGTTGATATCTTTTGATTCATTCAATGCAGTATTCTATCTATTTCCTTTTTTAAGTCGCAATGAGTATCATTCTGCGATTCATTAGTATTTATTTTTAGCCTAGATAAATAATCTGCGTTGCTATTCTTGTCTGGTAATTGCAATGCTTTTTCAGTATTGTTGAAAATTTTAATAAGCTGATTCTGAATTTTCATAGGTAAATGGTTCAAATCTACAGGATAAGATAATCTTCTCGGAATAACTTTTTGAAAATGAATAGGGATTTTACAATTTTCACCTATTAATAAATTATTTTTCAAATCAATTGTAAAATTATTGTGCTTAAGAAATTCAAATCCTACAATTCCTTCATATTGAGTATGGAATTTGTATAACACAAATGGATATTCTTTTTGTAATCCAAAAGAATTTAATGGAAAAGCAACTTTTTCGTGACTAATATCATGTCCATGTGGAGTTATCAAATCTGTGTCCTCTGAATAAATCAAATGTGGAATATTATTATACGCAATTTTTGGATCTATTAAACAAACGGTGCATCCACTATCAAGTAATAATTTACATTTTGGATAATTAATTTCAATGAAAGGTAAATGATTTTTTCTAATTTTGTTGTTTAAAGAATTTAAGTCAATGTGGTAGTTCTGAGGCAGTTATCTGAAAATTTTTCATCAACAATATTTTCATTTTCTTCAATTATATTTGGATCTTCTTCAAATTCAAAATTTTCATTAAATTGATCATTGTCATTATTCTCTGCGTCTAGATTCGTTAATTCTTCAGATATATAATTGGGTGATATCTGTTTATGATTTTGGAAGTAATTAAAACTTCTCGAATTATTATCAAAGAAAGTTCTTTGTGGTGTTTGATTATGATTTTGTATTTGTCTTCTTTGAATTATTGGATTCGCGGTTGTCGTAGACATAGGTGTTTGTCTATATTTGGGTACAAAGTTTTTATTGGGTTTAAATACGTTACTTTTTTGAGATTCGTAAGTATTACTTCTACCAAAAACTTCTTTATTCGTCGGATAATGTCTAGGTACATTATTAATTTGTGGTTTTACATTTATTGATTGAGAAGGAAACGTTTTCATTTGGTATGGTTGTCTCCAAGATCTCATTAAGTCTAATTGGGATTTTTGAGAGATATAATTCTCTACGGTTTGTACTGCTAAATCAAATGTGATATTCGGTGTTGTTAAAAGAGCAGTTTGTAAATCGATCGACACATTGCTAATTAATACATTTTTAGCTAGGTCGGAAGTTAATTGTTTATGTAACAATTTTAATGCGGCGTCTAACGTCGGTTCTGCGTCTATTCTATAATTAATTCTAATTTTATAAGCTTTGATTTCTTCAATGAAATCGGTAATATCTTGATTAGGTTTCTTCCTCAAGAATTGTAACTGATTTTTGAGAACATCCAAATTGGCATGATCTCCGAATTTCTGTAATAAGAAATTCTTAAATGCGTTCCACGTATTTGGTACGTTAGAAGAACGATATTCGGCGTTTGCCTTTTCAATTAATTTGCTTTTAACAACTGCTATACAGTATGTTTTTACTATTTGTTCTGTATTCGCGAATTGTGCGATATACTCTTCACAAGCGCTTAAAAATGAGTTTAATTCTGCTTGTATCCCTGAGAATTTCGGTAATAATGCTCCAAATTCACGGGCAATTCTTAAATTATTTTCCGCCATGACTTTTGTTTTTTCTGACTTTTCTTCTTTATTTAAGTTCAGTTTTTCAATTGAGTCTATGAGCGAATTTATCATAAATATTTTTCTTTGTTAATTTTATAGAGAAATGTGCATTCACTATTTCCAATCTTCGCTTAATATATAACAACCTACTATAATGATAAATTATAGGGAGTTTAGGTTTTTGGCTGAAACCGTGGAAAAAACAGGAATATAATTAACACTTGCAACTTACTGTGATTTGTTTTCCCAAAGTGGAGTCGTCGGCGCTACCCTTGCTTTGCACTCTGTTCGAATTCTTCAATGGTCAATCGAGCTCCGGACTGGTACTACCAAATTCGCAATCATCTGTGAGACACGACTGAGCTTGTGTTTAGTTCGGATTGTGCTTGAGAATTAATATTCACTTAAACAATCTTCGTACGGTTTGAGTTAACGCATTGATTACTCTTCTTACTATAATTCGGAAGAATTATCCTGTTTGCCAATCTCTTGATTCGGAAGCGTCTAATGCAGCAATCCCATCCTCGTCGCCAATTTTGGTTTTAAAATTACTTTTTAAATTTTAAAATTACTTTTTAAAAAAACAATTTTTATTCACAAGTTAAGATTACAAGTAGCTTTTTACATACTATTGTACTCACTAACGTTAATATATATTGAAGATTCTAAGGCAAGTCCGAGTTTATATAAACTAAAGTTGGTTAGTCAGCATTCGTATATAGTGACGTTATTTACTAAAAGGAAGGCATTGTTCTAAGTTCACATAACTATATGTATATTCAACAGACAAACACAAATACACGAAAAATGTTAAAATGAGTCTTTCATTCCGCAGGCTGAAAAAAATATTGAAAAATTTTTATTGAAAGAGCCACTACGTTATTTTAATAAAATAGGTCTTTTTTACACACAGAATTGAAAAAATAAAAAAATAAATTTTAAGGCTGCGGTTTAGTAAACTCCAAATTGCGTTGCGTCAGTAGATGGCGATACCGATATCATTTTAAGATTGTATATTACGTCATTCTACGACCTCGCATAATTCGATGAAATTTCAAGTTTAAATAATTCGCCATCTGTCGACGAGAGGTATAAGTGTGTTCTGGTGTTGAGTGACTAAGCAGAAACAAAACTGTAATTACGGTAAGTTTATTTTTTGAAATTCGACGATCATTCACTTTTATGACCGAACGAATATCTAAAGCTTAGATTCGTTTAGATTCTAAACGAGTAATATCCTAAAACTTTCTTGGGAACACCTAGCAATTATTATAATTTACTTTCAGTTCTCAGAATGGTTCGAGAAAAGAATTACCTCAAAAAGAAACGCTCAAAGAGAGGCCGATGTCATAAAATTGCTGCAAATAAACAATACTGTGATAAATTTATAGAGAATATATTATTTAACATTTTCAGTTCAGCGGTGGATTTTGTGGAGACGAGGGAACGTGAATTTGTTTTCGTTGAACATGTCATTGAAAATGGAGAAGGGTTGTTAGACAGTGGTAATTATTAGGAGATCGAACAGATAAAAGATAATACTTCTGCAGGAACTCTCGGAAATATAAATATAGGAAATAATAATGTCGACGAATATGATTTTACTTGGGGATCACTTGAAGATTATAATGAGTAAGTACCTATATAATCAAAATCGTGGACATTTTGAAATGAATAATTAATTGTCGCTTTCAGAATATAATATAAAGAAAAATAATTTGAAGGAGAATGATGTATCGACGCTATCGAGAGTGCCAGTGATGAGTCACTCACAACTCCACTTTCATTTCCAGTCAAAACAGTCTTTCATCTTCGACGCTGGGCGGCTTCTTTAGCAAATACAAGAACTCGTAATTCTGAGAATTTCATGCAGTGGGACTGAAAACTTCTAATATGGCATGTCTGAAGAACATTGGCCATTGAATTTTCAATAAATAGTGCAGCTTTTCTTTTCGAAAAAGAAAAGTACGAAATATTGAACAAAAAAATCGAATACTTGAGATTAAGGCAAAGAAAGGAGAAGAGGAACATAAAAAAAGAAGAATCACAAAAAAGGAAAGCGGAAAAGCAGTTAAATTATAAAAAAAGTAAAAATGGAAAGAAAAATAGTGCATGTACTATAAAGAGAATGGACATGTAATAATGGTGAAGAGGAAATGACTAGAGATACCGAAATCACCGGCATGAAAAATATAGGATGTGATAATTACCCTACATGGTACCATTTAAAATGCACTGAATTCGGTGGGGATATGTATGGAAATATATATATATATATATATATATATATATATATATATATATATATATATATTATTATTATTTCGATTGCTCCCCATGAGGAGAGCGACTGAACTTGAATTCGCAATCATTAGGAATTTTGCTTCATCTTTTTTGCCTCCCAAAAACGCTTCATCCTCTCTGAATGCTCTTTCTTCCGTTCATCTGTCCACTTTACACTAGGTTGACGATTTAATTTTTGCTCCAACTTTACATGTGCGTTTTTATAGCGACATTCAGTGCGATCTTCGAGATTTTTTATATTGATCTGTTGTAGATCATTTTAGACCTCTTTTAGCCACTCTGTTCCGCATTTACTATTCATAATTATATTGAGTAGTTTCTTCGGTACTCTGGACTGTTTCATTCTGAAGACATGTGCATAGAACTTTGCTCGTCGTTTTCTGATTTCTTCCGTTATCGTATTTGTCTTTTGATACAGTTCATTTTGATTTAATAATGCCTCAATTTGGCGCCTCTCGAAATGCACTTTTATATATATATATATATATATATATATATATATATATATATATATATATATATATATATATATATATATATAATAAGAAATCGCTAGGCGAAATATGTGAAATATGACAAAGAAAGTGAGAGGCTGACTTTAGGGTAAGCCATGGTTGACTTGTGGAGAAATGAAGCTGAGCACTGGGAAAAAGTGCCATTATATGATTATTGTTAATTTTTTCTACAAGTCTAACAAAAGTTTCATATTTTGTTAATTTTTTTAGTGGATTAAGTAAATAAGCTTTCACATAAAAAGTGGTTGTTTTTATGTATAGTGTTTAATATTTGAAATATAGATGAACAAAATTCCATTACTCACTAAAAGGCTGACTACTGGGTGTTCTACCCTAGGCGTTATATTTTGCAGCCAACATCATCCCGATGCTTCTTTGAACATCCATCATTTATTCATAAATATGTTTCTCGGGGTTATCATTCCAAATTTCTAATAATTGATGTCTTTTTATTAGAGAAAGACTGAAAATTAATTTTTATCATTTCAAAAAATTCGAAGAAAATTTTGAACTTGACATGAAAATTGCATGGTGATGAAAAGTTGAGAATCTAATACAGTGTTGCATTGTCAAGAGGAATATTGCCTATAATATGAATTGAATGGCAACATTGCATGTTCAATCTTTTTTAGTTTCAGTGGATCGTAATTCTTATAGAACTCGTAATTCTGAGAATTTCATGCAGTGGGACTGAAAACTATGGCATGTCTGAGGAACATTGGCCATTGAATTGTTAATAAATAGTGCAGTTTGTCTGATTATGCATACCTAAAAAAAGTTTGTTTCATTTTCAAATCTTGAAGTAATTTAATTTTATTGAATTCTTTTTATATTAGGTATTAACGCTTGTAAAATAACAGGTTTATGATTATGCAAACGTAGGTATATTGTTGTTACAAATTATTTTTTTGAGCTTGTGATTTCAACATAATCGAAAATTATTTTCATAATCAATAAATACATTGGGTGGCAATGAAGAATTTTGATGGGTTATTAATTTTAAGCATTCATTATATGAAAAAATTAAATGTATGAATACTAATTTGTTTGACACTGTATTATTATTATATACTAATATAAGTTCCATATGCATATATAACATATTTTACCTCCAAAAATGGAAGTGAAGGAAACAGTTTTTCACAGCGTTTAGTTATATTTTGTTTATCGATAACTACATTTTGTTTTTCTAGAAATCTTCTAGTTTTTTCAATAATTAATGTGACGCATCGAAAAGCCAGAAGTAGAGGGTCAATAAATTTAATTAAAAACAAATTGTTCGTTCACATTTACATTTTAATTTGTCAAACATGCTTTGAAACGTTCAAATATAGCAATAAATTATTATCGTGTGCTAGAAGCGAACAAACATCTATCTAAAATCTACGTTGGATCCCGATTTGTAAAATCGTAGATTTATTTGTATCTAAATTCCCATTCGTTATATTAGTGATAAGTAGTAATAATTAGTAGATAATATATAAATAATGTCATCATTTCATAAATCATAAATATTATTTAATTTAATTTCAAGAAAATTTTTATATTATCCAATTTTGATACACCGACCGTTCCAATCCGATAATAAACTGAAAATAATTTATGAATTCATAAATACTAACTCTATATGAGTAGGAATATCTCTATTTATCCAAGTTGAATATTTCTCCCACTCTACCTCGTAAATCATTCTCGACATGACCTTGGTTTGTCTTCCGTCTGCAAGACGATACTTTCGCCCAGATTCAACAAATGTTTTATAATTTGGGATCATGAAATAAAAATGGAAAGAGAAAATATTACAGCCTTCTCTCTCTTTCTGGAGTGTCAATGTTATCACTCGATCATCATAACATAATAAATCTTGCATCTACGACACCTATCGGTTCCTTAGCACATATCATCTGTTATTTCAAGATCTATATTAGCGCTTGGTCTGTGTCGCGGAAAACGTGTGAACTATGATGTTACATCATAGCAACTTCATACATCATTGATGTATGAAAAGTTGCATAGTAACGCGTTTATTTCTGAATTTCCGATCGATTTTGATGAAGTCTCGGTTTCTTTGATTAGATTTCTAAACTAATTAATCATTGGGCTTCAATCCTTTACCAATTTAAAGTTGAATAAATTCTCTAGGGGTTAACATATTTTAAAATTGTCCAATATGAGAGTGAATATTTTTAATTAATTCCTAAATGTGGACAATTTATGCGTGAAAAAAATGAGTAATTTGTAACTTTGATTTTTCAAACTATTGATGCAATTCTTCAACTTTAAAATTATGTTACCCCCTGGAGAAAATGTTCAAGATTCGAAAACAGTTTTTAGATTCACAAAATTCGTTTTCGTTCAGAAATGTTATCAAAGAAACCTGACACTTGTTTCTTTGAATGGACTAAACCGCAGCCTTAACTTACAATAGTAAGTTAAAACAAATGACATTTGTTAATTACTTTTGTTTTAGATTTGGAGGAAAAGTTCGCCATCAGAACAACTACAGCGAATGTAAGTATACTAACAAATATAACCTGTATTTTTTAAGTAGTTCAGTGGAAAATGTTTCATAAACATTGCATTTTTTGTTAAACTGACAAAACATAACAATGATTTTGTTATTTTATGAAATAATTCTTGATTGTAGGTTATTGGGATATACTATCATTGGAAGGAGTATAATCAACAAGGGTTAAAAAGATTTCACACGTTAGTTCACAAGGTTCCAGACGTTGAAGACGGTCGACAAAATTTTCAGAGTCAAGTATAAAATCTTAGAATTTCAGAATTTATATTGATGCAGGCTGAGCGATTGAAATTTCATTGTAAATATCCATCTTGTACCAGTCAGTATAAGACCAGAAGGTAAGCCTTTGAAGGGGGTTTTGAAACATACTTCACCTCATATTGCATTTTCAACAATGCTTAGAGAATTACAATATTTAAAATTTTTTGACAAAAGTAATGGTAGGGATGTTACATCCCAATTTAAATTCATTAAAGGTTGGCAGACAACTATAAGATCAGTGATATATCTTTGGAATCCTTTGGAAAAAGGTTTCAATTATTTTTCACTGAGATCTTTCAGTCAGGATCCATTGGAAAATTTATTCTGTATTATAAGGCAGCATGGAATATCAAATACAAATCCAACTTGTCATCAATTTGTTGCTGCATTGAAAACCACTGTCATTAATAGACTAACATCTCCCATTATTAATGGAAACTGTGGGAAGGATGACTTTGAAGCTCTCAATAATTTGACCTTTTATTTTCAGACAAAAACAGATGAGGTTGGACATAATATTCCTCGCATTGGAGAGATGAGTTCTGATATTGATAATGTTCCTCTCACTGAACCAATTAATGGTCCATATAATACCTCTCCAACTGATGTAGCTGATCTTCAACCTTTATCGCTGCAAGAAATATCACTCTTCCTCTGGTTCCTCTCACTGAACCAGTCAATACTTCATGACTTCCAATCAATTTTGCACTCTAATAACTTTCATTTTCCCGAAGAGGATAATAATGCAACAGCATATGTAGCTGGTTATATTCTTAAACAAATGACACTTCCTGAATGTGAAATTTGTAGCACAGATTTGATTTCCAAAGAACCCTCACATGAACACACTTTCATTATGTTCAAAGAGTATTGTGAAAACAAAAGGAAATTGATATACCCATCTCATAAAATTTCTAAATTTATAATGGATATTCATAATAAATTGTATGAGTTTTTGAATAACTATGGGCACAAAGGTGATTTACCCCAAAATTTTATACAGAGATCACTACTCGCAATATGATTTTTGCTCTGAACATGATATGAAAAAGTGTTGTTTGATAAGACAGTTGGACCGATAATTTTTGATTATTTAAGTGACAAAGAATATGTATATTTTGTTAATTTTTTATACCAAAGATTTTTTTGTTATTTTGTTAAGTTTTTAATATTGATCTAGATTATTTGTATTTATTTTAGAATATTATGTTCCTTTTTCATTCAAACTTAGCATTCTTATTATGTTCATTTTAATTCAGAAACTAAGAAAATGTATATTTTGTTCTTTTTTTATACCAAAGTTTTTAATATTGATCTAGTTTATTTGTATATATGTTACAATATTATGTTCCTTTCTCATTCAAACTTAGCAACTTAGAAAATATATATTTTGTTATTTTTTTATATCTAAGAAATTATTTGTTCTAATATTGATCTGGTTTATATTATATTATATTGTAATATTGATCTGGTTATATTTATTTATTCACATTGTTCCAGGAATAATGTTCAGTTCATCATTTTCTGCCTAATAGGCAGAACAGAATAGAACTTTGTAAATAAACCAATTTATGTATTGTAGGTTTTTTAAATTCCAATTACTTGTGAGGTGTTACTGTTTACATGATTATAATCAGTTTATAATAATAAAATTCTTTTTATTTGAAACTCTTTTTAATTTTGGGTGGGTACGTTAATATTGAATATCAATCCATATTTTAAGTAGTAGTTTTGAAATTCCCGGGCAAAAAATGCCTGAATATTCATAGAATAATAGACACGTTCTGTGTACATACTGTGACATGAGTTTGAATCTCCCGCTCGATAATTACTTCCGCCCACTGTGAACGTCAAATCGGCCATATTTGTTTCCATATCCAATGCACCGAGTTTGCATTTCTATTAAGGGTATGTTCTGTGTGAACACCAATCAGAGCTCATGACGTCATTGTCAAGTAAATACGCCACGGCGCCAACGTCACATTTCGTATTGTTAACCTCCACTAAGACTGTGTTTTTATTTATTAATTGTATTTTTCATTCAATTTCACTATTTGAGTGTGAATGTTATTAAAATCAAATTAAAATAACACGAGTTATGGATCAAGGATTTATTAAGACAAACAGCGCTTATTTGCCTAGAATCGACATAATAATGTTGACCACTTGCAATAATGAAGACAATGTTATTGAAATTAAGTGTCCCACGAGTGCCAAAACTTTTAAAAATTATATAGTTGATGGTAAACCAACACTTAAATTTTATGCGCAGATGCAGGTCCAGATGTACTTAACAGGTCTTAAAAAAGGCTACTTTTGTGTAGCTGATTCCAACTATAATGAAAATAAAAAAGAAGTAATTTATGTATCATATGATGAAAATTATGTATCAAATTTTTTTAATGTTATAGTCACTTCATGGAAAGAAAATGTATATCCATTACTATACCGAAGCATTTCATAATAATTATGTAAATAAAACGCAGCATTAAAACAAAAACACTCTTATTTAATTAATTCATCTTGTAAGTTTATTAAAGCACAGGCAATGGTGATGACATCAACCTGGTAAAATATAATTTACTAAACCATTAGGTGCGCAGGACACAAGATATTTAATGGTATTAGTCTTTTTGTACTCTGACCATGAGAGCAATTGATTTAAAGCTTTTGAAGGCTTTTGCACCTCTATTTCTAGACAGTATATGATGCAACTTACATTATAGTATTTGTGCCTAAAAGCCATGGGTAAATTCATTTTTATACAATGCTGATCTAATTTTGCAATAAAAGGACACATCGCACTAGCTATTAATGATATATTTTTTAGAAATATAACTGTGTGTTACAGATGGTGTATAAGAAATATCAGTATCAGATTCTTCCTCTATCTTGAGTAATTTCTGTATGTTGGAAAGTGATGGTTTAGCAGTAATGTTACTATTCATTTTGGTATACCTTCATTTTAAATGGTGATGTAGAAACAGCTGACGTAGAAGGTTTCAAAGGAGATGTCATTTGATTAACTAAATTAGTTTTCGTTTGGGTGGCTTTACTTCAGAACTTATTTGTCGTATATACTTGGATTGATATATCCACCATCTTATTTGCATTTTCTTGTGAAGTATTGCTTATGGGTGCTTGTGAAGCTGAAAAAGACAAAAAAATAGTATTTATAAAATATTACCTTCAAATACTCATTCAAAAAGAATTTACAAAGATTAATGAGTGGAATAAATTTGTATTACAAATAAGTACCTACATGAACTTCCACATGACACCTCTTCAAGTTCCACATGCTTTGTACCTATTTCCTCTAAATCTTTCAGACATTCTCCTATCAATGTTTTCTTTGTTTTTTGAGAATATATGGTCTTTCTGTAGCATCTGATGTTCGTTTTCTTCTATCTGGTTGACATTGAAATTTAGTGGGCATACACCCCGGTTTCATGGGGATCTTTGGCACCGATCCCATCAGATGATATTCCATATAATTATCCATATAATTTGGTAACTGAAATTTGAATAAAATACATAATATAACATCAATGAGATGAAATTTCGAGGTTAGACCTCGAAATAGATTGTTTATATTTTTACATTTAGACCTTGTACAAAATATTATTACCAAATGTTATATAGTATACTAGAATCTAAAAAACAATGTGAAAACTTACATCAAAGTGATCTTCACAAGAATAAAGGACAGTACTGGACAATATTGCATTTGAATCTCGCCTTGCAAGTTGAAGCCACTTGTTTCGTGTTGTTTTATTTTTAGGAACGAATACAAATAACTTATTAGGAGTTTTTATGGATGTGTTTGCACACTGGGGGACCCCACACCACTTATACACTTTCGAATTCATTTTTAATAACACAAAATAATAAAATTGTTGCACGAACTCAGCGCCTAGTGTTATTTTCGTTGACAAACGCCACCTCGCAGCTTTCAATAATGACATGTTCATCGAAAACAAGTTCACGTTCCCTCGTTTCCACAATATCTATCGCTAAACTGCAACTGTTAAATAATATATTCCTTATCAATTTATCACGGTTTTGTTTATTCTCAGCAATTTGATGATATCGGTTACTCTCTGAGCGTTTGTTTCTGAAACTGAATTATGTTGAATTTCTAAAATAATAATAACAAGTGTGGTAAAACCAGGCCCGCAGCTAGCTGTTTCGTCGCTGCGTGCAATGCCGCCCTAGTCGCCCTACTATAAGAGTTTTGTCAAAAAAAGGATAATTCTTTCTTATATTTTCTTTATACAGTGGAAAAAAAGAAAAAACACTGAACGAAGATAGAACATTTATTTAAAATAATTAATTTAATTAACTTGTTATTTTTTTTTTGAGATATGAAACATTTTAAACTTACGTTTTCTATTTCTATTTATCTACAAAAAATGTACTCTTCTTGCCTTTAAATTTGCGAAATTTTCTATCAACTTTCTTGTGTCCAAGTATTCAAAATTTCATGTTCAAATTATTGCTAAAAAAACTTAGTCTTGGCGAGCAATTCATTTATTTCATTCTGAATTTGATCTCCTAAAAAGTGAGTCATAGTTTCAAGATTCACAAATCATTCATTACTAGTAAATACTGAGACTCTAAATCGAAATATTTCAAATAAAACTCTCAGGGAGCTGTCTACACAAATGTTGTCAACGAGAACGAACCCATCACTTTCGAGAGTGAATATTAAGAGCGCTTCGAAAAATTCATCGATCTTGTTGAATGATAATAGGATACAATTGTTTCATCATTATTATGAATCATCAGTCCATATTTAATCTATCAATCAAAAATCGATTACTTTGAAAACGAACATAGATTTCATACCAAATTGAGAGGCATTTTTCTCAGTGAAATATTCACTTGAGCTCCCTCTATCGTTGAAAAGACGCTATTGTCTAGATTCCTACTCATGACAACAGTAGCGCGAGTGAAAGGCTTTGTGGATATTTCATTCGAACATTACAGAAAATTTGTGTAGACAGCTCCCTGAGAGTTTCATTTGAAATATTCCGATTATTTCGATTAAGAGTCTCAGTATTTACTAGTATTGAATGATTTGTGAATCTTGAAACTAGCTAAACTTTGCATGGGACTATTCGTACACATTGCGGACAATTTTCTGTAGTGTTCGAATGAAATATCCACAAAGCCTTTCACTCGCGCCAATGTTGTCATGAGTAGCAATCTTGACCGCTAGGGAGAGTTTATACGTCTTCTCTCCGATAGAGGGAGCTCACATGAATGTTTCACTGAGAAAAATTCCCCTCAATTTGGTATAGAACCTATGTTCGTTGTGAAAAGTCATCGATTCTTGATTGATAGATTAAATATGGACTGATGATTCATAATAATGATGAAACAATTGTATCCTATTATCATTCAACAAGATCGATGAATTTTTCGAAATGCTCTTAATATTTACTCTCGAAAGTGATGGGTTCGTTCTCGTTTCTCGTTCGACAACTTTTGTGTAGACAGCTCTGCCTGAGAGTAGTTTTGTTCGAAACATTTCGATATTTCGATTAATTCTCAGTATTTACTATATATATATATATATATATATATATATATATATATATATATATATATATATATATATATATTACTGTAGGGCTTTCGCATGAACTATCCGGGTTGGGAAATTTGTTTGTTTGATTTTGTTTTTTTTTTCTCCAGGTTCGTACACGTGGAACTTTGTTACGCCGTGCTGAAGAGAGCCCACAAACTCGAAACACATGTCGAAGGCTGCTTCCATCGACACGATTGCGGGCTATACCTATTCCACTTTTGTTTGTACTTTCTCCCGCATTAAAGTTCTTTTCATTTATATACATATAAATATAAATAACTAATTTTTTCTTAAGGCATTATTTTTGCCTGACTCATAGCTGAATGAAATCTAATTTTTTTATTCCTTTTTTTTTATTATTATTTTAGTAAAAAAAATTCAATTAGTTCTTAATTAAATTTTTGCATTATGTACTCAGATATAAGAATATTAATTTTTGTATTGGAATGAAATTTCTCAAGTAATCATCTAAATATTTTCAATCTTCAGAAGAAAAAGAATATTATGAAATTGTATTTTCAATCTTAGTTATCGTAATTAATCAAAATTGTTTCATAACTGTCAAAATCAAATTTTAAAAAAGCCAATGTCGAGAAGAAATTTAAAATATTATTTTTCGATTCGAAGTTGGACTTCCAGATTCCGAACGAAAATTCCGAATGGCCCAATAAGTTCCTATCAGCACCAATAAGCCGAACTCGTATAGGATAACTAAACCACTCGGCAGTAGCCGAGGGGCTCAGTAGAGCCCCATATAAAAAACTAGAATTGACTGTAAATGCTGAAAATGAAAATTAATACAGTTTAACATACAATGTCCAGAAAAAAGTTACTGTATCTTGTAGTTGAGTGTTGAATATCCAAAAAGCTTTCTGTATGTAAATCTTCCTATACTTCTAACTAGATAATTTAGATGTTAGCGAAGAACCTCACGAACGTTCACGAAGCTACTGCCTACAACTTCATTTTTCAGCCATATATTTACAACATGGCCGAAAATCACAGTCGCAGTGATTGGAAATATGTAGTCACAGGTCCGATTCGTGATTTCCCAATCAGACTGATTAAATCACTATGAAGTGAAATATCGCTCATCTCTATCTTCAACCTCTACTCGCCTTTCTTGAAGATGCAACATGGTGCCCAAATGATAACTCCTCGTCTACCCAAACCTCCACGTTTTTAGCACAAGACTCCCAAGCCAACTCTACGAACTCCAGTACCACTTTACAAGACGAATCTGGTTTTAATAGAAGAGATTTTTTCTTATAAAGAGTGCTTTCGATTTTGAGGCATTAAGTTTAAGGACATTCCTAGAGCACCAAGTTGACAACTGTGATCGTTCTAAGTTCATTATCTGTAATGTTGTTGCCAAGCTGGAGACTTTACAGGATTGGTAGACCTGAATATCATCGGTATACATAACAGCATAAATTATTTTTCAAAACTCTCGGGTTACTGAAGAACCTTAAGTAAAACCTTAGAAAGATACTAACATTTACCGGTGCTGCCAAATCTTTCCGCTACTTAGATAGTCGTTGGTAAGGGGAACCTGTGCATAACATTCCAACTTTAAGGGTCACCCACGAAGTATTATATCTATACTTCGTGGGGTCACCCTAACGTAGCTACGTATCAGATTCAAGTGTCACCGTTGCAATCTGCCATTACATATCTCTACAAAAGTAGCGTTAGGTTGTGAATGAGACATAAGCGGCGTTTTGTAGTTATTATTTTTGTTTCTAAATAAAGATTCGAATGTTGATTTTCGAATTCAGTTATTGGAATTCATCCGTTGAATCCCATAGTCGTAACAATATTTTGATAATAATGATTTCAGATATTATAAATTGATACAATAGGTTTTTAGATTAGTAGGCGTGAGGTAGATTAGCTCAAATGCATTCATAAATGATTATCTTCAAATCTTTGCGATATACTATAAAAATTATTAGTGACGAATAATTCTCATTCAATGTTTTTGGACTTTTAAGTTATTCACTGTTATAACGATGACTACGAATTATTTAGAGTTTGTCCCGGTTTCATCCTCAATAAATCCTAGTTTTTGGAACAAGCTTTCTGAAATAAAACTTAATATAGATAAATTAGTCGAAATAGAACATCATATTTGGGGTTACTTCTCTCATATAAATGACGAATGTAAAGTACCTATTCTAGAAGTGAATAGTACATCATTCAACACGTATGTATTTAAAACATGTCCTTCTACTGTTCAGATATCACTTGGGTAATATCATCACTTCTTCAGGAATTTCGAGAGCCAAAGAATTTATATTCCTTTTCATGGTAGAATATTGAATATGAATACCATTGAACAATTCAAGGATTCTGACAAAACAACAATAATACATGAAGTTGGTGAAAGAATCCTTCAAAGTATTGAAAGTGGAGAAGCTTTGCTGATGCCTTCAATCTTGAACCATTTTTATGTTCTATCTTTTGTGGTGAGAAAATCATAGCTTTTATTGAATATTCACAATAGAAATTGAAAGAAACTGAAATTTAAAAAATTCGAACAAATATTAAAACACTGAAGATTGACTACTAATAGAGTGGTATTGTATAATTAAAAAGTAAATTACTTATGTGGTGATAATTATTTTATATAATAAAAATTGAATTCATCACAATGGGTGATATATTTGATATGTATACAAATTTGAAAACCTTATTTGTAACTCAGTCAAATTAACATACATACATAAATTGCTCTATAGTTTTAAAGAGTACTTATCCGGTCAAATTAAATGGAATTTAGTTACCAATGTTGGGTTACTGTAGTTGTGTCTACTACTCATATTCTACAACCTATAAATTTAATACAAAAAATTATATACAGAATTGTTGCCTCAGATATTCATACATCAAGAGAAATGAATACTATAAGTATCTCACATTTCAATAAACATAAACTCCAGAAGTAGGAATTAGTGCTTTTATGTCAATTTGAACCATTATATATCAAATATTGAGAACAAAGAGTTCATCATATATAAAAGAACGACTGGTTACATACATGGTTACAAGAAACAACTATGTCATTATGTGAATTTACATAGCAGTAATACTTACAACATACAATACCATAGATCATCCATATTTGAAAGAGGTTTCTCTGTACTGTGAAGGTTCTAAATGAAAATATTGATATTTTCAAATATATTTTTTGATATCTTGATAATTGTATGAATGTCAATAAATAAAAAAAAATACTTTAAAGAAAAATTTCTGAATTGCGTATGTGCACCAAAACTAAAATCTCCTTTTTTTAACAAAATACTTTATGATTTAATAATAATATTATAATTTTTTTGTTTTCAAATGTAATTGAATGAGATACAATGAGAACATTTTTTTTAATATTTTTGGCAAACTACCATTTGCACCAAAATGTTTGGTATATTTAGAAAATCAGTTGTCCTCGAAATCTAAAAACACACAAAAAAAAGACCCAAGGAAAATTACTATATATTACAAGAAGAACTAAGTATATAGACATAGAAGTTTATGAATTGAGAAACATGATAGCCATTTGAACATACTTCTCCCATAAAGTGTATTTATTTTGAAATCATTAAAAATCTTTGCTCCTACTGTTTTAATGTCATTGAATTTAAGAGTGAATCTATTGTATTTTTATTAACATTCTTGTTCATATTGTAAAACAGTCGGAAAAGAACTTGGGTCAATATAAACACACACTATCACAAGCCATATTTCAAAAAGGATTTTTTCAGTACTGTATGGTTCTATGTTGAGAAGCATTTTGTAGATTTTTTTCTTATATCTTATATCAGCATATGTTAATGTTTGTCTCTGTTCTTATGTATATGGGACAATGGTTGAAATATTTGATTGATTTTTACTGTGGTCCTTTTTGTTTTATTGTAAGTTTGTGTGTTGGATATAAAATTAGGGATGTTCTTGTAGATGGCGTCGCGTTTTGTTTTCTGTATAATATATTATGTTTTTAAAAATAAATAGTCGGAGTCCTTGTATGCCATTCTGGTTGAATTTGCCTCTACATGAATACTTTGACTTCATGCTAAGAATGATACTTAGTGCTTTTTTTGTGTTTTAAAAATATTATTTATATTTGAGCCTGCTCCATAAAAATGAATTCCATACCATAACTTTGATTCAAATGTTGTTTGACAGATTATTTCTTAGGATTTTATGTCCATGTATTGTCTTATTACTCTTAGCAGATGACACCTAGCTGAAAGTTTTTTGACAATTCTCGACTATGTTCTGTTCCGCTTAACATTTCATCAATATGTAATCCTAGGAATTTTGTAGTTTTATTGAATTGTATCTTAGTGTTTGACATGTTAAGGTATTCTGGGATGTGGTAGCCTGCGTGATTGATTTGAAAAGGATAATGCTTGCCTTGTCTACATCCATGCTTAATTTATTTTTGACAAACCACTGTTCTGTTGTGTTGAGTACTGATTCTGCTATGATGGTCATTTTTATTGAAACTAATCATTTCAATCATTTCTGAACGTTGAAATTTGAAAAATTGAATAATAAGTACTACAAGTTCTAATTTAAATTTTCGTCTTCATCATCATCTTACAGTATGAGAAATTTAAAATTCCTCTAAGTTATCGTCTTCAATGACATTTGACTCCAGGGCTTCGGGGTCAAAAGTACCGCCTTCATTGATATCACTCTGATATGCATTAAGACAAGCTTACACATTACAAGCTAAAGAGCACTGCAATCTTGCTTTCCTGCGTCGAAACCGCGAACCACAACCATTCTTGCATTGGAAGAATATTGTGTTAAGAAATTCCTCAGTCATGATATTTGGATAGGGTGGTCAGGTTTTTGTAGCGTTATAGATTTCCAACAGAGTTCGAACTCCATTTTCAAATAATGATTGAACTAGGCAGTTTTCTTCTACAAATGCTTCAACAATTGGATACAAATTCAGAAGTTGCTCGAGTCTTTTCATAATTTTTTTTCCTTTTCTAATGAGCGCAGAAATGTTGCACAACCACTTATTGCGTGCAGGAACAATACATGTTTTTTATGACGAGTATATTCATCAAAACTTTTGGAAGAGTATATTTCAGCTTTTACATTCCCTTTCAAACTTTTCTGAGAAAATTTCTCGTTGATAAGATAGCGTATGCCCAATTAAAATAAGTAAATCTATATCGTCTCCTATTATAACAGCAGTTTTTTTGTTGTTTAGATTCATCTGTAGGTGTTTCAATAATTGGATCATTTTTTGTCTTACTACTCTTACGCTCTAAGTATTTGGCAATACTGATAGCGCAATTCAAAGTTGTGTAAATTGTGCCTACCTTGCTGGCAGAATCATAAATGAAATTTTTCTCATTTTGATTAAGCTGCGTTATTGAATCAACTGAAATAAGTTTTTTTTCTGTGAATTCCTCATGATGGTGTAGATTTTCGACTTGAATTTCACTGTATCAGGTACAACTGGTTTTGTATGCGTTCATCGTAGATAACAGCATTTATTGCAGTTACTGTCTTGATCATTCCCATAATATGAAGAGTATTATGACCATTAAGAGTATGGACATTTATATCGGCATTGTCTCCAACATATTGTACAAGTTCGCCGAACTCTGATGATAAAATACGAGGATGTGGAACTGCTGAAATTACATACTGTACACTGTACAGTATTACTGTAAGAAGCTACAAATCCCAATATAGATAAAAAATCTAATAATAAATAATAGTTGATGAAAAATGCAAATCATTTAGAATATATATTTATCAATAATTCATAAACTTTATACGGCGTGTTTTCAATCGGTTGACTTCAGATGATAGTGATGAAATAGTTCAACAGTATAAAGCCATAGGGAACGATATATTTGCAATGAATTTGAAAAAATCGATTTTTTTAACCTTTGACCTAGGAACATCTGTAGATAACTTAAATAAAACTTTTGTGATTTTCACTATAATTCATTTCAAACATGACAATATTGTTTCACAAACACAGTGGCCTCATCAGATGTTGATGATAAACATCATGTTGATTATTAGTTTATCATCAACATCTGATGAAAACACTGTGTTCCCGAAACAATATTGTCATGTTTGAAATTAAGTATAGTGAAAATCACAAAACCACTTAGTTTTATTTGAATTATGTATTTAGATTTTCATCAAGTATCGGCCAAATCGATTAATGAACATCTGTAGAAGTGGACGCTCTACAATAGGTAGGTTTTGAGACAAGTTTGAGGGTACCAAAATAAAGGTTTATACAAAATTACAGCCGACTATTTATCATTCCGAGGTTAAACCCTCAGTTTCAGGGACTATCAATTCAAATCTTTTCAGGCATGTTGATGTTTCATGATAGCATTCTGTCTTTTCTCATTGCATATTCTACGATTGGTCCATTAATATGTTTGAAACTATAAACATAACATGAACTTGACCATCCTTTTTCTGAAAAAGTTTTCCTGAAGGATTCCTTAAATACCACCCATGGCGTTCCCAAACCATATTTTATTATAGAATATGTATACCAATATTTTGTATCAATTCAAATCTTCTCAGGCATTGTGGTGTTTCGTGATAGCATTCTTTCTTTTCTCATTGCATATTCTACGATTGGTCCATTTATATGTTTGAAACTATAAACATAACGAACTTGACCTTCCTTTTTCTGAAAAAGTTTTCCTGAAGGATTCCTTGAATACCACCCATGGCGCTCCCAAACTATATTGTATTCTAGAATATGTATACCAATATTTTGTATTTTCATCTAGATAGATAGATAGATCTTTATTAAAACTGTAAAAATCAACACAAAATTGTTATCACAGAGTATCTCTAACATTTTTTAAATTAAATAGTTTACAACAAAATTTAAACATTTGGAAATATGTGATTTAAAGCTCTTTCTGAATATAGGAAAAGTCTGAGATGAACGAATTTTTTTGGTAATTTGTTGTACATGAAGGCTCCATTATAACTGGTACGTTTTCTTCCAAAAGCTAATTTTATGTTTTCATAGTGTATCGGACTTTGTTTCTTATATTGTGAAGAATTCTCTGTTTCTTCTGTGGAGAATTTTTCTGTATACAATGTTACTCTTTAATATGTTATCTATTTTGTATACCAATGCACATAGTTCAAGACAGATAAGTTTCTTAACTGGAAGAATTGGGTATTTTTCTTACAATTGAGATGATCTAGTATCATATTTTGAATTGAATATATTTTTTATTGCTCTATTTTGAAGTCTTTGCAGGCGTTTGATATTGTACTGAGTTGTTTCCCCATAGTGCAATTAGATAGCTGAATCTAAAAATAATTTCAATATTTCAAACATGTTCTCTTCATTAATTTCGAACTATAAACATTCATTTAAAAATTGTTTTAACCATAATTCAGCATTATGATTCCTAATACTATTGTAATCTCAAAGAATTAAATTCTTCGGAATGAGTTTTTTATTAGACGATGGAATTTTATTTTTTTTATGAAATTAAGGAGTTCTCGAATTAAGCTTATCTAAATATTTTTCTAATATTGATGTCTATATAATAAGTCTATAGATGGACTTTCAGTTTTCTCATTTATCTCTTTTTCATTTTCTAAATAACAATGTTTTAAAACTGGTTAAAAATCTCTAAATTTAGATATAAACTTGCTATCTCTCTATCTAGGTAGATTGAAATTGTCCATGCTGTTTTATAGATATACATGACTTGATAATTTTTAGTTTCAACTTTGGAAGTTCTTCAGATAAAACATATGTTTTCAGTCAATCTGAGCGAATGCTTTTCAGTTTATGAATTTTTTTCTTACAATTAATTGAAGCTTCAGCTTGAATTTTAAAAGGGGTTATTCCTTCTATTCAGACATTACTTGATAAAAATTCTAAGGAAGAATTTATTTGATAGAAACAATACTAACTTAATCATATAATATAACGAACCTGAAATAAGAATCAAGTAATTATCATAATTATATGTCGATTGAATATTAATGTTTAGCTCTATGTTCACAAAATATAAAAATAGAAAAGGGGGTTAAAATGTTGTTATGGTTAAGCACAGAAAAAACAAAAATTTCGGAAAAATGTTTTTTATTCTTCAACATAGTCTCCTTTCTACTCAATACACTTTTGAAACGATGTTATATAACCTCTATACCCTCTTTACATATATATATATATATATATATATATATATATATATATATATATATATATATATATATATATATATATATATATATAATGAGGGTTAAATGAAACACACCTCACAACTCCAAGTCTCACAACTCCAAGTTTGGAGTTGTGAGAATTGTGTTTCATTTAACCCTCATTATAAAAATGAACTCACACAGGGATAATACCATTTCATATATATATATATATATATATATATATATATATATATATATATATATATATATATATATATATATATATATATATATATATATATATATATATATATATATATATATATATATATATATATATATTATATATATATATATATATATATATATATATATATATATATATATATATATATATATATATATATATATATATATAAACGGCATATATATATATATATATATAAATATATGTTGCCCCCATTGGATAATTTGTCTATAAAACTATCAAAGGTATATATCATATATATATAAGATATATATATATATATATATATATATATATATATATATATATATATATACCGCCAATACTGGTTTGTGTACTTTGGGTAAGCCATAATATTTAGGTGCTACTGAATCATAGATAGTCAATTGTTTGGCACATCCGTCACTCAACATTTTTTGCTTCCTTAGATCTGAAATCAACTTGTTCGCCTTCTGTTGTAAAGTACTTGTAGGATCTCGGCTTAAAGGTGTATAATACTTCGTGTCTGATAGTATGGAGTAAGACAATTCTCTGTATTTAGCCCTGTGTAACACTACGGTTACATTGCCCTTATCGGAGTTTGTTATCAGAATGTCTTCATTATCCCTGAGAAACGCTCTGCACCTTTGCAGCATTTGACCAAATTCATCATTGCACCTTGTATCAGATTGAATGAAATTTGTTATGACATTAACATTATTAATTTGTTATGACATGACATTATCCCTGAGCGTTTCTCAGGGATAATGAAGACATTCTGATAACAAACTCCGATAAGGGCAATGTAACCGTAGTGTTACACAGGGCTAAATACAGAGAATTGTCTTACTCCATACTATCAGACACGAAGTATTATACACCTTTAAGCCGAGATCCTACAAATACTATACAACAGAAGGCGAACAAGTTGATTTCAGATCTAAGGAAGCAAAAAATGTTGAGTGACGGATGTGCCAAACAATTGACTATCTATGATTCAGTAGCACCTAAATATTATGGCTTACCCAAAGTACACAAACCAGTATTGGCATTGCGTCCTATTATCTCGTCCATTTTGTCACCCACAAGTAAAATAGCACAATTCTTAACGGACATACTCACCAATGCTTATAATGTTGACAATCCATTTTTTGTAAAAGATTCTTACGATTTTTCGTCCTTTATAGGTAAGGCTTGTTTTCCTGATGGTTACATGTTAATAAGCTTAGATGCGGTTACGTTATTTAGCAATATTACATTTTCAAGAGCAAAGAGTAGTATTCAGAAAGAATGGAATAATAGTGTACATCTTCATTCACCAGTCAACCAGAGTACTTTTTGTGGAGCTCATGCGGTTTGTATTTGATAACACATACTTTACCTTTGATAAACAGTTTTATAGACAAATTACTGGTTCTCCAATGGGGGCAACACTATCTCCGATTTTGGCACAATATGTGATGGATGATCTACTTCAGGAGTGCTTACCTAGATTGTCGTTTCAGATGCCGTTTATAAAGAAATACGTGGATGACATTATCTGCATGATACCTGAGGTTTGTGTTGGGGAGGTTCTACGCGTGTTCAATGGATTCGACGAGAATATTCAATTCACAATAGAGAAAGAGTCTCAGAAGTCAGTTCCATTTTTGGATATGAAGGTTATCCGTCGAGAAAAGGATGTAATAACAGATTGGTACCAAAAACCAATGTGGTCTGGTAGACTTCTCAACTACCATTCCTATCATCCAGAAAAAATGAAAGTCAATTTAATATTAAATATGAAAAATCGAATTTTAAAGATTTCACATCCATCCTTTCATCGGCAAAATTTATTGAAACTGAAAAATATTCTTGTCGAGAATAGCTACCCTCTGAATTTCATAAATACTCTTCTCTTTAACACCCAACCCAACAACTATTTATCAAAGTCACAGATCATGATTTCTAATGATTCAATGCCTGAAATGTCTTTTCATTCTTTACCTTACATAGAAAAATTAACTGATAAAATTGTAAAAGTGTTTAAAGATTTTCCTCATATGAAATTTGCAAAGAGAACAGTTCTTCCACTCCGCAAATACGTTTTCAGCAAATTAAAAGACCCAATAAACCCAGATCACAGATCGTCTGTAGTATACTCCATTCCATGTGGTTCTTGCGATCGGGTTTATGTTGGACAAACTTCGAGATGGATTTCTTCAAGAATCATATCTCACAAAAGTGATTGCAGACGTGGATTGAATACATGTTCATTAGCTGAACATGTAAAGAATGAACATCATATTATTAATTATGAAGAAACAGAAATACTTTTCACAGAAAATAACTATTATAAAAGACTTTTTTTAGAAATGGTGGCAATAAATAACACAAACAACACGATGAATAAGAAGACGCATACACGAAATCTCAATAACATATATTCCTTCTTGTTACATTGTTGGACTATATATATATATATATATATATATATATATATATATATATATATATATATATATATATGATAGTATTTTATATTTATAACCGTATTCAATTTTGTTGTATATTGTTGTCTAACACGACCCCACTTATTTGTAGATTCCTGATGTATATATATATATTGCTCTATATATATATATATATATATATATATATATACATTTTTGTTATGTTTTTGGTCTGTTTATATATTCTTAGCAAATAACAATACTAAAAAGAGAAAAAAAATTATGTTCTTAGTTGATATAAATTTATTTCTAGGATTTGAAAAAATTCAATTTTTATTACTGGTTCGCTTTTCCTGTTCCACGGAATCTTTCAGTTACTTGCAACAACGTGAAGATCATAACTGATGTTTTTACAGATGAGCAGGTTAGAATACATAATTAGATAATCAAATATTAATAATATAACAATTAGATGAACAATTATTTTATCATGAAAATGTATTTCAGCTACAAGAGTTGTGGTTACAATATTGTGAACTAGAATGTCATCAAAAACCATACTTTTTTGTACATCTTGTTGAAAATTCAGTAAGAGTTGAGAAATTGCAATCAAAAATCGACAGTATTAATGAAGTTAACTATGAAGAATACTATTTTACTTTTTATGATATATCACGTTCAGACAATTGTCCAGGTTCACCTTTAAGGAATTATATAGCACTTATTCTGCATAAATGGTAAGTTGATATTTGAACCATTTGAATTGAATACCAGAAAAAAATTGTGGTATTGTATATAAACCTGCCTTGTCATATTATAATATGTATAAATCAACAATCCTTCAATTAATACTATTTGCAGTTTTTCATGTTCATAAATGTTACTTTTAGTCCATTTTTGAGTGGAATATCTGTGAATTTTATCGCATGGCGCTTGGAGAGAAATGAAGCTTCGATACTTACAATTTCGAAGAGTCTTATATTCCAATTAAAATTACCATATTGTCGACCTTCATTATCGTCATTTGTCAGAGCCGATGCTGGCAAAGGATGGGTTGGTTGGGAGAAAAACGAACGTGGAAAATTAGGCCCACGGTTATCAAGTATGAAAGGCTTTATGGATCCAAAAGAGTAAGTTTGAATAAAAATTTTAAGAACTATCATTTTTCATGTCATTGTAGATTAGCTGAAAGCTCTGTTGATCTGAATTTGAAACTAATGAAATGGAGATTAGTATCTAACATAGATCTTGAAAAAATAAAACAAACAAACTTCTTATTACTTGGGTCTGGAACTTTGGGTTGTTCAGTCGCTAGAATTTTATTGGTACGTTGAAATATATTTCTCTTAGCCACGTAATTAAATTTGCAACATACTTTTGCAGTATGTTGCATATTTTATTATATATTTGCTAATTCAAATGTGTGTTACATTTGCATACGCTATTTGTTGGGGTTTGTTACAATGTGTACCCAAACTCTGTTCAGTACGAACAACATTATTTAATATAACTATTTACCATGTACTAACTTTAGAAGAATAGAACAGTAGTTTTAAATAGACAGTTGTTTAACAGAAAGAGAAGAGATCTTATTGCCTTCTCTTGAGGTGGCAGGATGTGACTAGTCGCCAAAAATTTATGTGCATATTGATATAAATGATATTAGCTGATTTTCTGTGACAGAAAATCGGAAAGGTAGAGACAGAAGTATATAAAGCTGTCATTAAAGAAAACACTTAAAAGTGGCTATTAAACAGTATCTGCTAAATGGGTCTGTATGCTTCATTCGCTTTCTTCGTCTATATTCAAACTTGTAATTGTATTTGTTTAATGCCACTCTACTTAGTAACTTTGGGAAGTAAATTCTTTGCCTGCAGTCTCATCGTTAAAGCAGGGCAATCTATATCTATTTTCAATTGTATTTATTACAGATACACTCGGAACTTCTAAAGGGCAGAAATAATTGTTAGAATTTATAAACGTTAACTGGTTGTTCTACCTATGTTTTATTTTTAATGTAGTGAATGGGGCGAAGCTGAATGTTCAGGTCTTCTTTGTAGCAATACTTCTCTGTATCCAGTAGCACTAATCTCAGTGTGTAGTTCTTCTACAAAATTAAGATTTTATATTTGGTGAACTTAAGATCTACATAATATTTGTTTGAATTTTATAATAGCTCTTTCATATGATCAGTTAAATTTGAATACCATCTTCCAAAGTCCGTCATAGGCTTTATAATAAGAGAGTTCTTTTTAAATTTACAAAAATTTCCAGTCAATCCAAGGAATGATTGTACGATCTTCACATTGTTTGCTTTCTTAAATTTTGCTACTGCATTAATATTATCTTAGGATGCTCGAACTTCATTGTTACAAATGATATAATAATAATATTTTATCCGCACGGCAGTCGGAAGAGTGTCCCTGGGGGCCCGAGTTTCCTGGGGAAACCGGCGACATCCCATGGAAATAAAGACAAGAAGTAGTAAACGCCTCGGAAAAAGGTCGATGTCTTGGGTTCTCCAGGGCATGTATGCAATTGACGCTGGACATGGCAGCATGCGGGACGTCGATTGCAGGTGCTTGATGAGGCTGACTGCTGTCGCACAATGAGCTACAACTTCAAACAAAACCAACACTAAAGTCCTACAAGATCTTCAACTCGTCCTGCCGAAGGTGCTAAGCACATACTATTACAACCAGTTCTCACTGAGACGGGATTGCCTAGAAGGCATATGAAAAGTACAAGTCTATGAATGAAACAATACTGCGCGTTCATTTTCGAGTGACGAATTTAGGACAAGAAAGTACTGGCTACACACGGGGCTTCATGAAGATTTCTGCAGGACATACCTGGCAATTAACAACGTTACAGAACAGAGAATGGCCGATCAGTACTGTGTTATTTTGAGAAACAGACTCATGCCAGAACCATAAGGAGTGATTTAGTTAATGAAAAACATTACGTCGAAGAAGACACAGCCCCAATAAACAACGAACTCGGAACTACCACCCGAATTGAGACAGTAACATTAGCCAGGCAGGAACTGCCTGAAGAACATTAACAAAAGGAATATAATATATTCCTTTTATTTAATATAGGTTGTCCTAAAATTAACGCAAGATTTAAATTTGGCGTCATTTATGCGACATGATAACACAGTTCTTTTTGCCAAAATTGTATGATTTTTACGTGGTGTTTACATATGTGTTTTCAACAAGATGGTGCTACATGCCATATAGCCCGTGAAACACTTTTACCCGTCACATTTTCGGTGATCAGAATTCGTTCCTCAGATCGTGTGGTTTTCCATCATTAGACTTTTTAATAGGTCATTTCAAAATGATAGGTATATGTCAACAAGCTCACAACCACGCGTGCATTAAAGGAGAAGATTAAACGTTGCATCTACGAAATTCAGCCACATATATGCAGAATGGCCATGAAATATTCCTACAAACGGGTGCGTATCTGTATGCAAAGCCGTGGAGGTCACTTGACTGATGTGTTATTTCATGAATAATCTTATTCTATGAACTTTATGATTCAATGAAAAAATTACAATTAAAAAATTGCTATGTAATTCATATCTACTGTTAGTTTCGGAGCACTCTTTACAACCGTTATGCCCGAGTTCGTTGATAGGGCTGTATGTTTTGAGTCCCTGCATTACTCTACTGTGCAGCTGTCTCAGCAACAAGGTGTATGGAAGCCACATTACGAACAAGGGAAGACGATACGCAAACGAGGAGAGAACCGCGAAACTTTCTGACCGCGAAGACTACATAGGAGAATTGATGAATTGAGAAAACACATTGGCCAGCTAACACAATACTAAGCAAGAACAAAAACATGGAAATACGAAAAAAACGTTGCATCCATAATAACGACAAATTAAATTCATACATGTCATGATAGTGAATACAATCACCCATCACTGTCTTGACGGGTCTCAAGGCAGTTTCGGCAAAAATTATCTGTTTACGGCGGTACGTTGCAAAGGTACAAGGAAACCAATAGGAGACAGGTGGACAATGCGTTGTTTATGAGATCCGAGAATCCTTTTATAGGTCGCTCAATACCAATAAATTGGCAGTTCTCAACGACGAAAGGTACTCCACCAAAGAAGACATTCAGCATTTTTGGAATGAATAGTAAGATTCACCAGCTCATTCTTCTATGAATTCTGCATTCAAGCCGCAATGCAGAATTCATAGAAGAGGAAATACTCACAACTGGAAAGCACTAGGACCTGAAAGCCTACATAACTGCTGGCTTAAAAAATTGTGGTGCACTTACGCAAAATTGATGAGTGTTTCTCAATGAAGTTTTAAGCGATCCTCAAACTACCAGTTTTCCTTACACAGGGCTTGACATACATATCAAAGGATTTGTCAGGCAAACAAAACCTCTCAAATATCGTCCAATTTCCTACCTTCCAACGCTATACAAAGTTATTATGCCTTGTATTTCTAACAGAATATATGATCACTGCGAGCGAAATAATATCTCACCTATGAACAGATGGCATGCACAGAAAACGCTATGGGCTGTAAGGAACAACTCGGTATCAACTTTTAATCTGCAACCAAGTCTTCTGCAAGAAAAAGAACCTGTTTATGGCATACATTGATCACAAAAAATCATTAGGTTCATGATTGCATTCATGAAAAGCATTCCTCGTGATTGGTTTATTCAGGTAATGAAAATCTACCAAGTTGACACATCTGTAATTAACTTCCTAGAGCATGCTATGTCTACGTGGAATACCATAATACATTTCAATGAAGTCAACCCATTAGATGTATTGATGAATAATATACAAAATGAGACAGTCTACCCCATATCAGAGTCATTGTTGACTTGTCATTAGGGAATTTTCTGGAATTACTGAATGTAGTTGAGTATTCCATACGTTATCTTTAAGCTCGTTTATTGATCATTTTGATAACAACAATTAATTCATATGCAACTGTATTTTTAATTTCAACATTTCAAAAACTTCGAATATTCTGGAATATAAAGGTTATTATGCCTTATGTATTAGGTTATATCATTGTTGAGTTCAAAAACAAATAACCCACACTGAGAAAATGAATTTGTGTTGGATGTATATAACAAATTTATTTTTTCCATAGGGCTGGGGAGCAAGAAATATATCTTTCGTTGATAACTCTAATGTGGCATATTCTAATCCAGTACGTCAGAGTCTTTTCACTTTTGAAGACTCGAAACATGCAAAACCAAAATCTCTTGCTGCAGCTGATAATCTTCGCAAGATCTTCCCAGGGGTGGTAACTTCAAGATCTGAACTTTGTAATGATTTTTCAATGAATACTTAATGTTTTTAGAAATCGAAATCCTTTCAATTGACAATTCCTATGCCTGGTCACACGGTTGGGGATAGTATGTTGGAAGAAGTAAAGAAGGATGTTGAAAAACTAACTTCTCTCATAAAAGAGCATGACGTCATATTTTTACTGATGGATTCCAGAGAAAGTCGCTGGTTGCCTACTCTTTTAGGATCTTATTTCAAAAAGGTATAATATATAATTGATATGCATTAATTCTATTTCTTATTTTTTGAAAATTGATTGCTAATAGCAACGAAATACCGAAAATATGTCGCCACAACATGTGTGTTACATCACGTTGTGGCGATAATGAAGAAATAGTGAAACATAAGTTTCTGTCTACTTAATTTGCATCCCATGATTCCCATTTACCCACTTTCGCTATATAGTTGGCAGTTGGCGTGGCCCTGCATCCATACAAACATACCATAATGCCATCCAACTACCCAATACCTCTGAAAACGAGTCTGCAGATTCTCTACCAATATCGTCATCTATCGGATTGATCGATGGTCATTAGCCATGATGCAGAGCAAATATGGCGTTTTAATGGTAAACCTACCAATACATCAATTTTTCACTTCTTAATTCGTTCAACTCAAAAATATTGGAAAAACTATATGACTACATGTTCTATATTTCTTTCAATTCAGTGGACCTACAGCTGGTTCCAAACGTCCAATGAGCTTGTTATCAATGTACATTACCCAACAATTATCATCATCATTTATATATCATCATATACTTAAATCATAGACAAACACATATACACCCATGCGTTCACCGGGGTTCGAACCCGAATAATACCGCACCATAGTCGGGTGTATTCCTGACGAAGCCACGCAGACCGGCACATGTTCTATATGATATTGGCCATATAGCAACAGCGAATTTGTTGTGACATTATTTATTTCAGCAAATCGACTGTACCAATAGAAGAATGGTATTTCATACTTTATTTTCGTTATAATTTGGACATACCAATACTAAATTTTTTATTGACGATTTATAGGAAAAAATTAATTTTTTTTTAGTTTTTTATTTATAACATGAAAAATAATTATGCAAACTGCAATGACATCAATAGATTTATTGTAGGCGGTTCAATAACGAACAAAATGAGACGTCACTCAACCCGATTGAATTATTAGAAGCGCAGAAAATTTGGATAAAATCGGAAATTTTTGCTTATTTAACTAATTAATTACTTCGTTGATTTTCATCTTACCTGGCTGCGATTTGGTGGAAAAGTAACAATCTTGGCACTCTTCAAGTAGGAAAATTTGCGGTTTCAATAAATCAATTGGCTTAATTGTAAAATGTCTGGATGCCACACGAATCGTCCAGTTCTGTTTGTTAGAACGGATTTCGAAAATATAAGCAAAGTACAATAAAATGTATATCTTGAATTTTTGAAAAAATATTGCAAAATACACAAAAAAAATATAGTAATATATAAAAAAAGTATATATAGTAATACTTGCCTCTCTTACTGTCCAATACCCCCTTCCACTGCGTCCTTTACGAGCGCTTGGCCGTTCGGAGTCATGTTTACACTTTTTTTTCGTGTATTTTGCAATATTTTTTCAAAAATTCAGGATATACAAATATATATCTTGTAAATATAGTATAGTAAATATATATATATATATATATATATATATATATATATATATATATATATATATATATATATATATATATATATATATATATATATATATATATATATATATATATATATATATATATATATATATATATATATATATATATATATATATATATATATATATATATATATGATATATATATATATATATATATATATATATATATATATATATATATATATATATATATATATATATATATATTATGAAAAAGTGTAAACATGACGAACTTGTAAAGGACGCAGTGGAAGGGGGTCTAGGTAGGAGAGGCAACTATATATAGTATACATTTTGCAGTACTTTGCTTATATTTTCGAAATCCGTTTTAACAAACAATCCAAGCATTTTTCAATTAAGCACATTGATGTGCTTAACCGCCAATTACGCAAAAAATTATTATTCCACCATTATCCATTTTTTTTTCAACTTGAATAGTGCCAAGATTGTTCCTTTTCACCAAATACCAGCCAGGTAAGGTAAAAATTAACGAAGTAATTAATTAGTTAAATAAGCAATCAATTTTCGAGTTTATCCAATTTTTCTCCGTTTCTAATGATTCGATCACGTCGAGTGACTACTCATTTTGCTCATTATTGAATCGCCTAAAATATATCTATTGATGTCATTGAGTTTTCATAATCATTTTTAAGTTATAAATGAAAAACTGAAAAATGTAATTTTTCGGCATAAATCGTCAATGAAAAATTTAGTATTGGTATTTGCTTGTCCAAATTATAACAAAAATAAAGTATAAAGTACCTTTCTTCTAATGACATAGTCGGTTTGCTGAAATAAATAATGTCAAAAATCCCTTATCAGTTGTTCCCCGTTATTTGGCCTAATACAATAGTCATAGAAGTTTAGATCATCACAAATGAGTAAACACCGTTTTCAATAATAAATAGTTAAACTTTTTACTTTAGAATATTTTAGGAATTTTGAGTAGTTTTTAATAATATCTAGTACAAAAAAATGGTTATTTGTTTTGCAGATCGTCATAAATGCTGCTCTGGGCTTTGATTCATTTCTAGTAATGCGTCATGGTGTTAGGCTCAATTTGGACGAATTGAGAGTACGGCAGTACCCTCTAGGGTTTAAAGGTTTGAAAGGAAATTATTTGGGATGTTATTTCTGTAATGACGTAACTGCTCCTGGAGATGTAAGTTTGGTTTGTATATCTAGATAAATATTTCATTTGAAATTTTCTGTAGTCTACGAAGGGAAGAACACTAGACCAACAATGTACGGTTACAAGACCAGGGTTATCTGCAATAGCAGGAGCGTTATCTGCTGAACTGGCAATTTCTTTATTACATCACAAGGAGGGGTAAGTTGGGTCCACTTCAATTTTATTTGTTAATGAGAATTCAAGAGTTAACCGAAATCGAAAAACGTGAATATGAACTGTGTGAGATGCGAACGTGCGTCTCTCCCTCTCTCTCAATATATATATATATATATATATATATATATATATATATATATATATATATATATATATATATATATATATATGAAAATTTTTTTGTGCTTATGGCACTGAATGAAATATTTAAGAAAATCAGTAGAAAACACCTCTCTCAGATTACAGACACACCAAGCATTGAAATTTCACATATCTTCTATACCCGTAGGTATCTACATCATACACGTTCACATATCTAGCTCTACTATAACATTTTCTTGATTAATTTCAATTTTTCAAATGAATGTTCTAGTGTTCATTTTCTTAAATATTTCATTCAGTGCCATAAGCACAAAAAAATTTTAATTTCCTTAAAAATATCGCCTGAAATACGGGAATAAACGCGAGCGTACTACTAACGCAACCTATTGACATTTAAAAACATCGTTCGATGATATTTGTCAAATAGACATTGCAATTTAGTAGATACCTACGGGTATAGAAGATATGTGAAATTTCGATGCTTGGTGTGTCTGTAATCTGAGAGAGGTGTTTTCTACCGCTTTCTATAGATGGAACTGTAGAGTATTCATTACTCTACGATCTTCCACTTGAAGTCACAAGAAGATGCTTGGAGGTTGAAATCGTTGCCTCTTTTCTTATATATATATATATATATATATATATATATATATATATATATATATATATATATATATATATATATATATATATATATATATATTTATATATAATTACGATTGTATACCCCATGAGGAAAGCGATTGAACTTGAATTCGCAATTCTTAGACTTTTGCTTCATCTTTTTTGTCTACCAAAAACGCTTCATCCTTTCTGAATGCTCTTTCTTCCGTTCATCTGTCAATTTTATTCCAGGCTAGCGATTGATTTGTTGTAGATCTTTTTGGACATCTTTTAGCCACTCCGCATTTACTCTTCACAATTATATCGAGTAGTTTCTTCGGTATTCTGGACTGTTTCATTCTGTAGACACGTGCATAGAACTTTGCTCGTCGTTTTCTGATTTCTTCCCTTATCGTATTTGTCTTTTGATAAAGTTCATTCTGAGGTCTTTTATTCATCGAAATGCCGTTTGGATGAATCTGTGGTGATAGAAATATCGTCTGCAAATGCCAATCATTTGACATTTATTCCATATTCTTTTTTGATGCCCACTTGTATGCCCTTCACATGAAATTCCCATTCCTTAATGATCTGTAATTATTACTAATTTGATCTGTTCTGAAAGAATATTGAAAACGATTTGCGAAAGTCCGTCCGTCCCCCTGCCGCACACCGGTTTTGATTTCAAAGGAATCTGATACAGCGCCCATGAATTTTACGTTGGAAGTTGTACCTTTAAGTGTATGTTCTATAATTTTTCGGGGTTTCCGATCGATCTCAAATTCTTTCATGGTTTTTAAAAATGTTTCGCGGTCTAACGAATCATATGCTTTTTTGAAGTCAATGAATGTGATCACTGTATTTCTACATTTCCTCATCGGCAATATCATCTCTATAGTCCAGATCTGAGCACTTGATCGACCTTTTCTTAATACAGCCTGATATTCCCCGATTAATGGATCCGCTTGGTGTTCTACTCTGTTTAGGACTGCTTTAGAAAGTATTTTGTACGCAACTGGGAGTAATGAAATCCCCCTGTAATTATTGATATCCATCTTTTCCCCCTTTTTTTGCAATAGACGTATCATCGTGCATTTACAATCTTCTGGTATCTGTTTCTTCCTCCAGATTTCTGATATTACATGATGAAATTTTTGCGTCAAAATAGGATCGTTCAGTTTCCAGAGTTCCGCAATAATTGCATCTTCTCCTGCTACTCTGTTGTTTTTGAGTTGCTTGATAATTTCTGTAATATCTTCAATATCAGGAGCTTGCGAGTCTGGATGCATGAACCCGAAAAGTTGAACTTAAATTTTTCTTAGGGTGAATTGCAGTTGAGAAGGTTTTTGAAATATTCGGCTAATATTTTGTAGTTATTTTGTGTGTTAGTTTCCAACGTGCCATCGAATTTTTGAAGCAAAGACTGGGCGCTTGGTATCCTTGCAAGTTTTCCCTGAAAGTTTTGTAAAAATCTCTGGTATTATTAGTGGTGAAATCCTTCTGTATTTCGTGACGCCTATTTTCTTCTTCATGGCCAAAATAGTGTAATATTAACAGTTTATATAACAAGGTACTTTTGAAAATATTTCTTACAATTACTTATTTTCCTGTCCTGGACTGCAATCCCAATTAAACACTGAAATATATATATATATATATATATATATATATATATATATATATATATATATATATATATATATATATATATATATATATATATATATTTGGAAGTTTTTAGCAATAACAGGCTTTTTTTGATATGAAAAAGTTTATTTTTGTTGACGTTTCGTTGTTATATTACAACTTTTCATATCAAAAAAAGCCTGTTATTGCTAAAAACTTTCAAAATAAAATATCTTAAACAGGCAATGAATCAATTTCAAGAAATATATATATATATATATATATATATATATATATATATATATATATATATATATATATATATATATATATATATATATATATATATATATATATATATATATATATATATATATATATATATATATATATATAAAAGGTGTCTCAGAATGTTTTTAGATGATGAATAAAAAACAATATTAATTAAAACTAGTTTTATTTATTGTTAAATCAATGAGCAGTTCTTGAAGTTCATGAAAAACAACCGTTTGCGGATGCGCACCATTCGCTTCTTCACACTCATTTAATCTGGAGCTAAAATTTTCAATCACTCGCTGAAGCATCGCTCTGGAAATAGAGTTGATTTCTTGAGTGATTCTTTGTTTCAAAACATTCAGGTTTTAAGCTTGTTAAATTAAAATGTGTCCTGTAGAGAGGACGAACGACAATGTAGGAATCATTGTTTTGATAAAACGCTCGCACGCAAAACGCGCGCTGAGGTCCCGTGAAACGTTTCATGGCTATTAAACTTAAGCCGGCCAAGCGATTGACAGTCCCCTCCCCTGCTACCTGCGGTTGACGCGTAGTGATCAATTCAAAAACGAAAAACATTCTGAGACACCCTTTATATATATATATATATATATATATATATATATATATATATATATATATATATATATATATAATATATATATATATATATATATATATATATATATATATATATATATATATATATATATATATATATATATATATATATATATATATATATATATATATATATTGTTATGATTTTCTTATAATTTTTACCTGTCAGGGTGGATTATTTTTAAAATCTTAATGTTACATCTTATAACTTTGTTACATTTTATATATATCTTTGGTAATTTTAATCGTACATACTTTAATTAAATCAAGAATTAAAAAGAGAAATACTAAACAAAAAACCCTTAAATCCTTAAAACTAATATAATCTTAATGTGAAATGGCCTTTTTGAAATTGATAATTCACTAAAAATTTTCTTGAGGTACCTCTTTCTTCGAGCTCTCTTGATTTATTTTTACGCCCCAACTTCATCTATTCTAATTATTATAAATTTTCTATATTGCTATTTTTGCAAATTAATTTTTTTTTTCAATTTATTGTCCTCAAAAATTTTTATTCCCACTCCAACTGTTCTCTAAACTTGTCGTCCCTCTCTCGATTGTCTCGACAGTCCTTTTCGTCTGATCTATTTCACAACAATCTCTGATATTTTTGAATTTCGTGCATAAACTTGATTTCTATGATGCTTCATTCAATTTCAATTTATAATTGTCTATGGTGTACTTCTGTATCGAAACTTCACAATTGAGGTTATGATTTTATTAAATGAAATGAAATAATAATGAAATTTAGCATTTTGCTATCGCCATACATGCCAGATTCTAAACATTTATTATACTACTCATTAGATGCCAGATATTTAAAATTCATCAATATTTCGTTTGATAATGTTGTTTTATTTTGGTGTCGAATTCTGCCATTTTGTTGCCCTCTTTTATATTGTTAGGTAATTTATAATAAACATTTACCGCCTTGAAGAATACAGAATTTTGAGTAGATTTTTCATTTTTATAGTCTAACATAAAATTTTCTTCATTTCTTGTGTTACGATCGTGGATTTCTTTGAATGAACTCAACATATATATGTAATAATCTGGAAGTAACATTAAACGGATCGTATGAATAAATTTCATAATGTTAATTTCTAGGTAGGATGTAATGTACCCAGTTTAGTGTTACTACTAACATGGTGTGTATGCTCGTATACCCGTCGCACCTAAGTATGATACTCATAGCTCGGTTTTGTAATATCTGCAATCGGTTCACATCAGATTTATTGGCCAAATAGAGGACTGTACCAGTATAATTAAAATGCGGTAGTATTATAGTAGTATACACCGTTTGTTTAGTCCATTTCAATAAAAATTTACTGCATCTGTTCAAGAAACCAATTTTTATTTTGATATTTTCCTGCAAACATAATTTATATGTTCCTTTAACTCTAATCGGCTGTCCAACATGACTCCCAAATATTTGATCGAACTAACTACTTCTATTTTTTCTCCATCTAAAGTCAAATTTATTTAATTTCCTATAAGAGGCTTTTTTTCGACTACCATTATTTTTGTTTTTGATGCATTGAGTTTCAATTTATTTATCTTTAACCATTTCACTATTAGATTTATGTCATCCTGCAATTTATCAACTATATCAAGAGAGGATCCTGTAATACAACTGCATCATCTGCAAATGTATGATATCTACAATATTTTAAATTATAGCCCAAGTCATTAATATACAAATTAAACAACATTGGACCCAGGACCGCCCCTTGTGGTATTCCAATATTGTTTTTCAATTCATTCGATACAAAATTTTCACATTTCACAACTAGCTTCCTATTCTGCAAATAGTTTCGAAACCACTCCAAAACTGATCCTTCAACACCATATTCTTTCAACTTCTTTATTTAACCGATCTCTATCAGTAGTTCAAGTTTTACAGTTGTAAACAATTCCATACTCATAAATGAAATCATGTATACAATATTTGAACATTTCGATTAAACATTAATATAAAATTATATTATTTGGTGATGTTGAATACATTTGAATTATGTTTATTTTATATATTTGAATTTCCAGGTTACTGTTCCAAATTAACTACTCTTTGTTATGACTTGAAAATTAGATCGATTTCATGATCAAATTTTGGAAATGGGTTTTACGAATGCATCATATGAATATTGTTATGTGACAAGAAATGAGTTTTACAAGAAATACATAACTTTCTAAGACGGTTCGGCTAAGTGGAGGTTGTGTCGTAGAGCGCTCTTCGAAATCCGTAAATATTAGAAAGATAAATCGAAAGTTTTTTTTAGGAAAATTTAGTACCATAACACAGAGAATTTAATAGAGAATACGCGAGTGATCAAAACTAACGCAATACTAAAAAACTAACGCAAATTTTAGATGATTTATAGAGTGAATTTTAAGGAATAGTGTTCGAATAATCGTTTTCAGGCGTTTGTCGTGCGATAATAGGGTATTTGACTGCAATAAAATTATAGATCAATAGATGTTGTTAGGTGATAGTAAATATTATTTTAAACCAATATAGCCATTACATCCTTTTGAAATATATATGATTTTTAAAAGAAATCGAATAAAAAATAATTAAAATTTCATATTTGATTACGTGATTGAAAACGCACTGGATTGGCTAAATCGCGAATGACGTCACCGTGCGGGAAACAAAACCAACAGCTAACAAAGGCTAACGTTCATTTCTCTGATGTCTTTGTACGTGTGAGTTTGAGTGTTTATTTCCTGGTTTTATTACCTATTTTATTTGTTAGGGACAAAACAGAGAAATTATTTTGAATAATTATAAATATATATTTAAATTAAATATAGGTTATAAATGGAGATGTCATAGTGGAAGTGGTAGGAATTTTAAATGGAGAAAGGCAAATATCTCTTGTACTTGATTTTCTTTGTATTGCCTTGCTTCTATAAGACACTGTAATATTTGTTTGGATTTGTTTGTCCACACTACTAATAGGCTCAGTTGATGTTTCTTTGTCACAATAGGTTGGTACTGAAAAACATAATATTTATTAGTTTTTCTAAATAACATAATAATAAAGTTTTACATGCAAATTACGTACCCAGAATTAATTTCCACAGACATTTCAGGTATATCACTGTCATAATTCAGTGCGTTTGTGCCAGGAGGCACATCTGGTGCAGCTTTTGTTTTTTGATCAATTTTGGTTTTTAACCGTTTGATATAGGCTGTTCGTAACATAGTAAGGTCTGACATTCTTGCGATCAAGCTGACTTTCAAACTTAGATGGCATAGCCCTTTTAACCATGATTATAGCTTTGCTGAAACCCATTTGATATTGTGTATAGTTTGCCATATCTTTTTTCATCTGCAATAACAATTTTATCATCGTTAATTGACCTCTGGCTAAAATATAACTCACATACAATAAAGTATTGAAGTTTTATTATTTTAAATCTTTTATTATACCAAAGTATAAAAATACAAAGATAAGAATAAAATCCAGTTTATCCCGTTCAAGATCAACAATAAAATACGTAGGAAAATTACGTAAGCTACGTAATTAATCACCTCAAAATATAGTAGAATGTGTAGAGAAGACTATTACGAATATGTAATAAAATCAACTCGTTATTTATGTATGAAATAGGGTAGGAATTATTTACTTACGTTAAAGTGATCTTTACACATGAAAGCTTGAGATTTTACATCTATATCTTTCGGGTTTCTACGAGAGAGAATTAACCACTTTTTCCGAATTTTAGTGTTTGTCAGAAGGTTCACAAACACTTTCTCCGGGGTTTTGATATCTGTGTTAGTACATTGTGGCACTACACACCATTTATAAGACATTTTATCGCAGTAAAGTTATGAAATCGTCAACAATCACCAAATTTAATAGTCGACAGTCGTATTACAATGTGACGGTTACTGTGTTTATTGCATCGTGACGTCACCACATTAAGTAACCTGTATAGCAGTGTTTTGGCGGGTTTCTTATTCATTCAAACTTCCTCTGTCATTCTCATAAAAATTAGAAAAATTTAAAGATAATTAATCAAATGGGAAATATTGATCAGCTTTAACGAATAATTTGAGATATTTTTGTGGAAATAGTCAAATACCCTATTACGGTTTCTTTAACATCTGGAGAACGCCTGGTGACAAATAGGTCCGATCAGCCCCTCGATTCTACGAATACTTATCAGAGACTTACCGTAATTCTTCGAAAAAGTGTTGATAAATTTTTCGCAATGCCTGCCAAGTGTTCACTGTGTACTTCTGGGATAAATCGTGGGAATCCAGGAATTAGCTGTCAAGTGTCGGAGTTCCTTCCAGCCGAAATGTCTCGGATGGCCGGCCACATGTGCGGATCTCTCAGATGATTCAGGATTTGGTTGGACTTGTAAACAATACCGGTCTATTCCGAATAATAATACACTTGCTCTCGAAATGGGTGAACTCATTACAAAAATGGATATGTTGCTTAAGGATATGACATTGGTTAAGGCTAGACAGACTGAGGTTATTGAGTCTGTCAAATTCTACGGTGATAAAATAGACGAATTTAATGAACAAATGGAAAAGGTGAGGTGTTACGTGACAACTGTCGATGGACTGGAGCATGAGTTGATGGTAGTGAAAAAAACATGTAGCTCATTGAAATCCGAAGTAGAAGAGATGAAACAAACGAGTCGATCGAATAATATCGAGATTTGTGGTGTCCAGGAACGAAAGAATGAGAATATAATCGAGGTGCTTAAGAAAATCGGACACGAAGTGAATTTCGCTGTATCTGAGAGTGAAATTCACAACACCTATCGAGTTGCGCCATTTTCTAACTAGGTGAAAGGATTATAGTGAAGTTTGTCAATTTCTCTATGAGGAGTGCTTTTCTAACGGCTTTCCGGAGAATGGAGGACGAAACCTCACCACTAAGATCATCAACCCAAATGCTGAAGCCCGTGCAATATATGTAAACGAACATCTTTCTCCTTATTTCAAAATACTTCACAAGAAAAGCAGAGACTGTTGTAAAAGATTGAACTATAAATATTGTTGGATAAAGGATGGTAAAATTTTCGTGAAAAAGTCGGATGACACTCAGGCTGTGTACGTCTTTGATGAGACAGTCCTGTCAAGTCTAGATTACATAACATCCAATTATTCCGTTCAAAATTTGTGTACTTATTTATTCGCATTCAAGTATAAACAATTGACACTATACTACCAAAATGTTCGGGGATTGAGAACTAAGACATGCAGTTTTATCAATCCGTGTGTTCCTCGGACTATGACGACATTTGCATAGCTGAGTCGTGGTTGAAAAGTAAGTTCTAAATTCAGAGCTTTTCCCAGCTTCTTACAATGTATACAGGAGGGATCGTGACAAAGTGTTGAGTGATAAAAGTGATGGTGGTGGAATTGTGGTGGCTGTAAAGGATAATTTGACGTCGGAATCTATTCCAGGTTGGTCGACAAACTCTGTTATTGAGGATCTATGGATCTCGGTGAATCTCAGTGGTGGTAAAAAATTGAAAATTTGTTGTGTGTATATTCCTTCCCATACTGTTTTGAATAATTTTATATCATTTTTTAACAATTTGGAAGATGTAGCGAAAAATAAGAACGATGAAATTGTAATACTTGGCGATTTCAACTTGCCAAGGCTTAGGTGGGAATGGGGGGAGAATTTTCAATCATTTTATCCGCTGAGTGACGTTGGTGCTCATTGATCTTAAACGTCTCAAATTCAAATAGTACCATATATTTATATCCATACTCGATCTTGTCATGACTCATTTTGGGAACTCAATTTGAAGCGAGCGTGGGAGGTTGCTTAACCCCATTTGTCGGTGATGATGCGCTTGAAATAGATATGAGCTTTATGTCTCTTAGACGGCTTAACAATAATTCATACACAAAACTCAAATTCTATGATGCTAACTACGAATCCATCAATAATAGGTTAAATAAGGTTGATTGGTTACATTTGTTCTCGAATTGCAATGTGGACGATTCTATTTAAAAATTGTACGTTATTCTTCAAGATGTAATAGTTGATAGCGTGCCGAGTAAAGAAATAAAAAAATCGCGTTTTCCTATTTGGTTTTCACCAAACACTATCACAATTATGAGGGAAAAGGAGAAATTCCATAGGAATTGGAAGAAATATAAGAATATAATGGATTATAATAACTTTTCGATACTTCGAAAAATTGTTAAAGAAAATACTAGAAATGATTATAGGAACTATGTACAATCAACCGAAAATAATATGAAAAATAATCCTAAGCATTTCTGGTCTTTTCTATTTAATAAAAAATCTAGCAAATCAATGCCAACTGAAATGCATCTAGAAGATAAAGTGGCTACTAACAATCAATCGATTTCCGATCATTTCAGAACCGTCGACCACCCGTTCCTCGGTAATGTTGACTGATAGCCCATATAATTTCAACATAACACATATTCGCAAAGCGGAATGCTTTGAAGCCATTAAAAAATTAGATATCAACAAGGGCCCTGGCCCGGATGGTATACCACCAATATTTTTGAAAAACTGCATTTCATCTATCCTCCAACCGTTCCATATAATCCTCAATAAATGCTTAATTGAGGGGAAGTTCCCCTCAAGATGGAAGGTTGCACAGGTTGTTCCGGTGCACAAGTCAGGCGATAAATGTGATGTAAAAAATTATAGACCTATTTCACTATTATGCAATATGTGTAAGATGTTTGAGACCATAATCACCAAAAACCTGTTTTTCCAAATTGAAAACAATCTAACTCCATGTCAACATGGATTTTTCTCTGGTCGGTCTGTTGTGTCAAACTTGCTGCCTTTCGTACAGCGGATATCGAGGAATTTCGAGGAAGGAACATCTGTATGTGTAGTATACACTGACTTCTTCAAGGCTTTTGATAGCGCCCAGCACCCAACACTCATGACAAAACTGGAAAATTTTGGGGTGCATAGAAATCTCCTGGGTCTTCTCGCTTCATATTTGAACAACCGAAGATAGTATGCGGTTGTGAATGGTTCCAGATCAAATTCCTTACCGTTTGCATTAGGTGTATCACAGGGTTAACATCTTGGTCCACTGCTTTTTTTATGTTTTGAATTATATTGGCGAATGCTTTAGATATACCGATATAGATCTTTATGCGGATGATCTCAAAATATCGAAGCAGATGAAATCCTTCAAAGATTATTCTCTTTTACAGTCCGATCTTGATGCATTCTCTGGCTACTGCAACCTCATATCTCTTCCAGTTTGACATCGTCAGGTCAATGTTTGACTGAAGTCAGTTCAGTGATTGATTCGGGTGTTAAGCTTGATAAGAAACTAACCTTTGAATTGCATATTGAAGGAATCGTCCAACAGGCTCGCAGAAATCTGGGTTTCATATTACGAATGACTAGGCCTTTTGATCGAATTGAGTCTGTTATTGCCTTGTATAATTCTATTGTGAGATCCAAGTTAGAGTACGCGTCGGTCGTCTGGAATCCAAATAATGATAAATACACTAATAGATTAGAAAATATTCAACGGAAGTTCATTACTCTTAATTTCCGTTTTAACAGGTACCGTCATGGATTCTCATATGAGAGTAATGTGAAATTTTATAGGTCGGAATGTTTGATTTGAGACGTGAGTACTTTGATATATGTTTCTCCTACAAATGGCTTAATAGATTCTGCTGCATGAGTGACCCTTATAAACTTCAATTGTTCTCCACATGTAGTAAGAAATCGTACAATACTGGTTCTTGGGCAGAGCAAAACAAATTATATGTTGAATTCACCTATCCATAGATTTTTCAATAGGTTGAACTTGATAAGTACAGAGACCACCTTTATTTATTTATTTTCTCTCCGAATTTCATAACTTTTAAGAGACATTTGAAAAATATCTCTGTGTGAAATTATTTAAAGGCTGATAATAGAATAATCATCAGTTTTTATAGAGTTACTTTTCAAGATGTATTTATCTAATCTTTTTTAGTAGAATTAGGTATTTTCTTTGTGAATGATAAGATACAACTCAATGCATCGAAAACTTTATTTCGATGAGATGTCTGAAAAATTTCTAGTTATAAGATATACATATTAGATATATAGTTTATAATAATATAACTTAGTTTATAGGTAATTAACATTTGTAATATGTGCTCCTCTATAATAGGACAGTTTTAAACCGTCTGTTGAGTGAGCCCTTGTAAAAATTGAAAAAAATTGATAATTGATGAGGCCGATACTTGGAGAAAATTGATACATATCCATAATAAAACAATATTTCGAATTTTCTCATAATTTCAATACAAATACGCATGACGACGTTTCGAATTACTACTTCTTTATCAAATGCTGGATTAATACTATGTGTAATTTTACAAAGTCAATACTTATAGCTATTTCCACAGATCATACCAGATTGGAACAATATACCAGCACATACCAACTTGGAATGAGGACCATAAAATACACTGATATTTAACAAAAGGAACAAAAAGGAAAGGATGGTGTGTTCTGTGGAAATAGCTATAAGTATTGATTTTGTAAAATTACACATAGTATTAATCCAGCATTTGATAAAGAAGTAGTACTTCGAAACGTCGTCATGAGCATTTTATATTAAATTTTGAGAAAATTCTAAATATTGTTTTATTTAAAAAAAAACAAAATTTTAAAGAATCAAAATGAATGAACATTACATACTTAACTAAGTCAACATATTATTATATGGAATTAACTATATCTACAAAACCGTATGTATGTTTAAATTTTACACAATAATATAAAATACATGAAATATGAATTCGTCGAAACAATCAGTTTGAAACCTTAGAAGCATCACCTTGAGAAAAATTGAACTTTTTTTATTTCTATTGACTGCATATATATTGAAAGAATTTTGATACTGCATTATAAGAATCATTGTTCAAATTTATACTACATCTGTTATTTATTAATTTCTATATTATTATAGAGATTACATGACAATTTTACCATAACATTATATACACACATATATATATATATATATATATATATATATATATATATATATATATATATATATATATATATATATATATATATATATATATATTTATTTAAATATTTGTTTCAGAGCTAAAGCTCCCGCTTATTTTCAAATAGGATATGCAGCCAACAGACAAAACGAAATACTTGATCAATGTGTCTTAGGACTCCTACCTCATTCCATTAGAGGTTATCTGTCTACTTTCACTCAAGTTTTACCAGCCACAGAACGATATAAACTTTGTGTGGCATGTTCGAATATTGTACAAGATGCTTACGCTAAAGATGGTTTCGATTTCTTGTTGAAAGTTTTCCAAAATTCCAAATTCCTAGAAGATATTACCGGCCTGACCACTTCTAACAAAGATGCTGAAGATATAGGGGTGAGTAATAAAAAATCTTAAAATATTCACACATATTGATTTTGTTGCAGATTTGGGAACTCAGTGATGAAGAAGAGGTAGAATCTACTACTTATCTCGAGAAAAGTGAAGCTGACACGGAATCAAGAATGTCTAATTCTTCGGTCGAAGCGAGCACTTCTAGAGATGAAATTACGGTTCGATATAATGACTTTTGTGATATCAAGGAGTGTGGACAAAACACCAATTCAACAGAAACTTCCACAAAGGCATCTGTTCCATTGCAGATAAATCAACATTCCACTGAAGAGCAGAAAAATACCACAGAATCAAATAATTCAGGTACAACAATGACATGAACAATCAAGAGACTTTCATTCCTCTTCAGTCCACAACTTAACAAAATATATTTATTACCAAAGCTGGCTCCATGCAAATTGCCAGCACAAATGATCCTACTCGCTTCGTTTAATTAAGTTTTTTGTTTGTGGCGATCACTCAATTTAATGATAATTTCAGGAGAATTGAAGAATGCTCAAAATACAATAAGGGAAATTATTAATAAGGCTGAAATGAATTTCCAGAGATCTCCTAGCGAAGTTGATAACATTACTACAGAACGTATGATTTTTGAGGAAGGATTGGCAACCAGTAGAAAAGACATTGCAGATCAAGATTTAAGTCATCCTTTGATACATGCTTCATCGAAAAAAATTGTATCTATTTTAGAGAACAAAAACATAATATCAAGTGCTGAGTCTTTGAATTTAGAAACTGAAATCACTGATTTAGAGAAAACAAATATCACGAAACAATCTGCTTCAGAACATGAACTGATCAATCAAGTGATACCAAAAAGCCTTGTATCTTCTTCAAGTAAATTAGCATCAATTAGCAATCGAGAATCAACTCTTCAATCACAAAATATTTCCACAAACCAAACAAGATTTTCAAGTTCTTTTGTTAAATTTAATGGGATATTGAACAAGTCCGCTACTTCGACTTCTACTTCAAAAAATAGTAAAATTTGTTTGCCAAATGAACTTATTCCAATTTTAGAAAAACAACGAGCAGTAAGCAGTGCAAGATTCATAATGAGTAAGCAGGTACATTCGAAATATGAAGATAACATTATTTCTTTGAAACATAGAGTAGACAATTTTGTTAGTAGTTCAGAAAGTTTTATTAGAAGAACAGAAGAAGAAATTGATGAGCATTGTAAAGTGTTCCATCATTCCACTTTATGTAATAGAGATATGGAAAAAATGAATGTACCCATTGGTGAAGGCATGCAGACAAACAAAAAAGAGTTATATTCACAAATTTCACCAACTAAACATGTTGAGGTTGAGAAAAATATGATTAAACCTAAAAATGAATCATTTCGTTGTGATCTTACAAATAGTAAAACGTACAATGCAGATCTCATAACTTTAAAATCAAATGTTCAATGTTTAATCAGCTCTGACTCTATTAATAGCTCCGATAATGATTTCAAATGTATTGCTCCAAATGAATCTATTAAATCCTCTATATTGGATCATTTGAAGAAACGAAAAGAATTGTTAACTATAATAGCAAACAATTTAATAACAAGTTCTGAGTCACAATCATCTAATGAAGTAGCAGTAGAACAAGTAGATAAGCATTTCTTGAATACTAGTTCTTTAGATTCCGAAAATTTGAAAATGAATGATAGTGTTTACTATTTGGCAGAGAGTGATTCTAATAAATTACTTGATGATCAGTAGTTATCTTCAAAATTTCATTTTATTCTTCTTCCAAGATCTTTGAAATTATTAATAAAAAATTTATGATTTTTTATAATGTGTATGTAGCTATCTTTTATATCTATATTTCTCAAACAACAAAAATCATTTATATTTATTTATAATGAAATGTTTAATTTTATAATATAATTTCTTTCAAAAAATTTTTTTATTCTTCTTCCAAGTTCTTTGAAAGAAAATTTATGACTTTTTTATCTATATTTCTCAAACAACAGAAATCACTTATATTAATTTATAATGTAATATTGTACGGATGATGTTTACCTTGCTTTTCAACTATTTATAAATATTTTAAATCATTCCATTGAAATGTAATGTCTAATGAAGCGTTTTGACTTGACTAATAAATCAAAACAATGGATTACTTCAGAGGTTAGAGATGCTAGCATCAAATTGAAACATTTGTATTGGTTGCACCGAATCCTTGAAACCCGGGATAGTCTTAGACAGTACAGGACATTCAAGTTGGCCTATAGGGTTCTTATAAACAACGCCAAAAGGAAATTCAATGATAAAATACTGAGTAATTCGACTAACATTATTAGATCAGTATGGAAGATAATAAATGGGGAGACTGGTAGGAAGAAAAATGCGATGAATAAGATAACATTGAGTATGGGGAAAGATGAGTGCTCTGAACCGGGTAAGGTTGCAAATGCGTTTGGTGAGTACTTCACCAAGGTTGCAGCAAGGAGCCTTGAAGAGCATTATGGTTGGTCATTGTCTCCGTCATGTACATCCTCTAAGATGAAAAACGAGAATTTCTTCTTTCTCCCTGTTATGGGAAATGATATTTTGAGTACAACTAATGGCTTGAAGAATAAAAAATGTACAGGAACTGATTACATGACTGCAAGGATTTTGAAGCATGTTGCTGCGCTGGTATCTGAACATCTTGCTCATTTAATCAATATGTCGATAACTAGTGGTAGGTTCCCATCTGTTCTGAAGGTAGCAACTGTTATTCCAGTACATAAGAAGAATGATCCTAATATCAGTAATTATAGGCCTGTCTCTATACTTAGTGTTTTTTCAAAGGTAATAGAGAAAATTGTATTTGATCGAGTGAACAATTATCTCATCAAGTATAAAATAATGTCTAATAACCAGCATGGCTTTAGAGTTGGAGGATCAACCCAAACGGCTGCTGTTTCCCTGGTGGAATACGTCCATGAGTGCCTGGATGCTGGTCTCCATGTTGCAGGATTTTTTTTTCGATCAATCACGAGCATTTGACTGCCTTATGTTTGGGTTCATACTGGATAAACTGTATAACCTGGGATTTAGGGAAATTTTTCATGACTGGTTGGGTTCGTTTATTAGTGGTCGATCTGTGGTTGTTAGGGTGCAGAATGGTCTGTCTGGAAATTACGGGTCGACACTTGGAGTGCCTCAGGGCTCAGTCCTTGGACCGCTTCTCTTTTTATTGTTTATTAATGACCTACCTGAATAGGTTAAAGCCGAAAGAATTATAATTTTTGCTGATGACACCTCGTTTGCTATATCAGCACCCTGTCATGAGGAACTATCGAGTAGATGTAAAGTTCTACTAGCAGACTACATTGAGTGATGCAGAAAAAATTCCTTATTATTGAATCTTGATAAGACCGAGTGTATTTATTTCAGCACAAATAGTCTACATCGGGATGTGTTGAGCTTTGTTTATGATGACGTTATTTTAACATCTCAACCACACACAAGGTTCCTGGGTGTATATGTAGACAGTCGTCTCAGGTGGTGCGATCACGTAGATCAACTCTGCAGAAGGCTCAATAGAGCATACTATCCTATATATAGAATTGAAAAAAGTTTACCAGTGGACACCTTGCTTAGTGTTTACTATGGACTATTCTATGCCCACATGGACTATAATATTATATTGTGGGGTAATTCTGTGGATGTAGGCAGAGTTTTCTTATCGCAAAAACGTGTAGTGAGATTGATGCTTAACTTCCTAGGCTTACAGACAGTCATCGTTATCTCACTAGGTATGGTGATTTAATGGCGTTGCCCAAACATAGGTCCTCCAGATTTGAGTCCTCGCCCCTCTATCAAGGTAGGAAACTGTATAACCACCTGCAACAAGAGTTAGAACTCTTCCGTATCCTCTCTTCAAAAATAAGATAAAGCAGCTGTTGCGTAAAGGGTATTACAGCGTTGGTGAGTTACTTGGGGATAGGTTTGATATTTGAAGTTGGTATTTTATGTAGTAGTTTGTGTGATTTTTAATTGCGTGTATTCTTATGTTTTTATTCGTATTCTTATATTTTTATATGTATTCTTATATTTTTATTTGTAATTTTATATTATTGTGACTTGTCCTATACATTATTTATTGTCAGAAAGGATCAAATAAAGATTATTATTATTTTTATTAATGAAATGTTTAATTTTATAATATAATTTATGCTTAATGAAATGTCATATAATATGTTACTATATTGAAATGAAACACTCAGATTCGTAGTTAAGTAGAAACTAACAACTTTATTTCCAACAACATAAGAATAGGTATTTACATTACAGTTACGCATGCGCGTTGCACTTTTTCTTATGCCTACTTACTACTTCATATGTTAGAACTATTGAATGTTTGATTATTTATTATTTGAATCAAATAAGCTCTTCTAAGATACTGAACGAAGGGCTATCACAAGGATCTGTTTTGGCCCCTCTGCTCTTCAGCCTGTACTTATCCGATATGCCGGATACTGAATCGAGAAAATTTGGCTATGCGGACGATTGGGTCATAGCTGCCAGTCATCAATCTTTTGAGGATACTGAAGAAACGTTAACAACTGATCTAAGAACACTAGGAACCTACTTTCGCAAGTGGAGATTGAGGCCCAATCCTACTAAGACAGAGACGTCTTGTTTCCACCTCTGCAACAAAGACGCAGCCAGAGAACTCCAAGTTTACTTCCAGGGAAGACTCCTCCACCAGAACACTCACCCAAAATATCTAGGAGTTACTTTAGATAGAACGCTGTCTTACATAAAACACTTGGAAAACACAGCCCCCAAGCTGCGAACGAGGAATAACATCCTTCACAAACTTTGTGGCACAACATGGGGCTCTTCTGCTGACACCTTACGCACTTCAGCAATTGGACTTGTTTATTCGGCTGCAGAATACAGTGCTCCTGTTTGGATAAACAGTGCACACACACATAAAGTTGATGTCCAATTAAATAATATCATGAGGATTGTATCTGGTACCCTGAAATCTACTCCCATACACTGGCTTCCTGTGCTGGGCCACATACCCCCACCGGATCTCCGACGTAAAACTGCCCTCCTTCGTGAGTATGAAAAAATTCAAGACAATCCATTACTGCCTACACATGCCGATGTAAGCGACTTGGATAAGAACAAACTGCGCTCCAGAAGACCCCCGATGAGAACCGCCAAAGAGCTGGAAGCCTTGGAGTTTGATTCTGTACACTTTTGGGAGCGAGAATGGAGAGAAGCCTGCCCAGCCCACTGTAGAGATCTTCCTTGTATAACAGAGAAGCCACCTGCCTATGAGCAACCACGGAAAATATGGACCTCCATTAACCGAATACGCACTGGCCATGGTAGGTATGGGGATTCACTCTACAAGTGGGGAAAAACACCATCTCCAGCATGTGATTGCGGTGCGGCTAATAAAACAGTTCATCACATCGTTACAGAGTGCCAGAAAAGAGCCTACAACGCCAATTTTAACGACTTCCTGATGGCTTCCAAAGAAGCGGTTGATTATATATATATAAATTAGATGTTTGTCTGTAACTTAATAAGTGTGTCTGTTGTCTATGTATTTGTGTTTATATTCTATATTTCTATTGAATTAAGTGAAAGTACTTTAATATGTTTTCGTGTGTATATATATATACAGTGTAAACTCTTTATAACGATAAACTCCCTATAACGTTGGAGTGAACCCAAGTTGGTTGGTTTGCGTTAAAACTCACATATTGAAACACTCTTTATAGCGATACGCCATTCTCTTTTACGAAGAAATGTGTTCATATTTTTAGACAGTAAATATTTATTATCGGTATTATTGAATGATGCCGCTAATTTGGTAGAAAAATTTTTGTTGTTTAATCATGATGATTCCACCACATATCTAGATATGAATAGAATACATAAAATAATACAAAACAAGTATTGGCATAGCAAAAAACGTCAGACGAAATTATCAGACTATATGTGTAAACAATAATTTATATGTATAAGAATTTATTATCTAAGACATACATACAATTAAAAATTCTTGTATTAATAATTCTTGTTAATTTGTTTTTTTTTCGTTCACTCCATATAACGATAACTCTCTATAACGACAAAAAATGCCCAGTCCCTTGAGTTTCGTTATAAAGAGTTTACACTGTATATATATGTATATATATATATATATATATATATATATATATATATATATATATATATATATATATATATATATATATATTTCGATTGTTCCCCATGAGGAGAGTGACTGAACTTGAATTTGCAATCATTAGGAATTTTGCGTCATCTTTTTTGCCTCCCAAAAATGCTTCATCCTCTCTGAATGCTCTGTCTTCCGTTCATCTGTCCACTTTACTCCAGGTTGACGATTTAATTTTTGCTTAAACTCTACATGTGCGATTTTATAGCGACATTTTTTATATTGATCTGTGTAGATCCTTTTGGACCTCTTTTAGCCACTCTGTTCTGCATTTACTATTCATAATTATATTGAGTATTGAATATAACTTAAATTCAAACACTTGAACTTATGATTTACACTTTATTGACTACATAGCATGACGCGTTTCGTCGTTACAAACGACGTCTTCAGATGCTTACAGAATAATGACGCGTTTCGTTTGTAACGACGAAACGCGTCATGCTATGTAGTCAATAAAGTGTAAATCATAAGTTCAAGTGTTTGAATTTAAGTTATATTCAATTATAATGGATTCACATCAAGTAAACGCCAACACTATTAAATAATTATATTGAGTAGTTTCTTCGGTATTCTGGACTGTTTCATTCTGTAGACATGTGCATAGAACTTTGATCGTCGTTTTCTGATTTCTTCCGTTATCCTATTTGTCTTTTGATACAGTTCATTTTGAGGTCTTTTCATCCAAATACCGTTTCTATTGATTGGCCCGTAAATCTTTCTGAGAATTTTTCGTTCTTGTTTTTCTATTTCTCTAATTCTTGAATGGCCGCCAATAACCATTGTTTCAGTTGCGAAGATTGCTTCTGGAAAAATCGTTGTGTTATAATGCCTCAATTTGCCGCCTCTCGAAATGCACTTTTTGTTATAGTGAGCCCATGTTAGTTTGTAGACCCTTTGGAGCTTGGTTATTCTCTGTTCATTAGCGATTCGGTTTAAACCTGAGGACTGTATAACTTCCCCGAGGTATTTAAAATGGCCTACTAGCAAAATTTCACCAAGTTTTGTCATAAGAGAACATTTATTTTTTGGTTTTCTTTCCATGTATTTGGTTTTATCATTAGAAATTTGTAACCCGATTTTCTGCGCAATTTCATGTAGTTTTTCTACGGCGCGAATGGCTTCAGTTCTGTTGTCTGTGAAGATAGCAATATCGTCTGCAAAGGCGAGACATTTGACATTTATTCTATTTTCTTTTTTGATACCCACTTGTATGCCCTTCACGTGAAGTTCCCATTCCCTAATGATCTTTTCTAAAACAATATTGAAAAGAATTGGCGAAAGTCCGTCCCCCTGTCGCACACCGATTTTGATTTCAAAGGGATCTGATATTTCGCCCATAAATTTTACCTTGGAAGTTGTACCTGTAAGTGTCTGTTCTATAATTGTTCGGGTCTTTCGATCGATTCCAAATTCAATTCCAAATGATTTCGAAAAGGGTTTCGTGGTCTACCGAATCATATGCTTTCTTGAAGTCAATGAATGTCATCACTGTATTTCTACATTTCCTCATCTGTAATATCGTCTTCAAAGTCCAGATCTGTTCAGCACGTGATCGGCCTTTTCTGAATCCAGCTTGGTATTTCCCAATTAGTGGATCCGCTTGGTGTTCTACTCTGTGTAGGAGTGCTTTAGAAAGTATTTTGTACGCAACCGGGAGTAAGGAAATTCCCCTGTAATTGTTGATATCCATTTTGTACCCCTTTTTGTGCAATGGATGTATCAACGCGCATTTCCAATCCTCTGGTATCTGTTCCGTTTTCCAGATTACTGATATTAAATGACGAAGTTTTTGGGTCAAAGTAGTAACGTTCAGTTTCCAGAGTTCCGCAATAATCCCAACTTCTCCTGCTGCTTTGTTATTTTTGAGTTGCTTGATAATTGCCGTAATCTCTTCCATATCAGGGGCTTGCGAGTCTGGATGCGTAAACCCCGAAAAGTCGAACTTAAGTTTTTCTTGGGGTGGATTGCAGTTGAGAAGGGTGCTGAAATATTCGGCTAACATCCGTTTTTCTCTTCTAATTACTTTGGAGGCCTGTTTTTGAGTTGTAAGGAAATTCTCCCAGTTTTCCTCATTTTTATGGCCGTTTAATTTTTTCCATGCAGTTATTCTCTTGTCGACTGCTTGGTCGCAGATTAAGTTCCACCAGCGGTGTTTCCTGGTGCGAGAAGGTTTCCCTAGTGTGGTGGCTTTCTGAATATTCTTTGTAAGGATTTCCCAATTCGTCGATTCTTCCTGATTGATTTGTGCAATGATTGTATCCTTGTGAAGTTTCAGATATTCGGGATCGGACCTAACTTTTCTGGGTGTAAATTTTTTATTTCTATTGGGTTGAAATTTTGTTTTTATTTGGAGGAGATAGTGATCCGAATCAAAGACGCCTTTACGAGTTCTGACATTTAAAATTTCTTTTACGTGGTTCTTGGAAATTGCGACATGATCAATTTCATATTCACCCTGTTTGAGACTGGGCGATCTCCAAGTAGTTAGCTTATGTGCAGGTTTTTGAAATTGAGTACTCATGATTTTGAGTTCGAAGTTCCTACAGAACGCGGTTAACCTTTCACCGTTCTTGTTGCTACGTTTGTGTTTATTATGGGGACCCGTAGTATCTCTGAATTTCCTTTCCTTGCCTAGCTGTGCGTTAAAATCTCCTAGCAAGATTTTCACGTGGTGTTTTGGTATATATATATATATATATATATATATATATATATATATATATATATATATATATATATATAGCTGACCCGGCAAACTTTGTACGTCAATTTTTTTTTTCTGAATATTTTTTAAAAAGACGGAAAGACATGTTCTACTATTTGTGCTACACTATCTTGTTTTATTATTTATCCCATGTGGAGAAAGGAACTTACCACTTACGAAGGGACTGCAATACTTCCTGTTATTTCAAATCAGTCGAATTATCAAAACATTCCTATATTAACACGTATAAGAGCTCACAATATGAACCTTGTATATATGTAAAGAAAGACGGTAATGTTTTCACTATAATTGCCTTATTTGTTGATGACTTGATTTTATTTTCAAATTGTGAGAAAGAAACAAATTGTTTAATACAAAATTTAAAACGAAATTTCGAGATAATAGATTTAGGTGAAGCCAAACAGATACTAGGTATGGGAGTAAGTAGAAATGAAAAAGGCATATTTTTAGATCAGGAAACTTATATTAATCAGATATTAAGAGATTTCAATATGAGTGAATGTAAATCAGTAAGTACTCCAATTGAAACAAATTTACATAGAATTTTAAATGATTCAGAATTTTTAGGTGAGAAAGTACCTTATCAAAGATTAATAGGAAGCTTAATGTACTTGTTAAGTTGTTGTTGTTAATTCGATTTCTATGCGCCACCTGCTAAGGCTATTATGCCCAGGCCAAGTCGTCTCCAGGCAGGTCCCTGTTACCAGCGGTCTTGGGGGTCCAATACCTGACTTGTTTTATTACATATATTGTAGGTTGTTACACATCTGTGGGTAAAAACACACAAGGAAAGGAAACGTTGACAATCCATAACTGAGAGTATAACATTTTATGATTTACCAACATTATTATATCGAGGGCCCAAAGTGCATTGTTTATAAGCTTATATTTGAGGATGATAAAAAGTGTACAACAGATTTAATGATACGAATATTGGGTTTCTCGAAAAATAGGATATATAGGAAGTTGATGGGTGATTTCAAACCGCTTTTAATAAGGTCTACATACAAAAGTGAACAATTCGCCAAATTATCTTGACAATCGAGTAATATATTGTTAAACGCCAATTTATTTTTAATAATAGCATATATTCAAATTAAACAGAACTAATTTAAATCATTCAACAATATCCACAATGGCTGCACGCCGGTTCTATATTCCACTCTAACACCTGTTGAACGCCGCACTCATAATAATCCTCTTTTCCCCCGCGTAGCACAATCATAGATCCCTTATTCAAATTGCCAGTCATCCGATGTTGTCGTTGTTTCTCCTGGGTCCCTCCATGCGCCGTTGCCATCCACAGCTGGTTACACATGTTACATTTACATTCGGCCATCCTGCAAAAATTAATGTCCTCATTAATTAACTCTCTAAAAGATCAATGAGATCTTGACGATCTGTGAACTCATCTTCACTATCGTCTTTACTACTTTCATCACTATCACCTTTTCCAGGAAAGGAACTTTGATAACGCCTTAACGAATCTACAGCAACAATACCTTCAAAATGTTTATATCCTCGTACACCTTTCACAGTAGTGATGAGAAATCTGTCGTTACCTAATATCTTAGATATACGGTAAGGGCCATCGTATTTATTAGTCATCTTCTTGTTAACGCCTTTTTCTCTCCACGCCTTGGACAAGCAAACCTATCATGATCAGTGTTCCCACAAATCATACACCGTTCTGCCCTCACCTTAGGACAATTCCTGCTGATGTGTGTTCCATATTCTTGGCAATTGAAACACCTAATTACCCCAGAAACACCTGCATGTTTAACGTCTGTTTTCAACATCTTTGACGTCCTTGGATAGATTGTCGCCTTTGAATTTCTCCTTTTCAAGTCCCTATTGTATCCACTAGCAGATGCCTCATCAAACCTATCAAATGAAGACAGAAAACCAGTATACAATTCACTTACATCATTACATTGAAACGCCCTAGCATTCGCCTTTAAATCTTGAGGTAAACCATCAATTAAACATGAAATCGCCTTTGTTCCTTTTATGTCACACCTCTGAATTAACGCCAATTTCGAATGGTAATAATGAGTCATAGTTTCGCCTTCCATTTTTACTCTCGCCAACATTTCTCTCAAAAGCTGGACAAAATCATGTTCTCTCGGAAACGCCTGGTGTAGTAGAGATTTCCAATGTTCCCATGTCAGATTATAATTATCGAGTCTATTATACCATGTCCTTGCTCCACCTTGTAATTTTGACTGCATAAAATAGGCCCGTTCGTAATCTGACCATTCATGGATCTCGCCTAACTGATCTATTTTATTAATCCACTTTAAAATATTACAATCCTTACTGTCCGGGTCAAAGGGCTCTAATATTTCACCGCCTGCCCTTGTCCTTGACACCGAACAAGAAGAACTGCAATTCGACACCATATTATTAGAAATAGATTCACCTGATTTCATTTTGAATTTCTCCAACGCCTTTGCAGTTTCCGACGCCACAATATTTTGAATGCTTTCTGCTAAGCCATCTTTCAATAATCTCGCCATGAACTTTTTAGTGGTTGAAACCTGCGCCTCGGATCCATCACTTTCTAGTTCATAATCCAATTCCAAATCTTCATGGGGTAAATCTTTGTCTTGGCTCGCCATTTTTTTTTTAAGGTCTTGGGCCCAAATATTCACAAAAATGTGATAATTTATAAGTTATCCCACTTCTGAACTGTTAAACGCCAATTTATTTTTAATAATAGCATATATTCAAATTAAACAAAACTAATTTAAATCATTCAACAATATCCACAATGGCTGCACGCCGGTTCTATATTCCACTCTAAGGCCGCATTTACACTGCCCGAACATACTCGAGCATCGAGCATTCGCGTTCGTTGTTTGCCGGTTTTCAACGAGCACAAACGGAAACGAACCCACTGTTCACACTGCCCGAGTATTTCGGACGATCAGTTGTTCGAGAGCATTTGCTGTGAACCGGATGGCACCCGGGTTGTCGAAAATTGCGATTGCAGCTGCGTCAATTGTAATTCTTGTTCATCTAGAAAAGGAAAATCGAAAAAAAAGGCGCCGCATGTGGGAGTAACACGAACGAGCCTCCCTTACGAACCTTGCTCTCGAGGGGACTGTTTACACTACCTGAATTCTTCGAGACCTTTTCTCGACAAATGCTCGGGCAGTGTAACAGGAACGCCGCACTATTAATCCTCTTTTCCCCCGCGAAGAATAAATTGCGTCATCCGATTTTCTTGTTTCTCCTGGGTCCCTCCATGCGCCGTTGCCATCCACAGCTGTGATACGGTGTTAGACAATGGTTCGAGCGCATGCGACAAAAGGTGGTAATATATTTGCGTGGTAAATTCATATTCTTAAACCATGTATTCGATATTTGTATTGTGTGATTCATTATACAGTATGTTCGATTTCTAAGACTTTCCCAGGCGATCCTCCACTCTATAATTGCTTCCTGTTAAAAAATTGGGTACATTTCTTTATAATGAGCCTTAAAAGAGTTAATCAAGTTACAAGATCTACCTTTTGCTGCGAGGTTATCAGCAATATCGTTACCTTTTATATTAGAATGGCTTGGGATCCAAACCAGCTGAACATTTACATTATGAGATGCTAATACATATAATAATTTTCTAATACGCAAACCAAATTCAGTGTTAAGTGTTCCCATCCTCCAATTGCATATAGATTCGAGTGCACTCTTGGAGTCACTCAGAATAACACATTTACAAAGTTTGTTTATTTTTATGAAATCAAGGGCTATCATAATAGCTGCCATTTCAGCAGAACAGATAGAGAAGTAGGATGGAAGGCTACCCGAAAGCTTAACATTCATATGTGGGCAGAACACCCCAAGTTAGAACTATCATGAGGATCAGAAGCATCCGTATAGATTGCAATGCTTTTAATATTATTATCCATATCTTTTTTCAGACACGAATCCACGTATTGTATTTGCTTATAGTGAATTGACTGATCGACCGAGAAACAACGAGGAATAACCGTAATATCTAATAGGTTGATTATGTTAAGTATTCCTTCAAGGACTTCAAAAATAGGTGGCCTGATTCTGTTACCCCAGAAACCTTGATGATCATTCAGTATCCTCAAAGTTTCTATCGAATTATGATTATTGTGAAATACCTTAAGTGAAAATTTTTTAGCAAGCCATTTTCTACGAATGGACAATGGTAATTCACCACTTTCAGCTAGAAGTACCTATATCAATAGGGGTGTTTTTCATCAAACCAAGTGAAATTCTCAATGCTTGATATTGTACCACATTCATTTTATGAAGTAACTTCTTCGAACATCGACCCACGAATATGCTACCATAATCAAGATGAGCTCTGATTAAAGATTTATACAAAAGAAGGAGTGTTTGAGGATGAGCACCCCACCAAGTTCCACATAGACATCTTATTAGATTAATCCCTTTTTCCGCTTTAGAGCAAACATATTCAACGTGGGGGCGCCAGAGTAGCTTGCTGTCAAGTAGTATGCCTAAATATTTGATGGTCTGAACCCGTGTTATTGTTCCGTTATATACTATTGAAGGCATCCTGGGAAAACTTAAAGATTTATGAAAGCATATAACCTTAGACTTATGGGGGGAGAGAACCATGTTTTTCTTTGCAGCTCCCTATTCAGACCAAACAGTGATACGTTTAGATGATAGCCCATGTCTTGAAGGTTGTCACCTGAGATTTAGTATTGAACCTTGGGGGAGACCAATCGAGCAAATGCGTGGACCATGAACTTCCCCTGTTACAGGGTTCAAAATAGATATTTTTATGTGATAAAATATATTAAATATTAGTTTTATTAAATCCTGAGGAACATTCAGTAGTTCATATCTTCAATCAATGTATCAAGGGGAACCATATCATAAGCAGACTTTAGGTCCAAGGTTACCATAATCGTATAATTGTTATGCATGAATGCCTTATAAATTTTACTTATAATATAAACTAAACAATCATACACCGATCTACCCTTACGAAAACCATATTGTAGATGATGTAATTCTTCATAGTTTTCCAGCAAAACCTCTAACCGTGAATTGATAATAGATTCTAAGATTTTCAAAATACATGGGGCTAAAGTGATTGGGCGATAATTCGCTGCACAGTTAGAGTCCTTTCCAGGTTTTAAAAATGATAATACTATAGACTATTTAAATTAGTTATCAAAGAAGGATCTAGGAAGGTTTGATTGAAGAGGTCCTTAAGTTTATACAATGTCTCGATATGAAGGTTTTTGAAAATTAAATAGTCTATCCCATCTATACCTGGGGCTGAATTTTTTTTCTTAGATTGAACATGATAAATAAGTTCATCAATCGATATCGGATGAGATAATTCAGTATTATGGAAATTCCATAGGTTAAGATTTATTGGCATTCTTATTGGAGTGAGACTGAGAAGAATTTCTTTGGCACAGTTTATATTGGTTCGTGGTACTGTTATATTATTTAAGGTTCTAGAGAAATTTTTAACGAGACTCCACGCATCTTTGAGTGATTTATCCGATAATTGTTCACACATTTTCCGGAATGCTTGTTTCTTAGCTTTTCTAGTAGATTGTCTCAGCTGAGCTGTAGTTTTTTTAATAGTTATGTAATTAGAAGTTGATGACTCCCTAAAATAAATATTTATAGCTAGTATTTGCAACTTTTTTAAATTTGTAAGTTCATTTGTCCACCACGGGACCGGTTCATTTTTACTATTATAAATTTTCTTTATTGGAATACAAGATACAGAACATTGAGTTAGCAATTCCATGAATTCCTTTAAATTATCGACCCTTTCAATTTCATTACTCAGTTTCTCATTAAACAAATTCCAATCCGTCGATTTTGTCTTGAACCTTATGAATGAAAATGGAGCTTTATGCATTCTAAGGTTACTTGTAAAATTGTTAATGGTTATAAATATAGGTAAATGATCGCTGTTGCCAGGATCCCAAATGGTTTCCCATGTAGACTTACGACCTATGTTCGTTGTACAGATTGCTATATCAGGAGAGCTTTTATTTTGATTAGGAGGAGTGATTCGGGTAATAGACCCATTATTTAAAATCATATAATCATTAGTGTCTATAAATTGTTTAACTATGTTGCCATTATAGTTGTTATAGTGGCCCCAAAGGGTGTGTTGAGAGTTAAGGTCCTCCATCAGAATAAAGGACTCAGAGTTCTGGATAATACTATCTAAGATTGGAATTGACAACCTGTTGTCAAGAGGATTATACATATTAATAAAAAGTGTATTATTCAAAGATATAGTTAGTATTTGCGTCCTTTCTGGAGTGTGAGGATAGTTATGAAGACCAGTTATATCCTGTAGGTTTACTTTAATAAAAATGCTATCCCACCAAAACCATCGGCCCTGTCATCCCTAAGCGAATAGAAACCTTTCAGAGTACAATTGAAGTGGGGTTTGAGGAAAGTTTCCAACAACACTAATATATCAGGATCTAAATCGTTTATCAATTGGAGAAGATGATGTTTATTACAATTAAACGATCTAATAATCCATTGTAATATTTTAAGGTTCATAGAAGGAAATAGAAATATATATGAGTTTAAAAAGATGGTTACCTTTAGTAGGTTACAATCGTTACGTTAAGATAGTTACCTTAGTTTAATAAAATGATTACCTTTTACAATTTTGTTAGCTTCAAAAAACGAGATATTTTCAACGGCCATCAATTCGGAAATTTCTTTTTGTCGAGAGAATTCAGGACAATTCCTGTCCGTAGACGCATGATTTCCTTTGCAAAAGATACAAAACGGTTCTGAATCACAATTAACTTCTGGGTGATCACCACCACAATTCCTACAACGACTCTTATTACTCTTACAATTACTTTTCATATGTCCATACCTTAGACAATTGTAACATTGTATTACCGGTCTTACATAAAGGTGAACATCTTTAAGATTTGAAAATAAAGCACTAGTTTTGGGTAGCTTTTTACCTTTGATAGTTATAACGCAAGATTTGAAAGGAACATATTTGGGAGAGCCATCTATTACCACTCGTCTATTCAAGCTTCTTACATCTATAATTTCTAATATCGAGTCAGCCCCTAAAACGTCATAATCATCAATCTCGATACCTATATCACTAATGACTCCCCTACAGGTTGTCATAGACAACGGTATCGACACATTAAAATCTAAAATGTCAAGAGAATTATTCAGTAGAAAACTATTAGCATCCTTATAATTAGTGAATTCTACGCCAATGCGATTGGCACCCTTACGTTTGATCTCTCAAATCCCAATAACCTTGTTAATATACACAGTTTTCCCTACATTCATTGGGTGAATTTTCCCAATATGAGAATCATTCCCTTCAACTAGAACAATAAATGGACCATTATCTTTATCTGTAGGTATATAATGTATTAATATTGATACGTTTTTAGCATTATTTAAACTAGGTTGCATTCGATTTATTTCGTCAATTATTAACTTGTCATTATTCTCACTAGCGGCTTTGAAAACCATTGAAATTTCCCTAGATAAAAGAGTAAAGTCTGGTATAGAAATAGAACTTTCATTTGAAAGTTCTTCATATATAATTTTCGATTTACGAGACAGTTTACTTATTAATTGTAGTGTATTTGATGTTTGATATAACGAATTGTTAACGCAATCATTGATATTAAACTGATTGGGGGGCTATTCACCCCCCGATCTTTCACCCATCAATAACCTTTGAAATAACCAAAAAAATATTAAAAAATTCAAAAGAAAACAACTTAAAATTATACTCTCAGCAAGATTATTGCAACATACAACTCACCTAATGGAGATGTATAAGGATGGAATAAGGAAAACACAAGTCACCACACAATTTGGAAGAGAAGTCGAAAAACGTGTATACAGTTAGACGCTTAACCTCCAAGTCCGTACTTGTCAGTTCTAACTAGACCTGATATAACCTTCGTTGTGAATTATTTGAGTCAGTTCAATAATTGTTATTCTGAAATTCATTGGAAAGCAGCAAAAAGAATACTGCGGCATTTAAAAGGTACTAAATCATATCTTTAAGTTTTTATAATTTTTATAACAGACAATTTAAAAGGCTATGATGATGCTGATTAAAAGCAGATGTAATGTGCATAGCAATAGAAACCAGATGTCAACGAAATAGCACTTCGAATAGTGCGAAATCTTTATGCATAAGAGTCAAATTCAAATCTTGAAGACGATAAATTCTACTTTAAACGAAAAAAAGTAAGTTAATTAGATACGAGTACATGTAATGCACAAATAGATAATGTTGCTTTAATTTTATTTTTCAAATATGCAAATTATTAACAATATTTTTTAAAGATTTTCTAGGATTTTAATAAGGCATAGTTTCACGTTCTTCGAGAGTAAGTAATACAGAACAAAAACAACAGTCAGCACTTCAACAGGCAAATACTCCAGTTTCATCATGAGTGAATAATACAAGAACAGGTAAAACTTCTCACATCATAATGTAAATGTTATTTGTTTACAAAGACAGTGTTACATTAAAAACACTTTTCAGCTTTTTAAGAGAGAATGATTCTATTACTGATTCAAATTAGGAAACAAAACTCAAAAATGATACAATGCACAAAGAGAATGAAAGGACATCTCTGAGTATTCTAACTGATCTCAATGTTGGAACAGAAGAAAAACTCAATATTTTTGAAAGTTATTCAAATGACAATGAAAAATTTAGTTTATTGGTAAGTCATAACATATTTGATTTAAAAGCTAAATTTTTAATTAATAATTTGTTTCAAGTGAAATACTTGTCGACATTTGATGGAGGGAATTTAACCAACTGAGTGAATCAAATTTTTAAACACTTATTGTTAGAAGCTGTTGCTTCTTTATTCAATTTCGATGAGAAAGTCGGAGAAAAATCATAGTATTTGCTCCATTTAAAGACAGCTGTGACTGGTGAGTTTGTACTTATAAAGAAAAATTTTGTAGGTTATTTTTATTTGAAGTTTTTGTGAACAAATTCCAGTATGATAATTAGTTGCTTCTTCATGTATTCATCACATTTTGCTAGCAATGTCTATTTCTTATATAAATGAGCTTGTGCTTTTTCAAATTTTGAGTGATGGCAGTGATGTAAAGGATCGTAAATCCTATACAGGTTTCATGTTTAAATTGTCTGGAGCTGCAGTATCTTCGGAGAGCAAGATTCTGCAGCTCCTAAAACGAAGCAGCTCTAAGAGAGCAAGAAACAGAAAACCGTTGCCCTCTCAAGTACTGAAACTGAGTACATGGCATTATCAGAGGCAGCCAAAGAAGCAATATTTTTGAGAAACTTATTGGGTGAATTATTGGGATCATGTAGCATAGTAAAGCTGTTTAATGGCAATCAAAGTGCTCAAAAGATTGCTTCAAATAGAATGGTCCATAAAAGGACTAAACATATAGACGTGAGGCATCATTTTATTCGTGAAACATTAGCAAATAAATTGATTGATCTGAATTATTTACGAACTGATCAGATGCCAGCGGACATTTTCACAAAAGGGCTGTGGTGCTGCCAAACATGATACTTTTGTATTAGAACTAGGTTTAGTTAATGTCATGTGATAGTTCTTAGAGTGTGTCCACTTGAATATTTGAACTAGTAGGGGTGTTGTTAATAAGCAATAAATAGTTCAAACATTAAATAGTTCTAATTTATGAAGTAATAAGTAGGCATAAGAAAAAGTTTAACGCGCATGCGTAACAGTAAATATGTAGATCTTATGTTGTTGGAAATAAAGTTTAGTTTTTACTTAGCTACGAACCTGAGCGTTTCATTTCAATATAATAACAGAAATTTGGAGCCCCACCACAGAACATACCTTCAATAGAAATGCAAATTCGGTGCATTGGATATGGAAAAAAATATGGCCGCTTTGACGTTCAGAGTAGGCGGAAGTAATTATCTAGCGGGGGATTCAAATTCATGTCACAGTATGTACACAGAATCGATCCTATTATTCTATGAATATTCAGGTATTTTTTGCGCGGGAATTTCAAAACCACTACTTGAAATATGGATTGATATTCAACATTAATGTATCCATCCAAAATTAAAGAGTTTCAAATTAAAAAGATTTTTATTATTACAAACTGATTTTAATGATGTAAACAGTAACACCTCACAAGTAATTGAAATTTAAAAATAAATAAATATAAACCAGATCAATATTAGAACAAATAACAAACATTTCTTAGATATAAAAAATAACAAAATATATTTTTCTAAGTTGCTAAGTTTGAATGAGAAAGGAACATAGTATTCTAACATAATTACAAATAAACTAGATCAATATTGAAAACATAACAAAATAGCAAAAAAATCTTTGATATAAAAAAGAACAAAATATACATTTTCTTAGTTTCTGAATTAAAATGAACATAATAAGACTGCTAAGTTTGAATGAAAAAGGAACATAATATTCTAAAATAAATACAAATAAACTAGATCAATATTGAAAACTTAACAAAATAACAAAAAAATCTTTGGTATAAAAAATGAACAAAATATACATATTCTTTGTCACTTAAATATTCAAAAATTATCAGTCTGTCTTATCAAACAACACTTTTTTCATATCATGTTCAGAGCAGAAATCATATTGCGAGTAGTGATCTCTGTATAAAATTTTGGGGTAAATCACCTTTATGCCCATAGTTATTCAAAAACTCATACAATTTATTATGAATATCCATTATAAATTTAGAAACTTTATGAGATGGGTATATCAATTTCCTTTTGTTTTCACAATACTCTTTGAACATAATGAAAGTGTGTTCATGTGAGGGTTCTCTGGAAATCAAATATGTGCTACAAATTTCACATTCAGGAAGTGTCATTTGTTTAAGAATATAACCAGCTACATATGCTGTTGCATTATTATCCTCTTAGGGAAAATGAAAGTTATTAGAGTGCAACATTGATTGGAAGTCATGAAGTATTGACTGGTTGTTACATGACATTTCTTGCACAGATAAAGGTTGAAGATCAGCTACATCAGTTCATCAGACCCAGAGAGGTATGGGTCAAAATCAGAGAGGTCGGCATTTTGGGTTTTGAAATATCTGAGAAATTAAGTTTTCTTTATGAGAAAATGAACATGTGGAATATGTTGTGTCATTTGTCATGAACCTTTCCTGTAAAGAGGCACGCACACAAATATATATTTTAGGAATTATACCTGTTAATAATAAAAATGACAGGGCCTTAAATCATTTCGGGAACACTTTCAAATATTTTTTAAATAATAATATAACCAACGTTTTTAATAACCACCGTCATAAAATTATAATTAACCTGTCCCTCTACCAGTAAATGCTGTCATCTTGTATATTTTTCATAAAAAAAGACTTATTTTTTATATTACTCTCCATAGATTTTCAATTAGTGTGAATTTCGTTTCAAAATTTTAATTTATTGTATACATTTGTGCAATACGTTATCAATTAATGATATAAATACAAATGTTGAAAGGTCATTTAAGGATATGTAAGCAAGATTTAACTATAACCCTACTCATTAGTGAAAAATCTGCCATTTTTGCGATGTTCCCGAAAATGATGGGAGTGTTCCCAAAATGACAATGAGTGTTCCCTAAATGACGTTGACGTTCCCTAAATGACTGCAACGATTGGTTTTTGCATTATGTTGTAGATGAAAATAACAAATACCTTTAAGTATTAAACCTTTATTTGTACTTGAAGAATAAACATCATGAGTATCAAATTTTAAACTTAATCTAATAATAAACTTTTAGTTTCAGTTAACAAATTTATATATTAGGAACAAATAGTAATTGCACTCTACAAGTATCATTAAGATTTCTTGCATCAATGCTTAAAATTAAATAAATCAAATGTAGTTTTAAAACAAACAGTCTTATGAATTCGAAACATTTTCAAGCTTATTCATATTAATCACAAAATAATTTGAGAATCAAAGTTTGAACTTAAAGTCTAGCAAAACTTACTTTTCAAAAATATCCATATTCTCATCAAAACAATAATAGCCACGACTACCTATTTTCTGCAATTTCGGGGTGGGTAAAATTTTAATAACTTGTTCACAGGGGACATATGCAACATCATTTTGTTCAAGTTTAAACATCTTCGCTGAGTTCCGTTGACAACGAAGAAAGGCGACCTTTATTTCGCCATCTTCATCAACTGAGGTCTCAGCAATTGCGACGTATATATATTCATTTTCAGTAGGTACATTTACTGGCAAAAATGTCTTTGGATGTATCATGTTGGGGTGGAAGTTCTCTTTATCATTTCCGTACGATAGACCAGCACAATTATCGTCACTCTTTCCATGAAGTCGATCTGAAACCTTTTGAAGATTTTCATCATCTGAAGATAATTCAGAAACTTATCATTCTTTTCTATGTCTAAATCTAACATTTCTGGCACTGGACTTTCACTATCTCTATCTTCGACTGAAAATGCCTGTAGTTTAATTTCTCGCAACAATTTTGAGAACTGATACAGTAGTATGATGACATCAGAAGTTTTCTGCCAGACAATCTTAGTTACATTCTTGATTGTTGGGATTGCATCTATCTTTTCAAGTATTATGGTTTTGATTGCAACTATATCATCGTTAGTGACTTCATGGAGTGAAACAGATGTATTGTTTAGTAAACGGACAAAATCTGCAGCTGTATTTACATCGTTTCCTCGTAATACTTGATCATCCGCAGTTTTCTTTAGCACTCCTCCCACACCATCCATTTGACCTTTACCATGACCTGGTTCACTGAATGTCCACGTTGAAGCAGTTATTTGCGGAAATTGTTCTATTAAGGTTTTAATCCATAAGTAAATGTTAGTCCGGTTTCGATACTGGGACGTGGGTCTATCTGAAAACACGTGAAGGGTAGTTACGTGTGGCCTGACACTCAATATTTTCTGCAGCGCTGATTTCATGTGACCCCATACAGCATGAGCTTGATGGTCTAGATTATCACTCACAGTGGCGAACGAAATAGTTTCTAGAGAGGTATTATTTCTGGCATAAAAAACCCCCGTGTGAATTGATAATTGAACTTTTGAAGCTCCGAATCTAATCTCTTTCTTGACAAGCGATTATCGCCTTCTATCTCATTTTCAGAATCTGGTGGGCTATTACTTAAAATATTTGCCAACATCTTTTTTTTTCTGTCTATACTTTTGAGAATTTTTTCTCCACGACTTTCTTTGTTTCCTTTTCTGTCTTTCAGTCATATCACTAACAGTCTTAACTTTATTTTCAGCCTTCTTCCTTTGGTAATATTCCCTATCTTTCAGTCTCTTCATCTCCCTTTGTTCAGGTGTCATTTTATCTAAAAACTTGCGTTTCCTTGCATTAGCCTTTTCGCGATGTTTTTTGTGAGCTATACTGTCCTGTTTTAATCGTTTTTTTGACTTATTTTTATCTTCATTTTTATTTTCCATGTTACTATTACTAAGTGGTTACCTAAAACAAAAAAAAATGCATTGTTATATGTATTTAAAAGCAAGAAAGCGTCATTTTGCCCGTTAATCGTCATTTCGAGAACGACCGTCATATACGAGAACGTTCTCGAAATGACCGTTCCCTGAATGACTATGCGATGAATATTTTCATATCACGCTTCATGCCGCTATGTTAGATATTGGTTTTTGAGGTTAGGAACACGTGAACTGTAATATTTATAAGAATTTAGCAAAAAGTATGCAAATTATCGGAAAACTAATCACTAAACAGCGTTCCCGTAGTGATAGGGAATTGAAGTACGCTATCTAAATACGAAATTAAAACGTACTTACCAATAAAATCAATTATTTCTTTCTTAAAACACGACACGCGTCTTGTCCTTTGACTAGTGAACTTCACACTGTTGCTCGCTAGCGCCACCTAGCGCGTTTTGTTTGAATAAATAATAATAATAATAATAATAATATTTATTTGTTTCAAAAATATCTATACAAATGGTTGTACAAATAATATGAAAAAAGTCAAAATGTAACAAGACATAAACAAATGGCATCACAAATGATTTTTTGCGCTGAAAACCCTGTATTCCTCGATGTTGTACGGCTCACATTCTAAAATGAATTCATAGATCCTTCTCCTGAATATTTTAAAGTGGGATATAACCCGAAATTTTTTAGGTAGATAATTGAAAAGTCGGATGGCCATATACTCCACACTCCTCTCCCGATATGTGCTGTTATGTATGGGGAAGAGGTAAGTTTGGATTTGTCTGGTGGCATTTATGTTTACATACTGACTGAAAAAATGATTGTGTTTGTGAATAAACAGCAGCAACCTGTATATGTAAAGTCCATGTGCTGTAAGGACGTTTGTCTTTCTAAATAAGCCACGACAAGACTGACGATAGCTGAGCCTGAGTAAAGTTCTTAAAGCCCATTTCTGTGAGACGAAAATACGATTCATCCAAGTGGAGCAGCCCCAAAATATGATTCCATAAGACATGATCGATTGGAAATTTGAAAAGTACAGCAGTTTCAATGTCTTTAAACCCACTTGATCCCTCAGCATATACAGAGTATATGTTACACCATTTAATTTCTTTTTTAATTGCTCGATATGAGATGCCCATTTCATGTGCTTGTCCAGGAAAAGACCAAGAAACCTTGCAGAGTCACTCACCTCAATCTCCAAAGAGCCTAAAGTCCCAGGAAGAGCTCTCTTCGTTTTATCAGTGCAGAAAAATACACATTCTGTTTTCTGTTAATTCAGAACCAATCTATTGTTATTGCACCACTGGGTTACATCACTTACGATTTTTTCGCACTCTAATGACACCCTCTGAACATCTGAGGATTTTACGAGAAAGTTCGTGTCATCGGCGTACATTATAGGTTTGCTTACTTCCAGGGAGGTGATCTGTGGAAGTGAATTTATATATATATAATAAATAAAAGAGGATCCAGTATGCTGCCCTGAGGTACACCAGTCTTAATCACTTTTTCTTTTGATAAGAAGACACCATTAATGGTTGTTATGAGAACCCTCTGTGTCCTGCCACTGAGAAAACTTCGAATGAGTTTCAGCTGGTTATCTCTAACTCCAGCGGCCTCGACACGTTTTAGGAGTAGGTTATGATCCACGGTATCGAAGGCCTTTGAAAGATCGAAGAATAGTGCCACAGGTATTTCCCCCTTCTCGAGTGCTATCACGATAGCGGTTATCAGCTCGTAGAGAGCAGTATCTGTGCCCTTCTCCTTGACGAATCCATGTTGGCATGGCGAAATTATTTTGAATCTATTGAAGAAGCTGAGTAACCTGTTTACTTATATTCTCTCAAATATCTTTGAGAATGCAGTCAAAATGCTTATTGGTCTGTAATTTTCCAGACTTTCGGGGTCTCCTCTCTTGTAAACAGGTTTGATAATGGCAATCTTCAATTGGTCTGGAAACGTTCCCTCTACGAATGCACGTTGCATAATATGCGCTAAAGGTCCTGCCACAATGTCAATCGACCCTTTTATGACATTGATGGGGATTTCATCATGGCCATACGTACTACTGTTCCTCAGAGATCTGATAACAGATGCTACCTCAGACTCAGAAACATCAAACACAAAGAAGGACACCCCTTGATTTTTTGTCCCAACCCCAGTTGCTTCGGAACATCCGGGTGTCTCTCCATGTATAATGGGAATTGACCTTGTGAAGTATTCATTGAACAGTTCAGGTAAGTAATCGGGTGGACTCGTGTATTTTGGCAATGTTCCGACAGCAAGACTCCTATTGGTCAGCCATTTTATGACCTGCCATGCTGCTTTCGTTTTATTTTGTGCTCGATTTATCTGATTATCCCATTTAGTTTTTCTAGTATTCGTTAATGCAGTGTCATATCGTTCTTTTGCGATTATATCGACCGATATAATTCAAACTCAATATTTTCATATTTCAAAATATGAAAAATATATATTTTAGCTATTCAATTTATACGTATATTCGTAGTTTAATAATTTTCTAAGCTAATATATAAAAAAATACAATTTTAAGTCTAAATTGTAAACATTTTTGACTTGTCTCAACTATGAAACGTGGTATTAGGACGCGTTCCCGGAATGACTATTTAGGCCTTTTTAGTTTGAAATCTAATGAAATATTATCGTAAAAAAATAAATATGATAAGTGCCTTGTAATTATGCGCAGAAACTTCATTTGGAACCAAGTATTTTAGCCATACCACGTTATTTCATTAAGAAAATCTTTGTCAGAAGCATGATTCTCACCTCTCTGATTTTGACCCGTATAATATGGACCATTAATTGGTTCAGTGAGAGGAACATCATCAATATCAGAACTCATCTCTCGAATGCGAGTAATATTATCTCCAACCTCATCTGTTCTTGTCTGGAAATAAAAAGTCAAATTAATGAGAGCTTCACAATCATTCTTCTAACAGTTTCCATTATTAATGGGAGATGTTAATCCGTTAATGACAGAGGTTTTCACAGAATGCATCAACAAATTGATGACAAGTTGGATTTATATTTGATATTTCATGCTGCCTTATAATACAGAATAGGTGAACAGAGAGGTGAAGTATGTTTCAAAACCTTAAAAAAAAGGTTTACCTTCTGGACTAATGCTGACTGGAACAAGATGGATATTTACAATTAAATTTCAATCCCTCAGCCTGCATCATTATAAATTCTGAAATTCTGAAAGATTTTTACTTGATTCTTAGATCTTTTTAACCCTTGTTGATTATACTCCTTCCAATGATGGTATATCCCAATAACCTACAATCAAGAGTTATTTCATAAAATAACAAAATCAGGGTTATGTTAGTTTAACAAAAAATGCAATGTTTATGAAACATTTTCCACTGACCTACCAAAAAAATACGGGTTATATTTGTTAGTATACTTACATTCGCTGTAGTTGTTCTGATGGCGAACTTTTCCTCTAAATCTAAAACAAAAGTAATTAACTAATGTCATTTGTTTAAACTTACTATTGTAAGGTGTTGTCGAATCTATATAGGTTTGGTAAGATTTATCTATATTCAAAATAATTATTCACTCACCTATTTGAATGAATTAACACATAAAATTAATACTAGGAAGCATTTCCAAACAACCGGCAAAACCTTGAGTCTTGAATGACGAATGAAATAATTTGACGGCCAGTCCATTACAGTTTCCCTTGATTTTTTCAGCTACAGCGCCACTTAATCGCTGGTTGGCAAATCTCATTACTAAAAGTACGGTTAAGGTTTTGTTTCCAATTTTGATAGGTAACTCGGCCTTCTTATTTGGTATTGTTACGAATTATGGGTTTCGACGGATAAATTCCAATAACTAACTCTTAACAATCAATAAATAATCCTTTATTTACAAACTGAAAATAAACACAACAAATGTCAATATCGCTTATTTCACACTCTGCCTATTTCACTGTACTGTAGATGACTGTTGTGATATATTATTCTATGAGTGGAAATATTCAACGACACTAGTATTTTTGACTTATATTTATCCTTATTTGCAAAGAACCAACTATTCGACACGTGGTTATTACTTGTTGTTCTCGAGCCAATCTCCAACGGGAGTCACCGAGGCAGTTCGATCTCCTGAACATCGAGAATGAAACTACTAGATGAGCTCTCTGGTCGTGCCTACGACGAAATTTCTCAACAGTCTCATCATTTCTCCAAACATCCATAAACCATAGAGGCAGCTTGAGGGCAAATCTGTAACACTGCCCCCTCATAGTTTTGATCGTCCCGATCAACGTCACAATTTTCTACTATGCTCCCTTTTTCGCGTTGATCATTTCGATCTGCAGAATCTAACCCGACTTCTGGTAATAGTCTTCCCCTTTGGTACCTCGAAAGACTATTGAGATGAACCACTTTTTGCTTCGTCCTAGTGGTACATTGGATCCTGTATACCACATCATTGCTTTACTTTATAACCTTTGTCAGGGCTTCCCAATTTTGGCGACAATCCTTTCTTTCGCTGTGGAATATACAACCAGACTAGATATCATTCTCCGAATCCAGGAGAATTAGTCCTCAAGGTATACCTCGATCAATTTAACCATTCCTTGCTGTTAAAAATGGAATACAAGTCCATATTTGGTTCACAATTCCAACACACCGCCCAGGATCGTTTTCAGGTCTACAAAAAAAATAATAAATTGGTTATGGTTATTGCACAAGTTCTTATTGGTACTAAAATTGGGAATAAATTCCCCATTTTCTATCATCCGAATCTCTGTATTATTCCCATATACTAAACCATAACTTTATATCAAATCCTTTCACACAGGAATAAGAGTTTCCTTTTAAGGACACTCTATTCCTTCTGAAAGCCTCAATAATTCCATTCCATTTACCGCTTATTGTGAGAAAAGGCTCTTTATCCCCCAGATCTAATACTTCTGCACTTGATATTTTGGCTACTTCAGATTTCAGGGCTCTCACCAAAGCATCATATTCTGTTGATGGTCTTCTCTGTTGTCGATGTCCCCTGAGTTGACTGTCCCTTAACCCTTTAACAGATCTTACACTCGGTTGTTCCCTCATTCCTTCCGGAGCCAGTGCATAGACCAATCCATTGAACATTTCGATTTCAGATTCGTATTCCTGAAGGGATTCATTCTTTTCTTTGCTCCTACCTTTAAGTTTAGTTTGGTCCAGCAACTCTCTATTACTATTACAATAACTTAATGTTTCAACCTTCACAGCTTCGTTATTACTTACTGGATTACTTTGTGTTTCAAGACAATAGGCAGAGGAAACCTTGTATTCATTCAAATGTGGCTTAGGATTAATCAATTTTCAACCTCTACTAGACATTTTTACTTCTGCTACGAGTATATCCGTTTCATCATAATCCCCTTTTTCTGGACTCATTTCCAATTTTAGTTCAACTTGTAATTTCCCCTTGTCTTGTTGTCCCCCATTTGCAATCATATTTAATAAGTGCTGCTTATCTTCCTGTCTTTGCTGTTCACGCCTTTGTTCTTTCTCTAGTCATCGTTGTTCTTTTTCTAGTCGTCGTTTTTGTTCTTCCTGTTCTCGTCGTTTTTGTTCGTCCTGTTTTTCCTGTTCTCGTCGTTTTTTTTGCTCGGCGAATTTTTGCATAATTTTTTTGAACATTGCTTCCATTTTTGTTGTATTTCTAGTTATTCTAATCCCACTTCTGACACCAGTGTTACGAATTATGGGTTTCGACGGATGAATTCCAATAACTAACTCTTAACAATCAATAAATAATCCTTTATTTACAAACAGAAAATAAACACAACAAATGTCAATATCGCTTATGTCACACTTCTGTATATTTCACTGTACTGAAGATGACTGTTGTGATATATTATTCTGTGAGTGGAGATATTCAACGACACTAGTATTTTTGACTTATATTTATCCTTATTTGCAAAGAACCAACTATTCGACACGTGGTTGTTACTTGTTGTTCTCGAGCCAATCTCCAACGGGAGTCACCGAGGCAGTTCGATCTTCTGAACATCGAAAATGAAACTACTAGATGAGTTCTCTGGTCGTGCCTACGACGGTTCTCAACAGTCTCATCATTTCTCCAAACATCCATAAACCATAGAGGCGGCTTGAGGGCAAATCTGTAAAAGTATGTTATGTGCTCCCCACCTGCAACTGTCAGCATATTGTTACAGATTTGCCCTGAAGCCGCTATGGTTTATGGACGTTTCGAGAAATGACGAGACTGTTGAGAACCGTCGCAGGCACGACCCAGAGAGCTCTTCTCGTAGGTTGATTTTCGATGTTCAGGGGATATCACTGCCTCTGTGACTCCCGCTTCGGTCTTGGCTCGAGAAACAACAACCACGTGTCGGAATAGTTAGTTCTTTGCAAATAAGGATAAATATAATTCAAAATACTAGTGTCGTTGAATATTTCCACTCATAGAATAATATATGAAAACAGATAAGATATATTAGTGATATTTACATTTGTTATGTCTAATTTCAGTTTGTAAATAAAGGATTATTTATTGATTGTTAAAACTTAGTTATTGGAATTCATCCGTCGAAACCCAAATTTGTAACAACGGGTGTCAGAAGTGGGATGCCAATAACTAAAAATACGACAAAAATGGAGTCAATGTTTGAAAAACTTATGCAAAAAATCGCCGAGCAAGAAGAACAACGTAAACAGGACGAACAAAAACGACGAGAACAGGACGAACAAAAACGCCAACAAGAAAAACTGGAGAAGGAAAAACGTCAGATGGAGAAAGAACAAAAACGCCAACAAGAAAGGTTAGAAGACAAAATCTCATTAGAAAATGTTTTAGCAGATCTAGAAAAACGTAGGCAAGTGAATATGAAAAATTTAAGGCTCGAAATTTCTACCGAAATGAATACTCAGATAACAAACGTTGAGGAGGACCTAGAAGAACAATTAGGCAAATTATAGTCGAAGGTACTTAATGATATGGAAGAACTTTTATTAAATATGACAAAACATGGAAATGGAATTACATCAAATCAGACACAAAATAGAACTACTTCAAAACCACTTACTTTTGATGGAGAAACATCCTGGCTAGTATTTAAAAAACAGTTCGAAGCAGCAGCACAAATGAATGGTTGGAACGACAAAATAAAAGCTGTGGAATTAATTTTATCTTTATGAGGTAAAGCAGCTGATGTACTACAAAAAGTATCAGAGAGAGATAAAGAAGACTATCTTGTGTGAATGAAGGCACTGGATTCCAGGTATGGGGACAATCACAAAGAAATGCTTTAGCAGGCCCAATTGGAAGGTAGGTGTCAACAGCATAATGAAACGTTACAGAAGCTTCATGCTGATATTGAGAAATTGACTCGCTTAGCCAATCCAAAGGTAACTGAAGATATGCTGGAATTATTCAGCATTAAATCATTCATTAGTGGGCTAAGAGATTCAGAATTAATTCAACATCTTAAGATTATTCGACCGAAAACAGGGAATGAAGCACTAGAGAGGGCCCTGGAATTTGAAGCTGCAAAAGCTACTTCTACCCAAAGAACTAGTCATAAAGTAAGACAGGTAGAGATGGAAAAGGAGACAACAATCTCAGAACTTATAGATCAATTAAAAGGTATAGTTTCATCATCCAGAATTAATAGAGTGTCCTTTTTTTAATAGAGTGTGAGAGATGAATGCTATGCTTGTGGCAAGTTTGTAACGAATCGTTTATAATACAAACGGAACATCATGGCTTACGCCACACGCGCATGAGTGGTGGGGAAGCGAAGTTGAAAGTGGGGTCGCTGTGGGTATGTACGAGAGATCAGACGGTAGCCAGTCAGTTCCGCGGGTGAAGTCGAGTAGAGCAGTTACGAGCAAGTTATAACTAGTGCCAGGTTCGGTGAAGTGTCACAGGGAAATCAGGTAAATCAACCATCTGTGCGCCGAAACCGCTGCGCCGCATTTGGTTGGAGGGAAGTGCATTCGATACCGGTTGACCGTAAGTACGCTGTTCTCTTGCGACAGTTATCTTGCAGCGGACGCTAGGGATCACTGGCCGAAGAGACAAAGCGTATGAAAGGACACCTGGTGATCAATTGGGTAGGGTATCCGTATTGCAGTGGAAACTGGGTACATATATCCTCACAGTTGAAGTTAGCGCAGGAAATACTTGCAGCGGGTGCTGGAGTAGTGCCTGTACCACCGTCAGACCTTTCTTGCGTCCAACGTGGAGGGTAATCACTGCATTTAATACCGGTTGACCGTAGGTGCGCTGTTCTCTTACGGCAGTTATCTTGCAGCTGACGCTGGGGATCGCTGGCTGAAGAGACAAAGCGAATAAAAGGCCATCTGGCGATCAATTGGGTAGGGTATCTGTATTGCAGTGGAAACTGGGTACGTATATCCTCGCAGTTCAAGTTAGCGCAGGAAATACTTGCAGCGGATGCTGGAGTAGTGCCTGTACTACCTTCAGACCTTTCTTGCGTCCAACGTGGAGGGGCACAGCGTAGCCTGATGACCAGCTCGGTGGTGTTCTGTGTTGCAGTGGATACTAGGAACAGAGCTCCGCATAGCTGTGTTCGGTAAAATCAATGCTTGCAGCGGATGCTGGGGTAGTGATTGCATCTTTGTTGGAACACGCTGAAATGTCCGCAGAATGACTAAGGCTGCTAGCGAACCTGTGACACAGTATTATCTGCTTTGATTCTTTCAATTCCGCTCTTTTACCGTTATTCAAGTATGTATGTATGCACAAAAAGGCTTATTTAATCTTACTACTTGGTATATGTACTATCCGCTCTGATTATTCGAATTCTGTTGTATTATCGTTCATATATTTCTGCACGAAACCGCTTATTTAATCTCACAACTTAGTATATGTACTATCCGTTCTAAGTATTTTAATTCCGCTTTATAACGTTATTCATGTATGTATTTATGCACGAATCCGCTTATGTAATCGCTACTCAGTATATAGTATGTACCATACGCTTCCACTCTCATCACCTTCTCGTTCCCTCCCTCATCGCTTATCTACCATTTGGATACCATTTTGCATGTATCACCACCGTAATCGCTGTTGTAAATAATTCATAAATATAGAAGTGTACCAGTAGTTGTGTTTTATCTTTCCTTCTGGTAGAATAGTGAAAAGCATGCTAATATAATAATATTGAACCCCTTTATCTCCATCTGAATCTACCAGGGCTCGAGCCTTTCCGTTACTAGCCGAAGGCTCGAATAGGGTGACACCTAGTCAGGGGAAAATAGTCTGGCGCCTGAGCAAATCCGTTAAGAGAGAGTAAGAGCGTCACAAGTTTGGTCACTCTAAAAGAGATTGCCGTTACAGAACAAATAGAAATGGGGATAGTAAAAGATTGAGAGGGCGAACTCTGGCTGTGGATACAATAGCCCTCAGGATCGTTAGGGTTAGAAACATAGCAGGTGAAAGTTTATCAGTAAGTGGTACAATTTTAGGACGCAATGTGGATATTATTGTTGATACAGGACCTTAAATATCATTGGGTAGACCTGATATAATACCAAAGGCTACAATCGCACCTTTGAGAAACCAAATAACTCTTAGAACAGCAACAGCAGAGAAAATTTATATTCATGGACAAGCAGAGGTTTTATTAGAAATTGGAAAGAGGTTACATATTTTACATAAGGTTCTTGTGGCTGATATAATTGATGATTTTATTTTGGGAATGGACCTTGTGAAGAAATATGGACTAATGTATGATAATGTTTCTGGAATTTCGAAGATTGATAATGAAGAGTTTATACCAAAATATAGCTCCAACCAATGACAAGTAGGTCTTGAAACGATACAAGCTTATAAAATACCTGCATGCTCTGAACAAATTATTTATGTCCAACCTGAAAGCAATCCTGGCTGGTGTGTTGGACTCATTGAACCAAAATATGACAATGAATTTTTAACGGCTAGGACTTTATCCACAGTAAAACGAGAAATACCGATAAGAATCGCCAATATCAGTAACAAACAACTAGACATTCAAAAAATAAAAACCAATAGCTACCTTAGAGCCTGTGTCATGGATAGTCCGATGTGAAGAACCATCTAGTTTAGAGAAACCAAAGAAGCAACATGTTGATTTGAGCAGATTCGAGTCACCATGGAAACATTTGTCACCAGAACATATAAAATTGGTTCAAGAATTTGTGCTCGAAGAAAATGATCTTTTTGATGACCATGAACTAGAAGGAACTAACTTAGTTTCACACAGAATTGATACAGGGAATGCTTACCCTATTCGTCAAGCCCCACGAAGACTTCCACTAGCTAAACAAGGGGAAGTTGCGGAATTGATTGAATCCATAAAAGAGAAAGGAGTTATAGAAGAATCATTAAGTCTATGGTCATCACCTGTTGTTCCAGTCAAAAAGGAGGATGGCACAACAAGATTTTGTGGGGATTATCGAAAGCTAATGATGTCACTAAGAAAAAAAACTATCCATCACCCAGAATTGATGACACATTGACAACGTTGGCAGGAAATGGTTCTCTATATTAGATATAAAAAGTGGCTATTGGCAAGTAGAGATCCATCCTGATGACAGGAAAAAACAGCCTATTCAACTGGAAGTGGATTGTATCAATTCAATGTTATGCCTTTTGGATTATCAAAAGCTCAATGATGTCACGAAGAAAGATAGCTATCCATTACCCAGAATTGAGGACACATTAACAACATTGGCAGGATCGAAATGGTTTTCTATATTAGATCTAAAAAGTGGTTATTGGCAAGTCAAGATCCATCCTGAGGACAGAGAAAAAACAGCCTTCTCAACTGGGAGTGGATTGTATCAATTCAATGTTATGCCTTTTGGATTATGCAATGCACCAGCGACATTTGAAAGACTAATGGAAATGATTCTAAAAGGACTGACTTTGAAAACCTGTTTAGTATACCTAGATGATGTAATGGTGATGGGATCATCCTTTGAGGACCATTCGAAAAATATGAAAGAAATATTCTGTAGATTCCGAAATGCTCGTTTGAAGTTGAACTAAATTGTAGCTAATCAAGAGGAAGTTGCTGAATTGATTGAATCCATGAAAGAGAAAGGAATTATAGAAGAATCATCAAGTCCATGGTCAGCACCTGTTGTTCTAGTCAAGAAGAAGGATGGTACAACAAGATTTTGTGTGGATTATCAAAAGCTCAATGATGTCACGAAGAAATATAGCTATCCATTACCCAGAATTGAGGACACATTAACAACATTGGCAGGATCGAAATGGTTTTCTACATCAGATCTAAAAAGTGGTTATTGGCAAGTGAAGATCCATCCTGAGGACAGAGAAAAAACAGCCTTCTCAACTGGGAGTGGATTGTATCAATTCAATATTATGCCTTTTGGATTATGCAATGCACCAGCGACATTTGAAAGACTAATGGAAATGATTCTAGAAGGACTGACTTGGAAAACCTGTTTAGTCTACCTAGATCTGTTCTAGAACAATACTGTTACGATTATGGGTTTCGTCGAATGATTTCCAATGACTAACTTTTAACAATCAATAAATTATCTTTTATTCATAAACTGAAAAGAACCACAACAAATGTCAATATCGCTTATGTCACACTTCTATTTCACAGTACTCTAGATGACTGTAATCTAACTCTGACCCGCTATCTCCCGTCCTGGTTCATTATATACACCTGAGTTTTTCTAGAAGATTCAATATCGAGAAGGTATGGAACACTACCTCTTAATTTAAGGGTTTTGATATTCTAGAAGGTTAACAAACGTATTGAATTGACCTTTTGGCAAAGCCTTCGTTAAAATGTCGGCTTCCTTCTTGGTTTTCTGAACATAAATATTTCAGAATAACTTGTTTCTGAAAATGATTTTTTCTTCTTTATAATTTCTAATTACTTCTATTCCTAAAAAATATTTAACCTCACCTAAGTCTTTCCTTTCAAATTCCTTTCCCAATTTACATTTTGGGTCTTTAATTTCTCGTTTATTATTGCTAATATTTAGTAAATCGTCAACATAAACTAATATGAAAATAACAATATTATGAGTAAACTTAGTGAACAAACAACTATCAGTTTCACTAATTTCAAAGTTTAAATTTCTCATGAATGTATATAAACGTTGATACCATTCCTTTGAAGATTGGTCTAAAACATAAATTGTTTTGTTCAGTTTACAAACTTTGTTATCAACTATAAAACCAGGTGGTTGTGCCATATAAATTATTTCCTTTGAATAACCATTCAGAAATGCAGACCTGATATCTAAATGATGTACTAAAAATTTTTTTTCATTTGAAATAGATAAAACAGTTCTAAATGTAGTGAATTATGAGACTGGTGAATAAGTCTCATTAAAGTTTAAACCTTTCTGCTAAAAACAGCCTCTAGCAACCAATCTAGCTTTATATTTACTGATTTAACCTTCATGGTCCTTCTTAATTGTAAATACCCATTTGGAAGAAATAGCCCTCTGTTCTTTAGGTAAATCCACCGAAGTCCAGATTTGATCCCTTTTTAGAGCGTCTAATTCTTCCATTATAATGGAAGAATTAAACTGCTGTATTCCATTCTTCTTTGTCAATTCGGTTTTGAATATCTTCTATTGTGTCCGGTAAATTATTTTCCACATAAGCTTCAGCATTTATAGAAAATGCCAAATACGATTGATCTTTTTGGTTAGAACCTTCAATTCCATTGTCGTTTCCAACCATATAGTCTTTGTGCCAAGCTGGTGGTTTCTTTGACGTTTCACTGTTATTGGATTATCTTCATGGGTATCTTCGGTATCATATGCATCTGTTTTTGTTTCATCTTCTGTGGTATTTCCATTTTCATCTTCAACATCCAAATAATTTTCGTCAGATAACTCTTCATGATTTATATTCTTTGTAATGGTTTCATCGAAGAAGACATTTCTTTCCACAATGACGTTACCAGTTTTAGGATCGTAAAGTCGATATCCATTTGTTGAATAACCAATCATTATATATTTATTACACTTTTAATCGAATTTGTGTTCTGGAATATGACAATATGCAGTGGCACCAAATACTTTAAGCTTCTTTATGTTCGGTTTTGTACTATACCAGATTTCTGCTGGAGTTATGTTCTTCTGGAATGTCGAGATTTATTTTGTATTCCATTCATCAAATATGCGGATGTCCTAATGAAATCCCTATGCAGATGTCTACCCAAAGTGTTTTTGGTAAACCACTTTCGATGATTAGAGCTCTAGCTTTTTCTACTATTGATCTGTTGAATTCCATTTTAATTCCATATTTTTGACAAAGTTCTTTAAATTCATTCCATGAGAATTCTCCACCATTATTTGATCTGAAACGCGTAATTTTTCTTTGGAAATGTGTTTCTACCATTGCCTTGAATATCTTGAACACTTCTCCTTTCGATTTCATAGGTTAGATAATGACAAAATCATGTAATGTAACGAAGTATTTGTAGCCTTCAATACTTAAGGGAGTTACTGGCCCGCAAACGTTTGTATCTATCAATTCTAGCAGCCTTCTAGATCTAGGTTCTATAAGGATGACGACACATTTTAGCTTGTGTACATACTTCACAAAACGGCATGTCATCTCTGTTTAATTTCGGTCCACCTTCCAAAACATTATTTTTGAACATCTGTATTAAAGTATTATTATTTGTATGACCAAACCTCTTATGCCAAATGAGAATTATCGATTCATCATTTGAAGTAACCATTTTCGCAAAATTCTCTATTATAGGTACCTTAAATTGATAAAGTTTGCCATTGCGAATAATTTTCAAATATAATTTCTTTCCTCTATAAATATATATGAGCCTCAGTGTTTTGAAAAATGACTGAAATCTTTTTCTTCTAATTTCTCCACAGGCTTTGTAGATTGTTGTTAGATGTTTTACGTCTAGAATAATGAAAGTTTAGGAAAGTAATCTAAATTTCGATACTAATCCTATAACCTTAACAATTAAGCTTCTGACGTGAATTTCATTTCAGGTGCGAATCCAGCATGGTTCTTAAGTATGGTAATGAATATTAACGTATTTTCTGATATTTTAGTTATAGGTGGTTCTCAGGGTGGAAGTAAGCGCTTATCTACAGCAGAAGGAGTTTATTCAGTTTTATTTGTATTGATAGTTAAGAGGTGATGCTTTAACCAATTATAGATATTCACAAAATCAGATTCAGCTTTGATTTTTATATCGCTCCAGTTAGCTCCTGAGTAAACTATTGCAGTATCGTCTGTAAAACTGATTATTTTACCTTCACTCTCCGACAACAAAAGTTTATTCATATTAAGCATATTGATATAATTCATATATATTCTATAAATATGTGTCGTTAATTCAATAGCGTCTACAGTGAACTTATTTTCTCGAAATCCAAATTACATCAGATATAATCTTATTAACTTTCAGAAAAGTTTGTAGTCTAGTTTTTATAACTTTTTCAACAATGTTTTATGGATGCAGATCTGTAGTCTGCACATCGTCTTCTGCTACCACCTTTACGTAAGGGCACAATGAGCGCTGTTTTTACAGACGTTGGAAATTTTCCCATTTAGAAAATCATGTGTACCATGTGAATAACTGGTGGAGTTAATGAATGAACCCCAATTTCTAAAGCCTCTGAGGATATACCCTTTCTATCTTTGAGATTCAAAATTATGTTGTTTACTTCTTCGTCAGTTGTGGGCGTGAGAGAAAAATTATTCATATTCTGAGTACTTGTGTTTTCAGGTAGAGGTCTGGATATATTAAATTTTTCTTCTAACTCCCTACCGATGACGACAAGTGATTATTTAGAGCCTGCGCTATTTTCTTGTGGTCAACAATAGTGTTTCCTTCCATTACTTTTTTTTTTAATTTTTTTGCGATTTTCTGCGTTTGCCACAGACGAAATATGTTTTTCCACAATTGTGTCGGTTTATCGCCGCTCGATCGTATAAGTTTCACGTAGTAATCATTTTTAGCATGTTTTATCAAGATATGTGTATTTTTTCTGAAGTTTTAGAATTCTAACCAGTTATTGTCATTTTTATCTCTTTCCCATACTTCGTAAAGTTCTATTCTAAAGTTCGTTTCTATTATCGATGATTTCAACCTCAATAGGCTATTAGCTATCCAGGGTTTTCTTTTCATTTCTTTATATTTGACTTTATATTCACATAATTTAATATTATTCTTCATTTTGTTGAACAGTGCATCTGTTAACCCATCAGGTTAACTTCGCTAAATGGTCTTTGAGTTATATATAGTTGTTGTTAACATTTTCTTTTTGGTTGTTGGGTACTCTCAACCCGGCTTTACAAAAAATAACGTCTGCGAAGTGATCAGTTACATGCGACTTAATTATTATCGGGGTATATCCTCTTATGCCTTTTATCAAAATGTGGTCTATATATGACGAGCAGTTTTTTTGAATTCTACTAGGTTTATCAATAACACTGATGAAATTCTCCTCTGCTCGAAGGTTGAGGTAATTCATGCTTTGTTCATTCTCTTTTAGTATATTTATGTTGAGATGACCAGTTATTATACGTTTATAATTATTCATGCAATTTGTTTTCAAGTAGGTAGGTACTCGTAAAAATTTTTATTTAATTCATCTGTCAATACGTTATGCGGTTTATATAGCGCCGTTATTTTCAATTTGAAATTGTACCTACGTTAACGTTTATTTTTAGTGCCTGTAGCTCTCCTATTGTAATCTTTACAAAATTGAAACTGAATTTTCTGCTGATATAAACTACAACTCCATCATTCCTATTATAATTTTCGCTGTTGTATTCAATAAACCTTTCCAAATAAAATAAATTCAAATTTGCAATAAAAAACATTTCTATTAGCACTATACAGTCATATCCATTGGTTTCATGTAAAAGCACCTGTAGTTGATCAAAGTTTTTATCTATACTTCTAATATTGTTATGAAATAACTTTAAGTCCCTATACTGAATAATGGTAGTTAGAGTTGCGTAGTCTTGTGTGCTTTCACATACAAGTGTATCAATTTTATCATAATTGAAGTCCCTAATAAATTGGCCCATTAATTAAAGTAAAGTAACTTATTAGGATTAGTCGGTCCTTTCCCTAATGATTTGTACCTGCCGGATATAAGATGAGCACTTTACGTCTAAGCTACCATGATTCATATAATTGTAACATACTACTGATACACTCATTTTCTGCATGTTCCTTTGCACACCTCATACACGAGATTTTCTTTGTACACTCCTCCACATTATGCTAGAATCCTATGCAGTTTCTGCATCTTGATACATATACCTATAGTTTCATAACAGGGCATCTACTCGTATTGTATTTCATATTAAATTTTTCTGCGGTAATGATTTTCCGGAAAGCGAATCATTGCATTTGATGACAGCCTAATTTGAGTAACCTTTTCTGGTTTTTGTCAGTAATTTGCATTCCATAATATTATCTACCTTCAAAAATTGGTTTTTACTTTTTATTGATTCAATCAATTAATGTTCTTAAGTTTTCATATCGATACAAGATATTATAACCGAAGGCGTTTTCTATTGGGTTTCTTCTAGTCCATAATTTCTTTCCATTATTTTCCAATTCTATTTTCATTTATTCCTTCAATTGTTTTGTGTCGCATTTTATAACTAGTGATCCGTTTCTTGAATTTTCGATTTGATTGATTCCGATTCCGACGATTGATTCCGACGGAAATTTTTGATTGATTATGTTTTTCATTTCCAATTTTGGTTTGTTGCACGAATGTTTGTCATCATTCGGGACTATAAGAATGCAAGGTGTATTATTCTCTAATTTCTTTTCCATAATTCCGCTTTCAACTATACTCGATTAAGAGATTCGAGTCTCTCCTCTATTCTTTTTTTTTCTGAATCACTTTTCTGTTTCTTCAACTTATCTTCAAGCAAATTTATAATTTTTTTTGTCTTGTATCTTAGATTTTAGAAGCCAGATTGCCAGATTTAGAAGCCAAATTTCAAGCAATCATTACAATGGTAGTTTTTTTTAATTGTTGCATGTACTTCAATTTTTCTGAACCTAATCCAGAACATCCTCCGCAATAAAAATGCAATCATCGTGGCTAGTTTTCTCTTTTTGATTGCCGAAGATTTATGACCTACGCATTCGTTCTTCTCTTCGTTTACCGTATCCCGAAAAAAGTAGAATAACTGTGAAATTGAGACCGATCACCGCCCTTGATGAAGAGAGATTTTTATGAAAGTTCATGAAAATTTATGTAGGTTTGGCATTCATGCAAGGTTCGTCATATTTTCAAGTACCTGTAGTTCAAGGTACCAAGACATTCACGCCTTCCTTTCATTCAAGTATTGAAATGATATTTGCTCTGAAGGAACGATTACTAGGTCATTCCTGGAAATCTAAATTCACTAATGAATATCCTGATGGGTAGGATAGCTTTCAGACGAACGTTTAGATATATGATTGATGTATTTTCTCATTTCATATCATACCTGCCAGATCTTTGAAGCTGTCAGAAAACATAATGACAAGTTGATGGCTTTTCCTGATTTGATTCCAAGTTTCATTGTGAAAGACTGTATTGACACTCTAATCATGCCGCTAAAGCATATATTCTTACAAAAATATATGCAAAACCAGCATTTTTCCTACAAGATGGAAGGTAGCAAAAGTTATTCCGGTGCTCACATATTCCGAATCATCACATATTGGTAATTACAGGCACATTTCTGTGGAACTTTTCTAAGTTGTTTGAAATTATACTTTTTAATAGCATATATCCTAAGATCAGAAATAATAATGCAATTGAGAGGCGTAGGTTGATAAGGGGATCTTGCTCTAATAATTTGGTTGGGTTTCCTCAGTTCATATGTGAGGAGTTGGGTGGAGCAGGGCAGGTCGACGTTATATATACAGATTTCTAGAAGGCCTTGAATGAGATGAATCATGAACTACTTAGAGTTGAAACTAGGAAGCTTTTTGGATTTGCGTATAATTTATCACTTTTCATGGAATTTTACTTGAGTAATCGCAGTCAATTCGTACAAATTGAGAATTGCAAATCGAGAGAATCTTCAGTCACTTCGGGAGTGCCGTAAGCATCCAATTTTTGACCCATACTATTTGCCCTGTTTGTTAACGATCTCTTAGAGATGATAGACTACATGAAGGTGGCTTATGCGGACGACATTAAAATTTATAAGAGCGTGTCATCTATACATGATAGTTTGAGGTTACAGAGTGACCTGAATGATATCAGCCTGTGGTGTAATAATAATGGTTTTCACTTGAATGTCATGAAATGTAATGTGGTGAGTATTACCAGAAAGGGAAATGTGATAACTTTTGATTACAACATTGAAGGTGTTAATCTGAATCGACTTCTAGGGGTGAAGGATCTCTGCCTAGTATTTGATAAAAAAACTCTCATTTATATGTCATAGCTACCAATTAATTTTATCATGTAGCAAAGTTTATGGTTTCATCGTCCGCGATGCAAGATTGTTCTCGAATTCCTCAGAACTGGTCCATTTATTCAATGCCCTACTGAGAGGCAAACTTGAGTATGGCTGTATTGTTTGTCGACCAATATATAATTGTCACAAAAAGCGCATGGAGGCACCGCAGAGGATGTTCTTGAAATGACTGTCATTTTAAGAAGATGGTTTATGTCCACCTAGGGTTTGTGACCACATTTGTTTGCTGTCGACGTTTCTCCACACCAGGAGAAGTTTGCATGCATTGAAATTTTCATTCAATTTGCTTAGTGATAATCTCGACCTTCCTGAGCTTCTGGGTGAATTTTATTTCTTTCTTCCTCAGAGATGTACTAGAATAAGCTAGACATTTTACTGAAAACCCACAGAACTAATATTATCTCGCAATCACCTATCAGCTTTTCATGTTCAATTGCAAACCAGGTATCAAGCTGCTGTGATTTGCACTGGGATTCACCCATTTCTATTATCAATGTGTATTTAAATCTTCATAATCGAGGTACCTACCTTGATTTCTAACGGTTTGAGTCCTGAGAGATATGTTCCCTTGTTTTGTTATTACTCTTTGTTTAGAGATTCAGTTGAATAATTGAACATTCAGATATTGATATTATAGATTTAGATTATTTTATTTGATAACGTTTTTTATTATTATTAATATTATTTTTTAATATTCTATATCTTTTTTATTGATATTTTTAGTCACGAAATGTTGTATTTCAATATTCATTATGTATTTTCCTGTAATTAGGTAGTTACCTGTTGAAAATATATACTAATTATTTCTTTATACTCCTGAAATTTTCGAAATATTAACAACGGACAAACGACAAGATATGATATATGGATTTGATGTATAATAGTTATGAGAGATTCCTTCGGCATGAATCAACAACATATCTTAAGTTGAGCATCACTCAGCTCAATCATGAAGGACCGACTGACTTAGTAAGAAATGGAAAGCCTTATAATTTGAGGATATTCTTCAAATTTTATCGATTTTTCACTGAGGTTTCAATATAATTAATTCTTTCGTTGCGATCAAACTCTTTTTACCAATTTCGAACAGTGCCACTTTCCACCGTCAGCAATATTATAGGTAGTCGAATCTGTTATCAAAAAAGGCGGTCAAGTCCGAATTTTGAAAACTCACAAGAATTTTTTGATGAGTATTCGTCAATAATGGTTATCGGATATAATGAGACTAATATGGTAGCAATAGCACTGTAAATATGAAACATTCAAAACGAGAATGATGACGGAATTAAAAGGTTCTGGAAGTTAAATGTTCGTTTCTTAAAAACTAAGTACCTTGTTTATTTTGAGATAGGCTTTTATAGGAACAATGGTTGCGACTGAAATATGATATTTTGTTTCAAAAATAAAGATTTGAATATAATTAATAGGTGGAAAAAACCAACGCACAGGGTACCTGCAACCATTCACAAGTTTTGTTGGTCCGAGGTTATTGCGTTCAATGTTATTCAATCGAAAAATGTTCAATATCATTCAAAGAAGCAGATTTTAATTTGAATGTTCCTTGAGTTATTATTAAGCCTACATGTTAACATCATATATCATAATGTAGCATATTTTATTGCTACAGTTCGAAACAATGCCGATATGACGATGCTTCCTATTTGCAGGTTTCCGAATAATGTGTTCAAATTGAAATCGAACTGTTTTGATAGATACCCATTAAATGCGTTCATTAGTGATTTTTTAGGCAAATATGATTTTCTAACAATCTGTTCCATAGTTAGAGTTCAAATTTGAATTATTATATCCGAGCTTTCAGAGTAGGTATAAACAAATGGTGATGATGAGGAGATGACTTTGACATCACTTAGAAATAAAGACTGGACTGAATGACAAGTCGTCGACTATCAAAGAAAGCCACAACGCAAAAAATTATGATATTGCGGCGACTAGTCACATCCTGCCACTGGATGCACCAACCGATAGACTATTCACAGCAAAGAAGAAGAAGAAAAGACGACTGCGCATGCTTGAGACGCAACCTCAGCAGCACACAACAAGATCTCGTCGACTTCGGCGCTAGTCGCCAAGCAGCCAACATGACTGTCATCAACAAACATTATTAGTGCACTCAAATGTATTTAGTTGTAAATAGTTATGTTAAATAAAGTTGTTCATACTGAACAGAGATTGGGTATACATCCTAACAAACCCCAAAAATATACTTGATAATAAAAAGACTGATATTCAAACAATTCTTATAATTGCCACCATACAAACGTTATTATACTTTTTGTCACAATTAATTTCTCAAAAATTTTGAAGCAAATGAAATGCCAATAACGAAAGCAGTTCAAATACATGAATATTTTGCAGTAATAAACTGATCTTGAATCAAATATTTTCATGATTCTCACCATTACTTAGTGTTAGACTTACAAACATAATCATACATCATGTGTAGCTCCTACTCATAGTAAAATTTATAATATTGATGAATGTGTCCAAATAAAAAGCAGCACTCGAAGTTCAACAAAATCGAACAATTTTTCGATGTTCGCTAAACACATGGTATTTGTAAATTGGTTGCTATACCAAGCAGCGAGGTATTTGTTATCAAAGTATCTAATAATACTAGACTGTGTGATAGATTTCGCTACTCTGATAATGAATAACGTATGGCGGTCCTGGAATTCTACTCCGTTATTATCTTAATGAAGTATTATTTCTTCTGTTGACAGGTTCTTTCATGGTTTCACCTCAGATTTCTTAATATAGGTTCTATAGTAAAAATCACCGAAGAGTAAGAATATGAAGAGATTCTGGGATACAATAAAAACAACTGGAACCTTTGGATACTTGCATGTTGGTTGAAATAACAAACTGCTGAACATGATGAAAACCGCTCCAAATTGCAACTGAAAAACAGAAAAGTCCATATCATTACCTAATATTTCATACAGAATATGGAATATGTATTTCGAGTTTGATCAATTTCCTCATATATACTATATACAAGAATAGTGCTTCCATACAGGTAGATAAATATAAGTGATATTATATTTTCATGGCATGCTTTAAGGTATGCTGAATTACATGCATGTATTCGAAAATGATTTTCTTTTCATTTACAACACATGGTTTAGTTTTACAAAATTACATTAATTGCTTGAAAATTGTTTCGATGTGTTGTGACCTCATTTTCGAGGGTTAAACTTAACATTTGTTTTCTAGTCTAATACTTCTCTAGACTTATATACTTTTATATCTGCACTTGCTATAGACACATGGTGGGAGACCACCACGCTTTAGTTATCAATGTCTTCAAAAGGAAGGAACTGTGATATAAAGGAATTGGAGACAAAGAAAGTAGAATGGCGACAAACAGAAGGTGAGTTGATTATTTATCATTGGTGTTCGCCGTTCGTGTGAATCAGAAATCTTTTCATCTGTAGGTGCAATGATTTTAATGAGTTTGAATTTATGAAGTGACTATCAACACATTGTATTGAACATAATTACTTCATATATTCAAACTCCCTGAAATTATTGCACCCGCCTCTGGATTTTCTGATTAAACTCAATTAACTTCCTCCTTCTGTTCTCTTCTTTCGAATACATCGAAACCTGAAACCGTTATCTACTTCATCCATTTTGATAACACTCTTCATTTTCAGAATCCTCTTGAAAGTTCAACATTGCTTAACCGAGACCAGGTGTCTTTAGCAATTCACGCCGAAATAATCGTCAAGCACTAGGTTAATATAATTTTCTGAAATTAATCAATGTGTTTTTCATTCAATATATTGCTAAATATTTCACCAATAGATCAGCAGATACTATCTGCTCATCTGCAATCAACGTAAGAATATATATATATATATATATATATATATATATATATATATATATATATATATATATATATATATATATATATATATATATATATCAAAAATATACTATAACTTTCTATCGATAATTTTTTGACCAATTATTCAAATATGATTAAATATTTATATCATTAAATATAATTATAGCAGAGGTGGATGGAAACATGAACAACATTTATTGGAAGCTTAAAACAGTTACTGTTTCGTACTACAAGGTACTCATCGGTTACGCCACGTGCAACAAATGAAAGGCAACGACTTCAATTCTCACATACCCCTATCAATTGTAAGACATAAATATACAGTAAGTCGTTTGCAAATATAATGCATATAGTAATGTACAACTCAAATCTTAGTAATCAATGAAAAGCACATGAATACATCTAAAGTTTCACACGTCCTTATCAATTAAGCTAGATGGTATTACTTCATAGGAGGTATTACTTCATCCAATAAGCTGAAATTCTTCAAAAACTAGAGTTGTAAAATGTAGTATCTTAATTGACAAGGACGTGTGAAACTTTCTATGTTGATGTATTCTTGTGCTTTTTATTGATTCCTAAGATTTCAGATGTACATTAATCTATGCATTATATTTGCATACGACTTACTGTTTATTTCTGCCTTACAATCGATAGGAGGGTATGTGAGGATTGAAGTCGTTGCGTTTCATTTGTTGGACGTGACGTAGCCGATGAGTACCTTGTAGTACGAAACAGTAACTGTTTTACGCTTCCAATAAATGTAGGCATCGATTTCAATATTCTATAACATTTGTCCCTAGAAGGATAATGGAGACATCGCATTGTTCATGTTTTACATATCCACCTCTGCTATAGTTATATTTAATAATATAAATATCAAATCATATTTGAATAATTGGTCAAAAAATTATTGATAGAAAGTTATAGGATAAGTATTTTTGATATATATATATATATATATATATATATATATATATATATATATATATATATATATATATACATGACATGCTTGACATATTCTTAGTGTATGTACATGCATAAACTGGTAACAAAATTTCGTTCATTTACCGACCTGCGTATTGATGTTTTCATCTGGACTTTTTTACTAATACTTTCGTTGCATCTATGTATATTCTGAGTTTTCTGCCATCTTCCATTGTGAAACATACCAAAAAACCACAAACAAATGTTGGAGCAGTAATCATTTCATTAGCATTATCTCGTTTTATTTTATAAAGTATGTAAGAATCCATATTGTATAGTAGATTTGGCTAATATTGTATGTATATTTTTTACTTCTATAAATTATATTTGATTTATGAGAGCCAAAGTAATGGTTTCAACAAAGTGAAAAAATTGCATTAAATATGCAAATATATATTCAAAAATACGATGAATATGATGAAAAACTGATGATCTCACGAGAAAGATGAAATGTTCAGGATCTAATTATTATATCATCTATGTAAGAATAAGAAGAATCACTATAAAAATAACTCATTAAGTTCCAATTTTTCATTAAATGAAAGTCTATTTCATTTCTCAATAAATTTATCTTATTATTATTATCATTATTATTATTATTATAGTGTTTTTTACGTTTGATAGGCAACCATTGTTGTATATGATGACATATGCTATATTTTGAACATAATGAAAAATACACAGAAGAACTTTGTGTCTTATATTTCAGTCAAAACTATATTTTTCACATTTCTTGAACAAAACAACATACTCAAATATTTCTTATACTGATTTTGTTCGAAGTCTCTTGGTCCGAATGGAAGTGAAAATGGAAGATGTAATGAAGAGATCATAAAATGAGTAGGCAGTATTTACGTTTACAAATCTGAAAAAAGATTTTTTAGTTGGAAACCATTATGTTATTCAAACTTGAATACCTTTTTGAAAATATCTTTGAAAGCAATTCTCTCTCCATCATTTGCATTTGCTAGGTTTTTCCTTGATATAAGTTTTATAATAAAAATCACCGAAAAGTAAAAACACGAAAATATTTTGTGATACGAAAGCAACTGCTGGAAACTTCGGATATTTGCAATTTGGTTGAAATAGCAAACTGCCAAACATAATGAATAATGCTCCAAACTGCAACTGCAAAGGAAAAATTGAAATGCTTTAGGGACATAACAGCTTCAAATGATTTTCAGAAATGGTTTCAGAATTTGATTAGAAAATACTACATTCATAAACCAGGATTCAATTTATAACACTTCAACATAACAATTCAGATTACCATAACAATTCGTATGACTAGAGAAGTTGTGAAGTAATTATTTCTTGCATTAATTTCAGATGGAAATTTTTGACTGAATGACAAACTATCACTTCACTGTTGACCACTCAAAGGTTCTAAAGTTCATTCAGTTCATTTAAATACATTGAATATTCATTTATATACAATATTACAATAATATATATGTCAAAGGTCATTACGAATAGTCATTACAAACCATGATTATAATATTTAAAAAATTATATGATACCTTTATTACATAATAATATTATATAATCATGAATAAAAAGCTTTTGATCCACATTTCTCTAGCTTAATGAGTTTTGGGTAAGAGAAAATAATACTGAGCTTCAAATGAAAACAAATAAAATGATAAATAGAAAACCGGAATCATGTTTTTTTAATATACAATTATAGTAATATGTATGGCCAGTTCGAGACGAATAAGAGCACAAAAAAGCCATCACTTCATCATTTCATTGCACTTGTCGAAAGTCATATTTGCTACGGCATTTCAGCATTGGAAGGAATTTCTAAAAAATATATAAAGGCTCTGAAGACTAACCAATAACGACTCCTTAAAACAATCTATTCCAAACAATATATCTACATATCGGTCATATAGGTTATGCAATGAAGATAGTATACTTGACCTCAACCAAATATACTTCTTATCTGCTTCTATGTTGAGAAGAAGTGGGCATATTTCTACCTCATATATGGTACTAGACAGAGACAGTTGTGCAACCCTCCCAAAAAGTTTGAATCAATCTGTCGAAGATCTTTGGCAGTTTTGGGTTCCAGGGTTCAAAATTGTGGCCCAATCGAAATTGTAGAAATACGAGTTTATTCAAAAGTAGATTGAAAGCGTTTCTGTTGAGACAATAAAGAAAATCTGTGACGGTGACTGTTGCTGTGTAAATAACTGGGGATTGAATATCGATGTGAAGAGTGTGTTATGTGTTGTACGATGCTTTCGTTTTGTGGTTTGATATTATGTAACTTTCAAATTTTATTGTATCACTCATTAATATTACCGAAACAGGTGAACTTACCTACAGGTTTATCTGTTGATTAATTTACTCTTCTTTTATATCTTGATATCAATTTTCCGAATATTTATTCCTAATATGTAAATTATGAAGATATCATTTTTGTTTCGAAATGTTGTTAATAACTAATATATCATTTAACTTTGGGTTCACTTATTCATTCATATACTCTTTCCTAATATGTAAAATTCTTGTATATTTTGAAGTGAATAAATGAATAAATATTTATTAACCGATTGACATAAAGTTACGGAATATCATTTGCTTCAGACTCTGATATACTCCTCATAATTCAATAATAATAACTGAAATTGGTTGAAGTCGATCGCATAGTTCAGTGATACTAACGACTCGTTTGGAATGAAAAAGAGTCATAAAAAGGTTTAATAAATGGTAACAGGTTCAAATTTGGAATTTTATGTACCTATGTAGTTACGTACCTTCATTACATTGAAAGCCACAGCCTATCAACAATAGCAAAATATACCAAGAATAACAAAATTTCATTATCAATTCAATATTTCATTATATATTATTGATAACTAACTGAGTTTCAGTCCCTTAAATGAATAGAGCATATGTTCTAGTATCACTCCATCACTTAGACTAGTCATCTCCAACGAATGAGCTTTAGAAGACAAATTTATGTGAATTCTGCAAATTAAGTCACCATTCCAGAGTACTTGTTAAATGAATTCGAAGATAATCAATACAGAATATTCTTATCAGCTAATAATGCACCTTGCTTTACATGCAAGGAGACAGGATATATAGCATCAAAATGTCCGCTTAAATAAACAGAACCAGTGATTTTTAATCAACCTCAAGAAATCAAGACCAATCAAACCTCGAAATCACTGCCGAACTTACCACAAACTAGTAACAAAGAAAGCAGTTCCAGACCGAAACGTACAATCTCGTAAACATTAACACCCTTCCCAGAGGGCGATATATCAGAAAAGGATCTTGTAAAAGTAATGAAACACCGAAAAAACTGAAAGCAGATGGACCAGAAAAACGCAACAGCTTTTAGATTTCATTAGCAACCGTTCATTTGTCCATGCTTTTGATCTACTGTTAAACTTCTTTGATAACACCCAAATTACTAATGTCAAGTGTGGCAGAACGTCACACAGATGACGTCAATGGCCTCATAAAATGATCACTTTCATTTGCCCACACATAAAAGACCAATCTATGAAGACCAAATGTACTAAAGTAAGACATAGACGCACTAGTTACTAGTTACCCCATATTGCAGTATAACATGCGACTGTGAAAGTGGTGATTCCGTTTCATAATTAAATGGCGACAATATTACAGTGGAATATAAGCAGTTATTGCACTCATTTAGAATCTTTGAAAATATTTCTAAACGAATTAAAACCAAAAATTATTCGTTTACAAGAAACAGATTCCAAATCCGACAAAGTAGGAAAATGAAAAATTAGATCTGCATTTATAAAAATCGAATGAACGTTATTAAAGTTTCAGGCGGTGTGGCCACCTTTACCTCAGATTTCTTAGATTTCGAAGAAATTACAATAAACACTGACCTCGAAGTTGTTGAAGTTGCCGTTAATATACCGCATATAGTCTATGTCTGCAATATAAACATTCCTCCCAACCGTCAATTTCCTGAACATGAACTACAAACTACAATAAACCTGGTACCATCGCCGAGAATAATAGTTGGCAACTTTAACAGTCACCATATTGCTTGGGTCACCATATCAGATAGAAGAGACAGTACTTTCAATAGGTTCAATAGAAACCCTTTAGTTCACAACACTGAAGAACCGAGTCATCTCAACTCATCTGGCAATGACTCAACAATAGATTTATGTCTGTGAGATCCACAATTTGCTGGAGAACTCTCAATGCAGGTCTTTCCTTTCACATATGATAGCGATGATACCCTATAGCTATAACTCTTGGCCAAGGTCAGCCGGACAAAACAACTCAACCTATACCTACATGGCCGCTCAAAGGTGCAAAAGAAATAGTTTTTAATAATGTTGAATGAACTGTCAACATACGAGAATCCGATTACAAACAACGTCGATGAAAATATGACAGAAATCATTTTAAGTGCCGATAACCAAGCGATAGGTAAATCTAAAATCATTTCTGAATGTCGACCCTGCCATGGTGGAAAAAAAATACTAAAACGCCACAAAGTCATATAATCACGCTTATAATATATACTAACGACAGAAAACTACTGAAAATTCGGTCCATTTCAAGAGAATGAGAGCTTAAACAAGGTTCATACTTAAAAAAAGCAGAAGAGAATCCTGGCGAGAATCTATTAATACAAACACCCCTTTTATTGAAGTTTGGAATGGAATCAATAAAATGAAAGGTGGAAATAAATTCTGCAGCATTCAATTCCTCCAGCAGAATGTGATGGACCAATCATGAAAAACAAAACTGACATAGCGGAAATTTTGGCTCAAACATTTGAGAAAAATTCGAGCAACGATAATTATCCGAAAAACGTCAACGCTACAATTGTAATAACAAATGAAGATATCGCTCGTTGTAACCAAAATTGTCAGTTTATAAATGAAGATCTAACTATGGTTGAATTGAAAGTCGCACTCAATGAAATAAATATGAAGTCTAAAGCTGGTCCGGACGATATTTCAGCGATATTCATTGAACATTTTCCACATACTACCAGGGTTCACCTTCTTGATATGTTTAACTCAATATGGTCTCAGAAAAAAAATTCCCAAAAAATGGCAGAGAGCGATTATCTTTCCAATATTGAAACCAGATAAAAAACTAAAATGAAGGACTCCTCACATTGACCGATATCGCTCACATGTGTTTTATGCAAAGCCCTTGAGAAAATTGTTAACCAAAGATTAGTATGGTTCTTAGAGAGAAACAAAATTCTTATCACGGAACAATTTGGTTCTCGTTGCAATCGATCGACATTAGACAACTAGAAAAGTATCGAATCCGAAATTCACGAAGCTATTGCAAACGAAATGAAATGTTAGAGTATATTTGTGGATGGATAAATAACTTACAACAATGGGCAGCCACAAGGAATATACTTCATTTCATCAAAAAATTTCTTGATAACCGATCATTCCAAGTTGAGGTTAACGGTCAATTGTCAACCACAAAATATCATACAAACGGAATCTCACAAGGTTTCACAATGAGTGTTTCTCTCTTCTTGATAGCCATTAATGATATTGATCCATCGGTGAAAGTAAAACTATACGCTGACGATCTTGTCCTGCATATTTCAGGTAACAATTTAGATACTATACACCTATTAATGCAGAAAACCCTGAACGAATAAGAGGAGTGGTCAATTTTTCTGGATATGTATTCAGTTCGAAAAAAAACATTATATTTTCGAAATATTTATCCCCTACCTAATGCTTTAAAAACATACGATGGGGCTATTGAACAAGTAAAACAAATGAAATTTCTCGAAATGATATTCGACTATGAACTTAATTGGAATCTGCATTTGAAAGTCTAGATTCTCAAATGCCAAACTGAGCTGAATCTCTTCAAATGTTTGTTCACAGGGAGCATACCAGAAAATATAACTAAATATTTACAAATCTTTAATACTTCCCAAAATTGACTATGGATCAGAGGCATACGAATCCCTGATAGTTCGCTGATAAAAGCAGTGAAGGTCATCTAAAATAAAGTTCTCAGAATAGTCATAGGGGCTTTTCCTTCGTTTCCAAAAGAATGCTTGCATGCCTCAACAGGAGTTCTCCCTTTATAATATAGAAGGCACTATTTAGTTTTGAGCTATGCATCATCCCTAAATACAAATATATCCAATCCGTTTTATTATCGTACACACACAAAACGTTCCTTACTTTCAATAAACATCGAAAGAAGATAACGCCTCCCCTTTTTCAACGAGTAAACATCCTTATGGATGAGTTGAACGCACAATTCTCATCAACCATAAAAGATACGCATATATGTGTTCCTCCTAGGGTAATCCAAACCCCACATTGCAATTCTGAACTGCCAATCTATGACAAGAAGGTTACGTCACTTAGAATAATGAAATCCGCCTTTCAGGAAATTATTGACAAAGGCCCAGATTTTCAGATAATATATACTGATGCGACCGGAAGTGACGCAGGCGTGGTTTCGGCAACTATAATACCGTCACACACAATATGCTACAAACTAAACCATCAGTACAGTATACATATCAGCCGAATGTTACGCAATTCTTGAAGTCCTGAAATATGCTGAACATAGCGACGGTGACAAATATCACATAAACCGACTCAATGAGCAGATGAACAAGTCTGAGGCAATTATAGTCCAAAATTATCAATCTAAAGCATATAAAAGAACCATTGTTCCTTTAACGAGGTTGCTGACGAAGAGGCATCTCAATTCAACAACTCCAACAACAATATATAGACGATAAAAAAATTTCAAACTGTGACTACAAAATATATCTCAAACACCGCATATCATCGGCATTGGATGATAGTCGATCACACCAAATATTGATGAATTGACTGAGATTGAATTCTCGGTTAACTCTTGGAAAAACATAATTGAATAATTAATTCATTTAAACTCTCGGCTTAATGTTTCACGATTATATTTAACAACATGAATTAGTCAACATGTTTCGAGCGTGAGCTCATTTTCAAGACTAAACTACAATAAGGAACAAACAATAAATTTATATCTATACAATGGATGTAAGTAGGGAGGATAAGTGAAAATCTATCTGTTTATTTACGATTTCTTTTTTTCTTGAAGAACTGCATACTTCAATTGCTTCTTAAAGGTCTAAACGTTTCCATTTATTACCTGCGTGCAAGCACTTGGTTTTCTCAAAGTCTATGAAGTGGTTGGAGTTAATACGGGTTCTCAGAACATTGTATGTTGAACAATATTTATGTTGATTAATTCATGTTGTTGAATATAATCGTGAAACATTAAGCCAAGAGTTTAATTCAATTTAATATTGATAAATTGTTTGAGAATTGGACATACCCGCCTTATGCACGAACACCTATTGCAAAAGACAGAAAATCCGAAATACCTCGAAAACAACATCACATTCACAGTCAAACACCTTCTAATGGAATGTTCTCCTCTAGAACGACGTCGTGACCGCCATAATCTGGGGACAGGAATTAGAAGTAGTGAAACATTATCTAACTAAAATAAATGTATTGTCAAAAATATAATTGTTACTCTTATTGTGGTCTCTAATAACCTAAGTTGTTGATGAAGCAACAAGTATCTATAACATGTATGAGAAAAATCTAACAACTCATTCTATCCTAATCTATCATCAATTTCAAACACATAAACAAAAAATGAATCACATATTGATATATATATATATATATCACATGAATATAATTATTGCAGTGTGGTTCTGTGTAAGTGTGCGCTTCGAGGATTGTGACGGCGCATGCACGTGTATGAATTGTTAGTGTATATTTGCATTGCTTCTTTATAATTTATAATTTTTGATTTCTTTATGTTTTTTCTCTCTTTATCAAATGTTTTCTTTTAACTCTAATGGTATTTTAGATATTTATATAAATGTTATTTTGTTTTAGTTAATTCTAGGAATTCTCTTTTTTTTTAAATATGTATCATACTTCTTTCGTTCATTTCTTGTGTTTGTGTTAACATTTTTTTTTCTTCTCTACTTTATTTTCATTTACTTTCCTGAGGTTAGATGGAAGAGTAGCTTATGCTAAATCTCGCCTCTTCTTATGTAGCACAATATGTGTGACAATAAAGACGTTTATTATTATTATTATTATTATTATTATTATTATTATTATTATTATTATTATTATTATTATTATTATTATTATTATTATTATTATTATTATTATTATTATTATTATTATTATTATTATTATTATTATTTGAATGAAAAACATGAAAATCAGAATATCAATTTTCTGGATCAGTAAATTTCAAATCAACTATGTGGATCTGAGTTCAAAAATAATATATCGCTCATTTGAGTCACCTGGATTGACATGAGTTTTCCTCTTAGTGTAGAAGACTTGAACACTTCTGAAGTGACTGCTGAGCCAGAAACATTCCTATGAATATTGAGGAAGCAAAATAGCCAACAAGACGACGTTCCGAAGTATCTTTATCAAATGATGAACAAAGTAGTACTTCGAAACGTCGTCATGCATATTTGTATTAAATCATGAGAAAATATATATATATATATATATATATATATATATATATATATATATATATATATATATATATATATATATATATATATATATATATATATATATATATATATATATATATATATATATATATATATATATATATATATATATATATATATATATATATATATATATATATATATATATATATATATATATACAATATGTGAAATATACAATAACATTTTCTCGATATATTTCTTGCGAATTAAACAAAAAATTATTATAGCATAACTGGTTGTATGAAAGTACAATGTAATGCCTCCATTGTTCTTCAAGGGATAAATGTTGCAGATTATTGAAATCGGTGCCTATACTCGATGTTAACACAAGATACACGATAGCATATACCGTTTTGTTCCACACAAACATCATCAGTTGTGCTATTGTCCAACAAATGAAAGGCATCGACTTCATTTCTCAATCACCCTCGATAGCAACGCAATATCCACATATAAGGCCTTGAATACTATATATTCCATCTACTCAAATCGATGAAAAAACATACACACATAGAACATCGAATGTTTCACACGTCACTACGTAAGAATGAAACTACTAATGTCGCAACAACTATTATGACAATTCTATCCAATTTGATTATTACTGTCTAGGTTGCACTAGTAGAACGCAAGGTTATACCTGACTCTCTCAAAATTCTGGGGACCTTTAAATTTTAGTTATTCCGAAAATTACGAAAATGATCTCGATGAAGATGAATATTGAAATTAATTATATTCACTTTTCTAGTTCAGTTACCTATATCACTCGACCAATTCAGATTTGTCGATTCAAATCTAATAACGTAATGAGTAACCCATCAAATGCTCCATAATGCATTTTTCTCTGAAAACAATATTTGTCCAGAGAGACAATTTGTGAATGAGTGTTTGGGAAAATTATATTTTACATCCGCTTACCAGTTGTAGCTGCGTTATATGCTTTTTCCACCATAAACTTCTTTTATATTTGGAATCCCATGCACTAATAAGATAGTAAAAGTACATAACCATATGAACAATTATATTGAACAATCCAACAAATAGACTATGTCCTCCCGGTAGAAACTTCGTCCCAGCCCAAGACAAAAAAATCATTCCAAAGTGATGGTAAACATGTAGGAAAGTTACCTGTCTTTCTCTTTTGCGGAGAATGAAAAATACCTGCAAAAGTAATAACGGTTATTGATGAAAATGCTTCTGTTATATGGAAAAGTTACAAGGAAATGAGAACATGTGGAAGTATATTCATGTGAATAAGAATACACACATAGAACGCATATAAAATGTGTATACGCACATTCGAATATACGTATAGTTTTTATTAAATGATGAATTAAAATTAAAACACTTCAATTCTCAAGTTTGACTGATTAATAAACGACGACTTTACTTATTTTTATATGATTAATATTGTTAACGTCAAAAGGGATCGGTAATAACGACGAAAAAAGTGTCAGGTTATGACAATAAAAGTGTAAATCAAATGGTAGTGTTTGAATTATCCTAATTATCCTTGGTGAACGATCACCAAGTAAGTGTAAACTATTCAAAACACTACATCTGGTTTGGATGGTTAGCTTATAATAACACGCTAACCAAAATTTAAAACACTTGGCTTAATCTTCACTGAGTATATTAAAACCCCTTCATTTGTTTCGGGTGGTTAGCCTATTATTAAGAGCAATAACAAAATTAACTGAATTTCAAATTGCTATTTCCAGAATGTGCAAATGTCTATAGTAGAAATTATAAAATTTAGTTATTATTATTTCTCTTTTCGAGCAGAAGACAGAGTGTTTCGCTCTACAAGTAACTCATTAGTTTTGAGCCAGGTCCATTCTTGTCGGGAAATGATTTCAATCTCAAAACACCTTCTTATGAGTCCAAAAAGAAGAATCGTCTAGAAGTTTTATAATAAGGAGTTTATTTTGAATTATAAGTACAGTAAAAACTCAGTACAACAATGAAATATTTTTCAGAGAAACACTTCCGGTGCGTGTCAGAATAATAAAGAGTAGTTTAGAAATCACTGAACATTTCATCTACTGAGCCTATAAAAATAAACTCAATTTAACTAATCATTTCATTTGAAAAAGCTATTAAAATAGAAGAGACACAAGAATGCTGACACAACAATTTCAGTTCTCAATTTCCACTATAAAAATAAGAAAACATTCTTCATGTCCGCACGTGGTTATAAAGATCTATATATATATATATATATATATATATATATATATATATATATATATATATATATATATATATATATATATTATCATCATTATGGACTGAAACCATAAGGCAATCTTACGACCTCTCCTACTTAGGGACATGGATAATACTTTAATTTCGAAGTATGCACTAATTTTTATTGTGAAAATGTCATGGAATTCAGCTTATACTTTTTCGTTGCGCTCTCATATCATTAGGAACTCATTCCGAATTCCTACTTTCGCAGCCTTTGCGGGTAAAAATATAATCAAGATTTAATTCAACTTTGGTCAAATATATCGAATCATATTTGAATATATATATATATATATATATATATATATATATATATATATATATATATATATATATATATATATATATATATATATATATATATATATATAGTGTTTTTGTTAATACTCACTGTATCAAAGAGATCGATGATCTTCACTATGAAATATAAATAAGCCAATTTGAGCGTTAACCTAGTAGTAGGATTGTCCGTGAAATCAACTTCAGCACAAATCCAATTTATATCCCTAGCCATATGGACACCCTGGAATGAAAAGTTCAATAATCAGTCTCATATATATATATATATATATATATATATATATATATATATATATATATATATATATATATATATATTTATTTTGAAAGTTTTTAGCATTAACAGGCTTTTTTAATATGAAAAAGTTTATTTCTGTTGACGTTTCGTTGTTATATTACAACTTTGTCAAAACTAATATATAAAAATAAAATTTTTCATATTAAAAAAGCCTGTTAATGCTAAAAACTTTCAAAATAAATACCTCAAACAGGCAATAAATCAATTTCAAGATATATATATTTATATATATATATATATATATATATATATATATATATATATATATATATATATATATATATATATATATATATATATATATATATATATATATATATATATATATATATATATATATATATATATATATATAGTATAGTAGTATATACTAAAACTCTCAACCGAAATACTTCAAATAAAACTCTCAGGGAGCTGTCTACACAAATGTTATCAACAAGAACGAACCCATCACTTTCGAGAGTGAATATTGAGAGCGCTTCGAAAAATTCATCGATCTTGTTGAATGATAATTAAATTGTTTCATCATTATTAAGAATCATCAGTCCATATTTAATCTATCAATCAAGAATCGATGACCTTCAAAACGCCCATAGGTCCTATGCCAAATTGAGGGGAAATTTCTCAGTGAAATATTCACGTGAGTTCCCTCTATCGGAGTAAAGACATATAAACTCTCCCTAGCGTTCATGATTCCTACTCATGACAACAGCAGCGCGAGTGTAAGGCTTTGTAGACATTTCATTCAAACATTACAGAAAACTGTCCGCAATGTGTAAGAATAGTCCCATGCCTAATTGCTCCAGATCACGCCCCGGCAGTCAAAAGTATAGCTAGTTTCAAGATTCACAAATCATTCAATAGTAGTAAATACTGAGATAATACTAGTAAATTCAATACTAGTAAATTCAATACTAGTAAATAATGGAAATATTTCAAATAAAATTCTCAGGGAGCTACCTACACAAATGTTGTCAACGAGAACGAATATATCACTTTTGACAGTGAATATTAAGTGCGCTTTGAAAAAAATCATCGATATTGTTGAATGATAACAAGATACAATAGTTTCATCATTATGACGAATCACCAGTCCGTATTTAATCAATCACTCAAGAATCGATGACTTTAAAATCGTCTACAGCTTCTATATCCGAATGAGAGAAAACACTTCGTGAAAATTCACTTGAGCTTTCTCTATCGAAGAAAAGACATATAAACTCTCTCTAGCGTTCTGGATTGGTACACATGACATTTGTGCCAGTGCGTGAGGCTTCGTGGACATTTCATTCGAACATCACAGAATTCTTGATTATTGATTAAATACGGAATGATGATTCAACAATCATCATTCAACAAGATCGATGATTTTTTCGAAGAGCACATAATATATTCGCTCTCGAAAGTGATAGGTTCGTTCCTGGTAACACAACATTTGTTTGGACAGAACCCTGAGAGCTTAATTTGAAAGATATTTCGATTAATATTCTCAGTATTTACTATATATATATATATATATATATATATATATATATATATATATATATATATATATATATATATATATATATATATTATTATTATTATTATTATTATATATATATATATTATTATTATTATTATTATTACGATTGTTCCTCATGAGGAGAGCGACTGAACCCGAATCCTATTTGAATGCTCTTTCTTCCGTTCATCTGCACATTTTACTCCAGGTTGGCGATTTGACTTTTGCTCGAAAAAGATTTTTCATACTCACCTGTTGTAGATCCTTTTGGGCATCTTTTAGCCACTCTGTTCCGCATTTTTTTGCGGAAAATCTTTCCTTGAATTTTTAGTTCTTGTTTTTCTATTTCTCTAGTTCTTGAATGACCGTCAATAACCATTGTTTCAGATGCGTAGATTGCTTCTGGAAGTATCGTTGCGTTATAATGCCGCAATTTGGCGCCTCTCGAAATGCACTTTTTGTTATAGTGAGTCCATGTTAGTTTGTGGGCCCTCTGTAGCTTGGTAATTCTCTTTTCATTAGCGATTATGTTTGAACTTGAGGACTGTATAACTTCCCCGAGGTATTTGAAATGACCGACTTGCAGAATTTCTCCTGGTTTTGTGATAAGAGAAGATTTGTTTTTCGATTTGTTTTCTATATATTTGGTTTTATTATGAGGAATTTGTAATCCGGTATTTTGTGCAGTTCCATGTAGTTTTTCTACGGCGATAATGACTTCAGTTCTGTTGTCTGTGATTATAGCAATATGGTCTGCAAAGGCGAGACATTTATCATTTATTCTATTCTCACCTTTTTCACCCACTTCTGTGCCCTCTACGTGCAGTTTCCATTCCCTAATGATCTTTTCTGAAACAATATTTAAAATGATTGACGAAAGTCCTGTATGTGTCTGTTCTTTAAATTTTCGGATATTTCAATGATTTCGAAAAGGGTTTCGCGGTCTAACAAATCATGTGCTTTCTTGAAAGCAATGAATATGATCACTGTATTTCTACATTTCCTCATCTGTAATATCACCTTCAAAGTCCAGATCTGTTCAGCACATGATCGGCCTTTTCTGAATCCAGCTTGGTATTCCCCAATTAGTGGATCTGCTTGGTGTTCTATTCTGTTTAGGAGTGCTTTAGTAACTATTTTGTACGCAACCGGGAGTAACGAAATTACCTTGTAATTATTGATATCTATTTTGTCCCCCTTTTTGTGCAATGGATGTATCAGCGCGCACTTCCAATCCTCTGGTATCTGTTCCGTTCTCTTGATTTCTGATATTAATTGATGAAGTTTTTGTTTCAAAGTAGTTCAGTTTCCAAAGTTCCGCAATATGCCATCTTCTCCTTCTGCTTTGTTGTTTTTGAGTTACTTGATAATTGCCGTACTCTCTTCCATATTAGTGGCTTGTGAGTCTGGATGCGTAATACCCGAAAAGTTGAACTCAAGTTTTTTTTGGGGTGGATTGCAGTTGAGAAGGGTGCTGAAATATTCGCACAACATTTTGCAGTTATTTTTTGTGTTAGTTTTGAACGTGCCACCGAATTTTTCCAAGCTGGGCGCTTGGCATCCTGGCAAATTTTCTTTGAAAGTTTTGTGAAAATTTCTAGTATTATTGTTGTTGAAATTCTTCTGTATTTCGTGACACCTATTATTACCATATATCCGTTTTTCTCTTTTAATTACTTTGGAGACCTGCTTTTGAGTTATGAGGAAGTTCTTCCAGTTTTCCTCATTTTTATGGGTGTTAAAGTTTTCCATGCAGTTATTTTCTTGTCCACTGCTTGGTCGCCACTTAGGTTCCTCCAGCGGTGTTTCCTGGTGCAAGGAGGTTTCCCTAGTGTGATGGCTTTCTGTATATTCTTTGTGAGGATTTCCCAATTTGTCAATTCTTCCTGATTGATTTGTGCAGTGATTGTTTCCTTGTGAAGTTTCAGTTATTCGGGATCCGACCTATCTTTTTTAGGTGTGAATTTTTTATTTTTATTGAGTTGAAATTTTGTTTCTATTTGCAAGTTCTGCCAATTAGAATTTCCTTTACGTTGTTGTTCTTGGAAATTGCGACATGATGAATTTGATATTCACTCTGCTTGAGAGTTGGCGATCTCCATGTAGTTAACTTATGTGCAGGTTTTCGAAATTGAGTACTTATGATTTTGAGTTCGAATATCCTACAGAACGCGATCAAGCTTTCACCATTCTTGTTGGTACGTTTGTGTTTGGTATGGGCACCCGTAGTATCTCTGAATTTCCTTTCCTCACCTAGCTGTGCATTAAAATCTCCTAGCAAGATATATATATATATATATATATATATATATATATATATATATATATATATATATATATATATATATATATATATATATATATATATATATATATATATATATATATATATATATATATATATATATATATATATATATATATATATATATATATATATATATATTTATATATATATAATTATCATTATTATTATTACGATTGTTCCTCATGAGGAGAGCGACTGAGCTTGAATTCGCACTTATTAGGACTTTTGCTTCATCCTCTTTTGCCTCCCAAAAACGCTTCATCCTCTCTGAATGCTCTTTCTTCCGTTCATCTGTCTACTTTACTCCAGGTTGACGATTTACTTTTTGCTTAAACTTTATATGTGCGATTTTATAGCGGCATTCAGTGCGATCTTCGAGATTTTTTATGTTGATCTGTTGTAGACCCTCTTGGACCTCTTTTAGCCACTCTGTTCCGCATTTACTATTCATAATTATATTGAGTAGTTTCTTCGGTATTCTGGACTGTTTCATTCTGTATACATGTGCATAGAACTTTGCTCGTCGTTTTCTGATTTCTTCCGTTATCGTATTTGTCTTTTGATACAGTTCACTCTGAGGTCTTTTCATCCAAATGCCGTTTCTATTGATTGGCCCGTAAATCTTTCTGAGAATTTTTGGTTCTTGTTTTTCTATTTCTCTAATTCTTAAATGACCGTCAATTACTATTGTTTCAGATGCGTAGATTGCTTCTGGAAGAATCGTTGTGTTATAATGCCTCAATTTGGCGTCTCTCGAAATGCTATTTTTATTATAGTGAGCCCATGTTAGTTTGTAGGCCCTTTGGAGCTTGGTAATTCTCTGTTCATCAGCTATTCGGTTTAAACCTGAGGACTGTATAACTTCCCCGAGATATTTAAAATGGTCGACTTGCAGAATTTCACCATATTTTGTGCTTAGAGAGGATTTATTTTTTGGTTTTTTTTCGATGTATTTGGTTTTATCATAAGAAATTTGTAACGCGGTTTTCTGCACAATTTCATGTGGTTTTTCTACGGCGAGAATGGCATCAGTTCTGTCGTCTGTGATGATAGCAATATCGTCTGCAAAGGCGAGACATTTGACATTCGTTCTATTTTCTTTTTTGATACCCACTTGTATGTCCTTTACGTAAAGTTCTCATTCTCTAATGATCTTTTCTAAGACAATATTGAAAAGGATTTGCGAAAGTCCGTCATCCTGCCGCACACCGGTTTTGATTTCGAACGATCTGATACTTCGCCCATAAATAAACCTTGGAAGTTGTACGGGTAAGTGTCTGTTCTATAATTCTTCTGGTCTTTCGATCGATTCCAAATTCTTTCATGATGCCAAAAAGGGTTTCGCTGTCTACCGAATCATATACTTTCTTAAAGTCAATGAATGTGATCACTGTATTTCTGCATTTACTCATCTGTAAAATCATCTTCAAAGTCCAGATTTGTTCAGCACATGATCGGCCTTTTCTGAATCCAGCCCGGTATTCCCCAATTAGTGGATCCGCTTGTTTCTCTACTCTGTTTAGGAGTGCTTTGGAAAGTATTTCGTACACAACCGGGAGTAAGGAAATTCCCAGGTAATTATTGATATCCATTTTGTCCCCCTTTTTGTACAATGGATGTATCAGCGCGCATTTCCAATCCTGTGGTATCTGTTCCGTTCTCCAGATTTCTGATATTTAATGATGATGTTTTTGCGTCAAAGTAGTATCGTTGAGTTTACAGAGTTCCGCAATAATTCTATCTTCTCCCGCTGCTCTGTTGTTTTGGAGTTGCTTGATAATTGCCCTAATCTCTTCCATATCAGGAGCTTGCGAGATTGGATGCGTGAAACCTGAAAAGTCGAACTTAAGTTTTTCTTGGGGTGAATTGCAGTTGAGAAGGGCGCTGAAGTATTCGGCTAACATTTTGTAGTTATTTTTTGTATTAGTTTCCAACGAGCCATCGAATTTTTTGAAACAAAGACTGGGCGCTTGGTATCCTCGCAAGTTTTCTCTGAATGTTTTGTAAAAATCTCTATTATTATTATTGGTGAAATCCTTCTATATTTCGTGACACCTATATCTCCGTTTTTCTCTTCTAATTACTTTGGAGGCCTGTTTCTGAGTTATAAGAAGTTCTCATAGTTTTCCTCATTTTTATGGCCGTTAAATTTTTTCCATGCAGTTATTCTCTTGTCGACTGCTTGGTCGCAAATAACGTTCCACCAGCAGTGTTTCCTAGTGCGAGGAAGTTGCCCTAGTTTAATGGCTTTCTGAATATTCTTTGTAAGGATTTCCCAATTCGTCGATTCTTCCTGATTGATTTGTGCAATGATTTTTGGGAGTAAATTTTTTATTTCTATTGTGTTGAAATTTTGTTTTCATTCGGAGGAGATAGTGATCCGAATCAAAGACGCCTTTGCGAGTTCTGACATTTAAAATTTCCTTTACGTTATTCTTGGAAATTGCGACATGATCAATTTGATATTCACCCTGCTTAGGACTGGGCGATCTCCAAATAATTAGCTTGTTTTTAAATGTTTTTAGCAAGCACAAGCGACGTTTCGTTATATAGCACAATATACAATATTAGTTTTGACACAAAAAACGTTCACCATTCTTGTTGGTACGTTTGTGTTTGGTATGGGCACCCGTAGTATCTCTGAATTTCCTTTCCTCCCCTAGCTGTGCGTTAAAATCTCCTAGCAAGATATTATATATATATATATATATATATATATATATATATATATATATATATATATATATATATATATTTTTTTAAATTTTTTTTCAAATTATTTTGTTGTCTGTTTAAAATAGTTTATTTTCAATGTTTTTAGCAATCACAAGCTTTTCTCAACGTTCCGTTATATATCGCAATATACAATATTAGTTTTGACAAAGTTATATATACAACGATACGATATTATATACGTGATATACAATGAAACATTTTTTAACATTGAAAATAGCCCGTTATTGCTTAAAGAATTAATATATAAATATATATATATATATATATATATATATATATATATATATATATATATATATATATATATATATATATATATATTTACTTCGTATCTTTACTGACCACTCTTATTATACATTTGGATATTTTTTTTCCTAGGTTAGGGTCAATTTATAACAATTATTACATTAATATTTAACTTTATTTACGCGTTTCGACTACTGTCATTTTCAAAATAATACATATCAACATTACATTCACAATTAATCCCAGTATATCGTCTCACTCCCTCTTAAGTCACGTGGTCTCTGTCATTTCGATGAATGATGTGGTAAATTCGTCCGAAGTTTTCTATGTCTGCTCTTGAATTAACTGTTCTTTTTTCTTCTTTTTGGATAGCTATCATTTCAAATACATTTCTTTTAAGTTGGTTTCTCTCTTTTTTTATAATTTCTGTGTTTTCAAAATCAATTGAGTGTAGTTGTTCGATTGCATGCTTTGCAAGTGCTGTGGATTTTTTATTTGTTTGTATTGAATATTTATGTTCATATATTCTTTTATGTAAATATTGTTTAGTGTTACCAATGTAACAGGCATCACACTCACTACAATTCATTTTGTATACCGTATGTGTTTCATTTCGTTGTTCAATTCTTGGTTTGACTTGAGTGAATATTGATGCCGTTACATTATTTGGCTTGTGACTTATTTTTATATCATATTTTTTCATGACGTTACTTATTTTGTAAGAAAGTTCAGGTATAAATTCCAATCCCAAATATTTTATTTCATGTTTATTGTTTTGTGTTTCATGCGAACCTCGATTATATATTTGGTGAATTCTTTTCTTGATTAATGGTTCGTAAAATTTTTTTGGATATGCATTTTTTTCAAGCGTTTCTTTGATTTTTTCAATATTTTTTGGTCTAATTTCGGGATCTGAAAATATAACTGCCCTATCTGTGAGTGAATTCACCACACTTTTTTTATATTTTGTTGGAACAAGAGATTCATAATTTAGGTATCTTTCAGACCATGTTCCTTTATTATACCAATCTGTAATAAGTGATCCGTCATTTTTTCTAATTATTGTCATATCTAAAAAATTTATTTTGCCATCTTCTTCTTCTTCTTTTGTAAATTGTAATCTTTCATGATATGCATTGAAAGCGTTTAATAATTCATTAATATGTTCTGGGTTTATTGCCGTTAATGATCGAAGATTCATTTTATACACAAATCTATGGAACAGCACTGGGTTCACCGATTTCTTCTACAATAGCTAATTTAGTGTTGGAAGAATTAGAAACCACAGTAATAAAAAATATAAAAAACAAACCACATTTTTTCAGAAGGTTTGTAGATGATTGCATAACGGCAATAAACCCAGAACATATTAATGAATTATTAAACGCTTTCAATGCATATCATGAAAGATTACAATTTACAAAAGAAGAAGAAGAAGATGGCAAAATAAATTTTTTAGATATGACAATAATTAGAAAAAATGACGGATCACTTATTACAGATTGGTATAATAAAGGAACATGGTCTGAAAGATACCTAAATTATGAATCTCTTGTTCCAACAAAATATAAAAAAAGTGTGGTGAATTCACTCACAGATAGGGCAGTTATATTTTCAGATACCGAAATTAGACCAAAAAATATTAAAAAAATCAAAGAAACGCTTGAAAAAAATGCATATCCAAAAAAATTTTACGAACCATTAATCAAGAAAAGAATTCACCAAATATATAATCGAGGCTCGCATGAAACACAAAACAATAAACATGAAATAAAATATTTGGGATTGGAATTTATACCTGAACTTTCTTACAAAATAAGTAACGTCATGAAAAAATATGATATAAAAATAAGTCACAAGCCAAATAATGTAACGGCATCAATATTCACTCAAGTCAAACCAAGAATTGAACAACGAAATGAAACACATACGGTATACAAAATGAATTGTAGTGAGTGTGATGCCTGTTACATTGGTAACACTAAACAATATTTACATAAAAGAATATATGAGCATAAATATTCAATACAAACAAATAAAAAATCCACAGCACTTGCAAAGCATGCAATCGAACAACTACACTCAATTGATTTTGAAAACACAGAAATTATAAAAAAAGAGAGAAACCAACTTAAAAGAAATGTATTTGAAATGATAGCTATCCAAAAAGAAGAAAAAAGAACAGTTAATTCAAGAGCAGACATAGAAAACTTCGGACGAATTTACCACATCATTCATCGAAATGACAGAGACCACGTGACTTAAGAGGGAGTGAGACGATATACTGGGATTAATTGTGAATGTAATGTTGATATGTATTATTTTGAAAATGACAGTAGTCGAAACGCGTAAATAAAGTTAAATATTAATGTAATAATTGTTATAAATTGACCCTAACCTAGGAAAAAAATATCCAAATGTATATATATATATATATATATATATATATATATATATATATATATATATATATATATTCACAAAATGTAAAAGTTACAAGTTATAATTCACATTTCTGGTGAAATCAACAAAAGATGGCAAGTCTAATTATATTGCCGTAATTTTAATTACCAATCAAGTTGAAAAAAATTTTTTTTTGATGCTGGAAGAATATCAAGAAGTAGTTCAGTTCCACAAGCATGAAGTAACCTCTAAAGCTTTTGCTGCAGTAAGAAATACTTCGGTGAAAAGGCACCAAACTAGATGCCTATGGATAAAAATGACAGAAGATATGTTACAAACATATTGTGATGAGGAAGAAAACATGAATTTCTTGGATCAGTTCCTTGAGGAAATCCCTCAAAATCCATCTGATATTGCCAATAAAATGGATTAAGAACAACCATTAGTGAAAATTCTAGAAAAACTAATTGAGATTCAACAAAACAAAGAAAAAAATTGCAAAAAGAAATCAGCCGAAAGGTTTGTAATTGAAAAGTTTGATGGGAAAAGTATGAATGCATACACCTGGATGGAAACTTTTGAGAAAAAATGTACCAGATTTACCATAGTAAAGGACGATGAGAAAATTGAAATTTTCAGATTTTTTCTTGAAAAATCCGGCAATAAGTGGTATTCTTCTATGATGATAAAGCATAGTTTAAAATCGGAGTGGTCCGAGTGGAAATTAGACTTGCGGACAAAGACTTGTCCGAAAGACAAGTCTTTCAGTCTTTGTCCGAACATGAACGACAAGTTCATAAGTATAATAATTTTTTAATATAACTTAAATTCAAACAATTGAAGTTCAAGTGTTTGAATTTAAGTTATATTCAATTATAATGGATTTACATCAAGTAAACGCCAACACTATTAAATATAATAATTTTTGAAAACCTTTCTTAATTTGAATATTGTTTCATAGTATAATAATAAGTATTGTTTTTGTTAGAGTGTTGATGTTGTCATCAACACTCTATATCAATATAACAATATATTGTTATATTGATAAAATTTAATTTGAAAAAGGCTTAAGAAATGGACCGAAACGTAATGTGATGAAGATGTTTAATAAATAATTAATTATTGTTGCTGGAAGCTGGAAGCAGCAGGCAGAATGTACGGTATACTCATTCACTGTGAAATCAAAAACACTTAAATATATCGGAAATTTCACTTTTTTGTGGTGAATCGACTGCAGATCTCAAATTTTTTGCTATACCGATATCGAAATATCTACCTTTGTTCAAAACGAGTAAGTGGAAAACTATCTCATTTAACTCACACAAAATCAAACCTACCAAAAATAAGATCTGAAATCTTGGTTACAAAATGTGTCTTGTACATATTTGAGTCAGCTATATAATTTTATGAGAAACGTGACTTCAAATGATTGGGGAATCGATTATGACCAGGGATACACGAATATACCCAACCTCATTTTGAAACTTTCTGGATGGATTCATGTGAAATTCAATGTAAGCGTAGAACCTATTGGGTCACTTTGCCGTTCTGCTACTGACTTATAGATATTTGAATTTTGAAAGATGAATTAAATAAAGTTCAAAGAGAGAGTGTTTGTGTGTGTGGGGTTTCGACATACTATTTATCTGATAATACTTTTATACAAATCAAATCTTGGTTCAATCGTTTACTATCTGTGTATGGCATTTGAAATATTATGCAAAATTTTTTCGAATTATGTATAAAAAATATTGATTCACTGTTGAATTTAACTGTTAATAATTGTTCCTTTGAATTACCAAGAATCCTGTTACAATATTAAATCTACCTATTTTCTAAAGGCAAAATAAGACAGTCAAATATTCTGAGATTGAATTCTCGCTTAACTCTTGGTGAAACATAATTGAATATTGAAATAAATTAAACTCTTGGCTTAATGTTTCAGGATTTATTCAACAATATGAATAGTCAACACGTTTCGAGCGGTTATGACGAAAATATAATAGAAAATCTTATAAGGAAAAAGCAACGGAAAATTTTTTTAAACTCAATTTATCTATCTCAAATTGAAAAAAACAAACAAAAATATCATTTTATTAATTTCATACCTCATCTGAGCGAAAACATTTGCTAAAGATTAAAGAAGAGCGAAATGAAAACCATTTGTACCAACAAAAGAAATATTGAGTCACTTTTAGTAAATAATAAAGAAAAGACAAATGTTGAAGACAAAAGCGGGATTTATTAAATTTTTTGTGTTGAATGTCCAGCGTTTTATATCGGCCAAACAGGTAGAAAAATAAAAACTCGGGTTGACGAACATAAAAGGTCGATTTTGTATGTTAATGAAACCGGATTCTCAGAACATTGCATTAACTCTAATCACTTCATAGACTTTGAGAAAAGTAAATGCCTACACGCAGGTAATAAAGGTAAACGTTTAGACCTTTTGGAAGCAATAGAAATAAGCAGTTCTTGGAAGAAGAAAGAAGAAATCGTAAATGAACAAGTAGATTTTCAATTATCCTCCCTACTCACATCAATTGTATAGATATAAATTTGTTGTACTTTCATTATAGTAGTTTAGTCTTGAAAATGAGCTAACACTCGAAACATTTTGACTATTCATATTGTTGAATAAATCGTGAAACATTAAGCAAGGAGTTTCATTTATTTTAATATTCAAATATTCAATGCTGAATTGCTTACAATAACTTTTTAGGACGAAAGAACACTTACTCTTATAAGGAGATAACCGTTCAGAAATATTTGAATTATATTGTATGCTATGAGTGTATACTTCAACTCGAATGCAGGTCGATTTTTCATGATAGCGGGTCCAATTTTGAATACGAAATAAAGATATGCTATCATTATAATAGCGGGGTACCATGGACCTTCTAGAAGAAACCAGTCGTCTGTTCGGTGATCTGTAATAAAAAATTATAGATATAGATTAAAAAGAAGAACAGCTGAAATAGGCAATGAATATTTGTGTAGAGTATGGAGTTTTATTTGAGCGCATCAAGAAAAAATGAGGATAAGAAAAAGTATAAAGAAGAATATCTTCGTGAATGCCTTTCTTCAGAGTTTTTGTTTTATGAAAATAGAATAAGTCGTTGAAAAAATTTTTCATTCATGAAAAAAAACATTATTTTTCTAGTTTATCGTATTCATTCGTAACGTTGTATTGTTTTTCATTATGAATGTTTTCTGAAAATCGATGTTTCTCTATGAATGAGTAGGTATTTCAGAGCAAAGCTACTAGCTTTCAGATTTTTCGATTGAATATTAATATTTCAACAGTCCTGTTATATTATATATATGTCCTGAATATTTATATGAATGCCATTATTTATCAATAATGTCTAAATAGTTTCTTTTGATGCCGTCTCCGCGTCTTGAGATATTCCAGGTCGAAGATCACAAAAATCATTTTTGCATCAATATTTATCAATATCACTCATTTCACCTGATGTATATAAAAAAAGTTGAAGAGAATAGAATTATCAACAGTTTTCGACTGATACATTTTTTCATACGACTGTTTGTTTTGAGGTAAATAGTAAATAGGACACGGTGCACATACGTTTATAGGTCCATGCAGGTAATTTGCATATCTGCTGGCATACCGAACGCCGTATAAATTATTATTGTAATGCAACCACAATTATTCAATTTCCAATTGTGAATTATTCATACTCAAACAAAATCATCATCAACCTCTGTCTTTCCACTGCAGAACGTAGGCCTCCCCCTGTTTTTACCAAGATTTTCTATCAGCAGTCTCTCTCTTCCAGGCAACGCCCAGTTAATCCACAAGCTTCTTATCCAATCGATCCTAAGGGAGCTTCCTTGGTCTTACCCTGTCTCTGAACTCCCAATCACCAACCACATCTGATTGTCGTCTTTACTAACTTTCGCTTGCAGTTTGATACGTCATGTGAAGGACATACAAGTGGGTATCAAAAAAAACCGAATAAATGTCGAACGTCTTGCTATCATCACAGACTGAACAGAACTGAAGGCATTCTCGTCGTAAAAACCTACATGAAATTGCGCAGAAAACTGGGCTACAAATTCCTTTTGATAAAACCGAATACATGGAAAAAAAACCAAAAAATGAATCTTCTCTAATCACAAAACATGGTGAAATTCTGCAAGTCAGCCATTTTAAACACCTCGGAAAAGTTATACAGTCCTCAGTATTAACTGAATCGGTAATGAATAAAGAATTACCAAGTTTCAAAGCTAATGTGGGCGTACTATAATAAAAAGTGCATTTCGAAAGGCGCCAAATTGATGCATTTCAATAATGATTCTTCAAGAAGCAATTTACGCAGCTGAAACAATGGTTATTCACGGTCACTCAAGAATTAGAGAAATAGAAAAACTAGAACGAAAAGTTCTCAGAAAGATATACGGGACAAATCAATAGAAACGGTATTTGGATGAAACGACCTCAGAATGAAATTTATCGAACGACAAATACAATAACGGAAGAAATAAGAAAACGACGAGCAAAATTCTGTGTACATGTCTACAGAATGAACAGTCCAGAACACCGAGGAAACTCGGAAACCGAGAATAATCATAGAAAGTAAAGCGACTGAAAGAGGGCCAAAAAGATCTACAACAGATCAATATAAAAAATCTCGAAATCTCGAGCGTCGCTATAAAATCGCACACGTGAAGTTTGGACTTTTTTATTTAGCCTGAAATTTTCATTCCAACCTGGAATAAAATGGACAGATGAACGTAAGAAATAGCATTCCGATAGGTTGAAGCGTTTTGTGGAGACAAAAAAGATGAAGCAAAAGCCTAAGAATTGCGAACTTAAGTTCAATCCCTCTCCTCAAAAACACCCAGTTGAAGGAAATATTCCCAAAATATATGAACACCTAATAATAATATACAAAGGTTTAAAAGGGATTATCAATAGAAGAAATAATGATAATGAATAACAAAGAATAAGAGGAAAACTATTCATCAAAATTAACTATACATGAAAACATTCAAGTGAACCCGACTAATCAAAGCAAATGAGTCACTGTTTATATGGCATTTGTCAGACACATCCTCGAATAGCGAGCACATATATCTAATGGGTGATTGTATGAAGGATTTAGTTTTCAGAGTACCCAATGAAAAAAATTGACTTGAAGGTGAACATTGTCTAGGTACATGAAAATCAATAGGGACAATAAGGGTTGGACATTCTATATACCCATGTGAGAGGTTATACAGAAACTTCAGAGACAACTAGACCCTGCCAACTTCGAGCGATTAAGCTACAATATTGTTCAAAAGATCACAGTTTGGCTATATCCTTTGGCCAGATGAATGCGATCTTTCCTCTAAATTAGATACAATTTTAGTTATTTTCGTTGTACCGATTCTAAATGGTTTTTATGAGAATTTTAAATAGGACATCAAAACAAATATCCGAAGTCTAATTTGCTCTTTACAAGTGCATTCAATAGTTAGAGTGTTTTCGTATTCGAAAAGTGTACAGTATTACGCACAGTAAATTGTTTTATTTATATGAGGTAAAAATGTGAATTTCTGATCAAATATTATACCGAGGTCTCGAATTTCGGAGACCCTGGTCAAAAAATGGTTTCGTTACTTGTTTAGTCAAATTAAATAGGCCGTTTCGTTTTTCATCCTGTAAGCTTATGCAGTCCTCATATTTTTTAATTTTGTTGAATATTTCTGAATCATCAGCATACGTTATTCAGCATCTCAAAAATCCATTAAATCATTCAGAAAGAGTAGAAACAACAGTGGGTCTAAATAAGAGTATTTTGGTACATCCGAAATGGCTGTATATACTTATGACTGTATATGGCTGGATATGCCTTATGACACTCAATTTGTTCGAACTGTGTTCGATTATTTAAATAACACTGAATTAGGGAAACAAGATCTTTGGAGAAACCTGGCTGGTCTGTTAGTTTGTACAAAACTAACATGATTATACATGTTTGTACACAACTTCATGATTAATTTGGTCAAATCCTTTCATCAAAACGGTATATACAACATCTACCTGACTACTTTCGTCAAGATTCCTTAATACAAATTGTGAGAACGTTATGGCATATTCTGTAAGCTTCAGAAGGAGTTGGTTGCTCGAGGAAACTAGTCACTTTATTTATTCAATAAAAGCGTAAATCAAAAGTTGAAATGATTGAACTATACTATTGAACGACGAATGCGTTTCGTCGGGTTACCGACTTCTTCAGACGATAACAGAATATGATGCAACAGACTTTTATTAGCAATCTTTCTGTTAGCGAACATATTCTGTTAGCGTCTGAAGAAGTAGGTAACTCGACGAAACGTGTCAGGTTATATACAATGAAAGTGTCGAACAGTTATTGCTATAAGTGTGAAATGAATATGAGAGTAAAAATATATAATCAGAATTTGAACAATTGAGTTAATTATTTCAATTGAATACCAATAATTATTAATTAGTCAGTAAATAGTCGTATTTGCAGTACAATTATAATTTTTCGGCTTAGATATTTGCAACACACTGATTTTCGAGACCCTTGACTGTGAATATGTTAAGATGCGAATACGGTTATGTGCGACTTTTGTGCGATCATTCATAACGGATCACTAGAGGTTCATAGAAATATTCAACTTACTGGTGAAATCCCTAATATAACTAACATGGCATAATTTCTGATAAAATATTACATTTTAAATAAGCGATTGTTTTGATCTTGTTTCATCAAGATTCAACTATGATGGTCATGTAATTTGATATGATAAACATTATGTTTTGATTTCAACGAATTGCATCAATTGCTTGAAATTGGTTCCAGGTTTTATATAATTTTCTAAAGTTTAACCGAACAATGATTCTAATAACTGATATTTATATATTTCACATCATTACCTGATATGATAATATAAAAAGGAAGAAATGAAGACAAATAGGAATAACGGTTTTTAAGTTCAAGACAAATAAACATTTATGAATTTGAGAAGAAACAATTTTGAAAACGAAACGTCTCTCTACGGAAAATTATAATAAAGAAATGAAAGACGAAGAGAGTAATTATGGTGACATCCTGAATCCATCATTTAGTTGTTGTCGATATAATTTCGTAAATTCCAATTGCTAGAAAGTAAAGAGTTATTCACTCCATTTCATATCAATTTCACCGCGTTTGAATCTGTGAGTTATCAATTCATATAGACCATTTTTGCAACGACTTCAATATTTTGTAACATTTATCCCTTGAAGAATAGTAGAGACATCACATTGTACATGTTTTGAGTAGTCATAGTCTGCTATAGTTTTTTGAATAATTCTTACGAATTTATAGAAAAAAAACTACATCATACTTTTAATATCGAATATTTAGGTACAAATGCGATGATATGAGCACGAGAACTACAGAATTCTTTCTGTTGTACTAGATTGCTTATATATATATATATATATATATATATATATATATATATATATATATATATATATATATATATATATATATATATACAAGTAGTTAAAATTCGATTTTTGGGTTTTTTGGTTCAATTAAAAGAAAATGATGTTAAATTTTTTCGAATTACGTTTCAGTTATTATTTTTAGCTTTCTCAAATTGATACATGTCATTTAATCGCTAAAACAAAAATTAATATCGAAATAATCCCTACAAACTCACTAGTGATTTCAAATCTTACCACAAACATAAACCTCAGACACAAAAGTTGACTGAAATAACAATTATATTGACAATTATACACAAAATATCTGAAAGTTCTCCAAAGAACAATAACAGATTCATCTCTCAAAGCATATTGTAAATATATGACTCGACTTGGAGACTGATCACGTCTATAATATCACTCACATCAAACCATACATCTTTGTATTTTGGAGCGTGCTTCTATGCAGTTAAAATGTTGTTGTATATTCTACTCAGACCAGTTATGTCAGTTTTATCGTTGATGGAATCTGGATTTTCTTTATAGAGATCATTTCCCGGATTTCTCGTCCTCTCCTATGCTGCTCAGTTTTGAGGATTTTTGTAGCCGAAAAATCAAACTTATGTCCTGATGTTTGTTGGTGTTTTGTGAGGGCTGTGGTGTTTTTTTATCATACTTAGTCCCATTTGACCTATTTTCCAAGATTTGGCTAGATTGTCCAATATATATTCCTGTACAGTCTGAACATGGAATCTGGTATCTTGTGTGGGTTTTTATCGGTTGGAATAGTACTTTCTAGTCTGCTGAAATTGTTTTGTAGCAGATTGTACCCCTTATGGCACGCCTCTTTGTCATATTTTTTGAATAGTTTGTCCAGATTTTCAGATGGGTACGGAATATATGGTATGCATATTGAAGCAGATTGTACCCCATAAGGGGTATAATTTGCTACAAAACAATTTCAGCAGATTAAAAAGTACTATTCCAACCGATAAAAAACTAACACAATATACCAGATTTCATGTTCAGACTGTATATATATATATATATATATATATATATATATATATATATATATATATATATATATATATATATATATATATATATATATATATATATATATATTCTCTTGTATATATATATATATATATATATATATATATATATATATATATATATATATATATATATATATACATATATATATATATATATATATATATATATATATATATATATATATATATATATATATATATATATATATATATATATATATATATATATATATATATATATTCTTTCTTCGAAATGTTCGTACAATCCAAGTATGATTTTTACGCCACTAAAAATTTGAATAAATGCTGGGAATACCCTAAAAACAACCCATATATTTTTTCCATACAAAAATTTCTGAACTGTTATGTGGAGTCAACCGATTTCACTATTTTTTTCATTGTTGTGTTCGGTATTGTCAGGAAAAAATTTCAAAAAGTGCGTGTAAAATTAGAAAATTTAAAAATACTCGATTAATAATATAAGAAATCATTATTAATTCTCCAAAAAAGGATGTGAAAAACTGAATATCTTATCACACATCTCGGTTAGTTCAGAGCTATCATTCAATTATAACGTTGAAATAGATTACAGTTCAAAGCAAATCTTTGCTATCGGATCAATGAAAGTTGTGTGTCATTATTGCAAGGCAAATTTTAATTGTTATTGATAAGAAAATACTACCAATGATGCGACAAAATATTGCTCTAAGAGATAACTCAAATGGACGCTATTGGTACAGCCACCAGAGCCACTGTATTCCGGGAATGGACTAAATTCTGAAAATTTTTTGATTTATATCCAGCAAATATCTCATATAATTAAAGATGAAATACATGTGACAAGTACTTGATACGAAATTAGGAACATGCCGTACAACTGTAGAACGGACAGGGTAATAACTTTCAATATATCAAAGGCGTTAATATAGGAATTTCTTGAGAATTTGAGACTGATTTAAAATAACAGGAAGTATTGCATTCCTTTCGTAAGTGAGTAAGTCCCTGGCTCCACATGGGATAAATATTGAAAATAAGATAGTGTAGCACAAATAGTAAAACATGTCTTTCCGGCTTTTTGAAAAATTTTTAGAGAAAAATGAATGGGTGTTCAAAGTTCCCGGGTCAGCTAGTATTCAATTAATATAACTTGAATATTATCATATTTATGGTTGATATTGCACCGTTTTACATTCTTTTGAGTGTAGACATCTCATTCTAATCTCACCTGCAAGCTCATCAAATATCCAGAAGTAACTCTGGTATAGCTTTTTGAGTATCAAAGCCATGCTTTCGGAGCACTGTTCACTGAAGCAACACTTGTAAACTATGTATTGCGTCCAACTGCTTAAAATTTAAGTACGACAACAACTGATTAACAATTCAAATTTATCTAACACAATCAATATACCTTTTGATTTATTATTCTATTCTGTCATAACAATGAAATGTCATTAACACCATTGATATTTATAAAGCATTCACTGTACAGGGTATACCAGTTTCTTCAATTGGAAATATTTTTTTCCTCAATTTCGAATATACTGGTTGTTGTATTTGCGGCGTTGTACTACGCCTTCGTGATACTTAACATGCAATTACTAATTGAAACTTAGCTTCAAAAGATTTCTTAATATTATTCGTTTTTGAAATACTGGAAGTAACTGAATTCTACTCGTATTAGTTTGAGGGTTCTCTACTCATTTCTTTTTTTTTAGTGAAAAGAAAAGGTTAACGATTAATTCTATAATTCAGTCAAGTTTCACTGAAGAACTCTAACTCTATGAACTCTACATTTGTTTCTGGCGGTTATCCCATTATCAAGATTATTCAACAATATTAGATAATAATATTGTTGAATATCATTAATCGAGAGTATTGAACAAAATATAGTAATATTGTTGAACAATCTTGATAATGTGCTAACCGCCCGAAATATATGTATAATTGTTTATATAATCAGTGAAACTTAAGCCAAGTGTTTGAATTTTGATTTACTATTATGTGACTTAATATCTCAAAAAGTGATAAGCGAAACCTCCGTGTGATTCATTGACTCTACAGAACAGTCGTGTCTGTAGGGTAGTGAGAGAGTGGCGGACCTCTACGACGGAGATCTGGGTTCGAATCCCAGGTAAAACATGGATGTTTACGTATGTGAATGAGTTTCTTCGGCGGTATATAAATAAATATATTTTTTTATATAAATAAATGATATGAATGGGTAATGTCCAAAGATGACGAACCTAAAAAAAATAAAAAAAAACTGTACAAAAGTTTGTCATAGAATCCAGTGGCACATTTCATTTCATAATTGCTTCAACCTGGTAATAAAAATAGAATAACCTGAATATAATAAGTGGAAGTAGTAAGAATAATGTGAATTTTCGGAAGAGAATCTGTCTTTTGATGATATTTAGATATTTTTTTATACAGCCATTGAAAACTAAGTTGAAAATTCAATATATGTAAATTCCAATGAAAAATACATGTAAAATACACACAAAAATGTGAATACATTCTATTAGCCAATAAGGAACGTGTACGCTCTGGTTTATTTCATAGAAATATCTACCAATCCTGTCTGGATTTGTGAAATTTGTTTTTGATTGCCTTGGGATTTGACTCATCGTTCTTCCTTCTATTTATTGGCATTTTAGGAAAATTATGAAAAATATGACTATCATATATATTTTATACTATATAATTAGAATTTCCTGAAGTATTGAAACAAAATCTCCAGAACTTACGATTCTTGAACAATTAGTTTCAATTATTTAAATTCCACAGATACTAAATAACCTGTTTCAGATATATTTTTTCTTAACAAAGAAATTCCAACGAAATCAACAATGAATGTAATACATTTCTTGAGTTACATAGAGGCAATGCTATCATGATCTTTCACAACAATAAACCAGCCATATCGTATATCGAGTTCCGCAAAATTTCGGATAAACATGAACTCTTCGTGGTCAGATTTAGAATAGATAAGTATATGTATATTGACAATCCTGAGCAACGAACACCATTGTACAGTGTTATATGAAATTTTTCTAAGAATGAGCTAATTTCAGGCTTGTTAAATGGTCAGACGAATGCTTATTTTAGCACAAGAATTTCCAACAGGCTCTCTAAAAATCCATATTATTTGCGAACATGCACAGAAAGGGTGTTTTGGGGTGCCATGTTTTATATTAAGCAGAGGTATAGCGTGAAGAAATTACATGCGATGTCCCCAGACATCGCATTGTTCATGTTTCACATAGCCAGCTCTGCTATAATATTCTTTGGAATAATTTGTCAAGAATTATCCAAAGAAAGTTATAGTGTACTTTCATAGCGAATTATATATATATATATATATATATATATATATATATATATATATATATATATATATATATATATATATATTCATGTTTCATATGTTCATGTTAGTTGGAAATTGAGTTTTACGAAAGATTTGTGAAATTGAAGTCAATTTCCAACTAACATGAACCTGTAATATTCTTGAAAAAGGCCTAGAGCCGAAACATATGTAGAATAAACAATTATTCCATCAATTTTAAACTGTGCTCATTCCCAAGGAACCTTCACACTTATGTTATTAAGCAGAGCACAAAAAAACTAAACGAATTATATATATATATATATATATATATATATATATATATATATATATATATATATATATATATATAATATATATATATATATATAACGATGATTTCTTAAGAGTTGAGTTTTTCAGGTTGGCAATACTGGTGGGCAGTGGCGTCTAAACGTCATCTGCCACAATAAAAAGTTTTGAGTGTACTCTGCCATTTCATCATGAAAATACTTACAAACAAGCAATGATTGCAAATTGTTGAAATTTACTATCAAAATTCGTGTTCTGTGAAAAATGTGTATCGTTTGCTACGACCATATTATGGTCGTAATAACTAACCTGGTGAATCAACAATTCGTGCTGTTATCACCAAATTTCGCACCAAGTTCACTTTGTTTGACATTAAACCATTGTCTCGTATGCGTACAGTGCGTACTGACGAGGATATTGCAGCCGTAGCGTACAGTGTTAAGGAGGATCGTGAAATGTCAATTCGTCGCCGTTCTCAACAATTGGGCATGTGTTACTCAACCACATGGAATATTTTACGTGTTGATTTGGGTTTAAAAGCCTAGAAAATTAAACTTCTCCAAGAATTGAAGCCGAATGACCTACCACAACGTCTAATTTTTAGCGTCTTAGAACGACTTAGAACAGCTTAATGAAAATCCGCTGTTTTATCGAACAATTGTGTTCAGCGACGGGGCTCATTTCTGGCTTAACGGATATGTAAATAAACAAAACTGTCGCATCTGGAGTGATGAACAGTCACATGCCATACAAGAATTACCGATGCATCTCGAAAAAACGACAGTTTGGTGTGGTTTATGGGCTGGTGGCATCGTCGGTCCATTTTTCTTCAAAGATGACCGTGGAAGAAACGTTAAACGGCAAACGATATCGAGCCATGATACGCAACTTTTTTTGCCCCAGTTGGTCGAGTTGAACTTGGTTGACATGTTGTTTCATCAAGACGGTGCCACATGCCAGCTCGTGAAGCAATGGACATGTTGAAGGATGAATTTGGTGAGCAGCTTATCTCTCGAAATGTCCCTGTGAATTCGCCGCCAAGATCATGCGATTCGAGGCCTCTGGATTATTTCTCGTGCAGTTAAGTAAGATCGTTAGGCTCGATGCACACATGCGTGCAGTGTCGCCGATTATAAGCTGCGTGCTCGCGGTGTGCACGCGAGTTTTTATTTTCAATGCACACTTGCGTGCTTTGTCGCCGTGTGCTTTTAGCGTGATTTATAAGTCAGTCTTGGTCAACAGAAGATTCAGCCAACACCATTTTATGCGAGGAAGATTCAGGCAACAACACCTCTTCAACAAGCCATTCAACAATTCCAAGGTAACCAATGAAAACCGTTGATTTTTTTTCATGAAAGTTGTCACAAGTTCAAGTAAAATATACACCTATGATCAGGAGCTTTTAGCCATTTAGAGTGCAATCAAACACATAAGATATCTACTTCAAGGTACCTAAGCACTTTACTATATTCACTGACTATCAACTTTCGCACCCAGTCAGAATGTAGATGAAGCTTCACCTCATCAGGCTAGGTATTAGCCTCACACCTTCTCTACCAATATTTGCCGCATCAAAGGCAAGGCCCAAGTGGTAGCAGATGCACTCAGCAGAATTTCTGCCATTGATTGTCCAACTCCTAAATTATAAGCATTCGAACATCAGTCAGTAGATGAAGAATCACAGAAACTCATTGAAAACCTTGTCTCTTCATCACTAAGGCTCAAGAACATGTACATTCCCTGACACATCTCTGCAAACTTATTGTGACAACGAGAAAATCAGACATATGGTTCCCAACAGTCTTCGAAAGCATACCTTCTATCAATTCACTGACCAAAACATTTTTGTCGACAAACTCAGTTAGAAGATGTCATCATAGTCCAGTACCTTCCAGAGATCATCAACCTGAAGTGTTTGTGTCTCAAGAATTGGACTCCTTCACTCAGCAACCGTTTCAACAACCCAACGCTGGGACATTCAAAATCATCGAAAATAGTGAAAAGTTCTTCGGTGTAGTTTTTTCAGTTCGCAGAAGAACAGTTAATATCATTTTCATAAATGTTATGTATAAATTTTAGTATGTAATCATTTCAACATTCCATTAATTAATTGTACATAATATTTCATGACATTCACTACTATTATTTGTTTATTCATTTCCTTTATGGCTCCGCCACTAGGGGGGACTTCTGTAGGGAATTGTCATTCTCATTCGATGGAAGAAAACATATCACAGAATAGTATGGTAAGAATTCCATATTAAAACGCAAAAGGATGAGTAGTTGTTTCTCCTGGAGTCGAAACACACTGTCACAGGACAGGCGTGCACGCAGCGGTTTAGTAGTGGGCGGCGAGGGACTGCGTGCACGCAGCGAGCCCTGGACGCTGCCGCGGCACGCGAGTGTGCACTGCTTTTATACTACACATGCACTACTATGCCGCGTAAACGAACACGGAGCGTGCACGCAGCTTGATTTCACGCATGTGTGCATCGAGCCTTAGTGTATGTGGACAAGCCGAACATGATTGAAGCCTTACAGGATAACATAAAACGCGTAATTCGTGGGACATAGGCCGAAATTCTCGAAATAAAAGGCAAAATTGGACCTTCCGAATGGACCATTTGATACGGAGCCGCGGACAACATTTACATGAAGTTACATATCTTTAAAATGTAAAATCAAAATATGTATTTGGATAGAGGCTGAAGATATATATATATATATATATATATATATATATATATATATATATATATATATATATATATATATATATATATATATTAATTTTGGGTTAATTTTGGGTGACCCCTTAATGCTTATTCTGTCTGCTTAATGTGAATCTGTCTTCTCATTATCAAAGCTATCACAGTATGGAAATCATTTGATTAATGAAAATCATATATTCAATTACGATTTTGAAATTTTGAATACTGCAAACAAGGGAATGAAGCTCAATTTGTTAGAATCACTTCAAATTAATGAATACAAATATTCTGGCAACCTTTCAAACAGCCAAATCGATCATATCTCAAGCCCCCTTCTCAATCTTTTCAAAATACTTAGTTTACTATATAGTATTGTAATATGTTTACAGAATAATAAAATTATTCTGTAAGCATCTGAAGAAGTCGTTTGCTACGACGAAACGCGTCATGCTATGTAGTCAATAAAGTGTAAATCATAAGTTCAAGTGTTTGAATTTAAGTTTATTTTCAATTATAATGGATTTACATCAAGTAAACGCCAACACTATAAAAAAAAATTAACTATTTCAGTTTTTAATTAATTTAACTATTAACTGTTTTCATTCTGAAAATGGGTATAATTGAACAGTTTTCGTAACTTGAATGGAATTCAACAATATCAAAATATTTTCCTAAGATTTTCCATAAAGTTTGATTAATCTTATAAAAGTGAACTTAGATACTAACCATTGTGATTTTTAGTGAAAATGAGCAATCAAAGTTGAAAACACCTTTAACGCCACTGGTTTTGTGTAACAATTTCGTGGAAATTTTGCATTCAAAACAATTTTTAGTACTGTCTGAATATTTTATTCATAAATATCACATTGAATATCCTGTTTCATCTTTTGTAATACTTCGATTTATCAATCCTGCATTGACTTCTTCATTTTCAGATATACTTACCATTTATTTGCCCGTCACATTCATTACGATTTGTTGTGTCTCTTTCATGAATATCATACAAAATTCAAAACATGAAAACAAAGTCTACAATATTTAATCAATGTTCACTGACATTATGTTCTGTTATCTGTGGACGTGAAGCCTATCCTAAACAGTGATTCGCGCTTTAAATTTATAGTGCAGTCATTTTAGGTTTTATCTGCGGAAAAATTCCTAGTGAGCTGAATTTTTGTATACACCTTTATTACGGCATTGTAATGAAGATGTGAAAAATCGACATTGATATCGTGCCGGCTAAAAAAGTTATAAAGGTCAAAAGGTCACGAAAATCAGTTTTTCGCAAATATCTCGCGATCTATTGCTCAGAGGTCAATTAAGGTCATTATAAAAATTGTTCGTCGTGAAATTGTACATAAAAAATGTCTGTTGCATCTTTCTGTAGAATCAACCGTTTTCGGAGTAAAGCGCCGAGAAACCGACTATATTATAACGATGCACTCGTTTCCTCTCCACCTTCGAGGTAGAATGCAGGGCGCGTTTATTTTTACATGGTTTCCCCCGAAGGCATAATCCATAATATGTAATAAGAGGTTTTTTTTATTTTCGAGTGAATAATTTTTTTATTTGAATACAGAAAAATTAACTTAAGTATATAATTTTTTTTTAACATTCATTGTCGATCTCTTCAGTTTCTGTGTCATCAACAGTTGCTGACAAAACGTCGAGTGGACTTATTCCTATATTTAAATCAACATCTTCATCATTTTCATCATTGGTTGACTCTGCGTTTAAGCATGACTGGCCACGGCAATGTCCACAAACTTTTGAACATCTTAATCCAATTTTTCTGCATCAACATTTACCGCTGCAACCTTTTGTACAATTACAGAAGATCGTATTTAGTAGATTATCGTGTGCTGGTGGTAATAATGTTGTTATTGGCTGCAGTATATTATTTTTTAACTCCCAACCCCACTGTTCTGGATCAATTTCTCTTCCTAGCCAGGTTTGTATTTGATAGTACACTCAATAAATATGCTGTTGAGCTGCTGAAGAAGTAGGTGGTAATAATGGAAATTTTACAGCTGTACTTTGCCTTGTTAGTTTAGCAAAGCTACAGTATCTGTAATTATCTATCGAAAGTTCTGATTTTGGAGCACCGTACATTGCTAGTAGAAAATGCAGGTTGATGAATGAAGGGTAGGGACATTATGGTCGCTGTTGTGAAGTCTTTATTATTTTTTGTTAACTTCTCTAAAAATCCATTCCACCCTGGTAGACCGTTGACATCTAGTAGGTTCTCCACTTTGCGTATGCCCACAATAAGTCGACTTTACTACAAATTGCTTCATTTAAAAAAACATTATCATCAATTTCTTCAACTATAATCTTATTCATTCCAGCTACTTCATTATTTTCGTAAGTTAAAAGAGGTACGTGTGAAACTGTAGCTAAATCCTCAGCGCGTTTTTTACTCTTACATTTCACGATGGACATATCAGCCAAAACAGCGTTACTTGGAGAAATGATTTTTATTACACCCATTATATGCACAGTCTTATGCCCATCAATAGTGGAAACATTAATGTCTGCATTATCTGCAGCATACGTCTTTAAATGAAAGAGTACTCACTTCTCTAATAACGCGTCTGTATTTTTTTTCTCAATTACCTCACTCGCTTCTTCTCCACAAAACAAATATAATTTTTTGAAATCAAAAGAGCTCATTCTTTTCTTACGTGGAGATATTGATGTACTCGGTTCTTCTTGGTGTCGTTTAAAAGCCGCTATACTCAAAGTGTTCGTATAATTTTTACGACAATGGCTATGAACATTTACAAAAGTCACAGTATCTAAATAATCAATATTACCATCACCTCTAGCGATACTAGCATTTTTTAATGTCTGAAGACCACGCCTAACTTCTATCACATCACCATCCGATAACACTTCTTTGCATATAAAACATGTATCACTCATTATGAAGACTGTTCGAGAGAAATACTACTGAAATAACGTCTTTAACACTCAAGAAATGATTTTTAACTGAGCTAAATACAGCCCGATAGGCAGTAGCAGGTATAAAAGTAGCAGGTATAAGGGTACAATGAAATACGGAACATCTGCCTTCCAGTGGAGCTCATTTGAGGCATTCACGGGCACAAATTGTCCTCTCTATACTAGTATTACTAGTGCTATATGTTTGTGTATGTAGTAGATTTTACTAACAACACAGTTACAAACATGAATAAAAAGCAATAGGGTGTACGCCTTGGTATACAATACCGTATATGAGTGCATCGTAGTCTCTACTCCGAAAACGGTTGATTCTACAGAAAGATGCAACAGACATTTTTTATGTACAATTTCACGACGAACAATTTTTATAATGACCTTAATTGACCTCTGAGCAATAGATCGCGAGATATTTGCGAAAAACTGATTTTCGTGACATTTTGACCTCTATAACTTTTTTAGCCGGCACGATATCATCGGTGTCGATTTTTCACATCTTCATAACAATGCCGTAATAAAGGTGTATACAAAAATTCAGCTCACTAGGAATTTTTCCGCAGATTGGGGTTTAAAATAGCTAAAATGACTGGACTATTAACTCGCAGAAATCAATAAAACGTTTCACAAATTGAAGCAAAAAATACTATTCAACCCCAATATCAACACTCGAATGAATTTGCAATGTTTGAAATGAGAAAAGTATGAAATTAGCCGCGAAGGACCTTAGATCAATGTTGCCATACGACAAGAATAGTGTTGTCTCGAAATTCTTTTTATTTGATTGATTATTAGAATTGTCCCTTTCAATACGTGCCCCTTTCAATACATTTCTTTTTCGTGCCAAGTCTCCCCTACACGATATGAGAAGCACTGTTCTGCAACGGTAATAAATACTATTTTATTAAGCAATCTCGAAGCCAAACAGTCGTTTTCCCTGAAACTGAACAGAAAACTAATAGAGCTTCTTTAAAATCGAAATTCTTTATACTTTGCAGCAATTTGTGGATCTGGATGGCGAGACCAGTGAATCGCGTACGGAATATTAATTTTTCTGTGATTTTCACTTTCGCAATGCTTGATTCATGAAGTATCACTTCGTGAAAGTTTTGTTTATTACACTAAACAATCAGATCTTTTTTTCTTTAGCACTCACTCTTTCCTGCAGCGAGATTAGAATATTACAATCACGACAACCCCTGCTTGATGATATTTCTCAACTGGCAACCATGAGTTATCGTAAACAGAGAATATCAAATTGAAATTTTCGATTAGAGTTTTTTCAAAAACAGATTATAACATGGGTCCCTGTAAAATGTTAGCAATCAAATGCTAGCTCTAAAATTTGGGAGACGTAATTGAATTTACCTGATTTATGTTCAATATAGAGAGTGAAACTAGATAATTTCATATAAAATTTACATTCAAGATCTTTCGTTTCAAGATTTTAAAAAAACTGAGATTAAAGATCTCTCTTGGCTCTAATTCAGTTTTTCTTTCTTCCTGATCTGAACGCCTATTTATACTTTTCACGTAAATTATGGAATCAAATTCCTAGAGAGGCACTTGTGATTTGGTGGAACACTACTTTTAACTCAAGGGGATATATTTCACCTCAAGAGGATATGCTAAAATACATTCCATAAAAGTCAGATTATGAAATGCATTCTGATTATTTCGTAGATTTATCTTCCATAGTGTTTACAACAGTTAACTCTCTGAATTCGAAAAATTAAGGAAACTAGTTTTATGAGAGAAAAAAACACAAATTCGTATCTACGCAACAAATCACGAAATTGAAAAAATAGAAGACTTGACATGCATATTAAAATTGAATGAACGGAAAAATTATTTAATGAGTTGGAAATAGGTAATGAGGGAAGGACTAGAGTTGGAAAAGGCTGTTTTTATATTGGAGACCATTTTGAGATTCCATGCAAAATTCAAGATGTTATCAAAGGTTCATGAATTCTGTTGAAGAGAAAAATAAATGATGAAATAATCAATAATTCGAAACACTTACCGCCTACAAGCGCACTCATAATTTATAAATATGAAAAATATTATATTGAACAACAAAAAACTTATCAGTACCAATATTCTCGATCAGAATCAAATATCGGAATGAATCAATCTATAACCGGAATATCATGCGTATTTACATCGGTGCATTTCGAACTACGATTCTTTGTTATAATTTTTAACTGTGTTTGAAATTATCTCTTTAAATAGTGTGAGGTGTTTTAAAATGTTACAAGATAACTGTCCATATTTAACAATAATATACCTGTTCACACCCAGCAATCCTGACGTTTCGGCTCACTGACAGCTGGAAACCAAATGTTTTTTCATTATTTACATAATTCCCTTTGAAATGATGTAAAACTGATATATTATCAGTGAAATATTATCCCGAAATTCATTCTGAAAAATCAAGTACATTTGTTTTGAAACCAGGTAATTTTGTCAGATTTTTGATAGGCAAATTTTGATATCTATTACTTTGAATACTTCTTAAAAATATTTTCCTGACAAATTAGTTTTATCAGAAAAAGAGATTCCTACAGAATCAAGCAGCGGGATCTTAGACAATTAGGGAAACTCTAACCGATACTTCGATAATTTGAACAAAATTTCAAAATTTTTTCCAAGATTCCCTATCGGCAGTCTCTCTCTTCCAGGCAACGCCCTTATCCTCCTTACCCCATATTTTTACGCCCTTATTAAAGCTCCTTATTCCATCGATTGTGAGGACGCTTTCTTTGTCTTACCCTGTCATTGGGCTCCCGATCACCAACCACAGCTGACCAACGCTCATCTCTTGTTCGAGCTAGATGGTCTGCCCATTTCCACTTTGAAATTTTTACACACTCCACGACATCCTTCACCTTTGTTTGACCTCTTATCCAGCTGCAGCGTATTCTATCTCGTATCGTTATTCCCATCATGTATTTTTCTATACTCCGCTGGGTTGTTCGAACCTTCTGGATGTGAGCAGATTGCAGGGTCCAAGTTTCGCTGGCGTAGGTCATCGCTGGTAATGCGCATTGGTCAAACACTTTGCTCTATAGGCCTAGTGGCATATCTGATTTGAAGATGTGTTTTAGTCGGCCAACTGTACCCCAAGCTGTTCTGGTTCTTTGCATGATCTCCGGTGTAATATCCCCGCCTCCCGTGACAATCTGTCCTAGATATCAGTAAGACGCTGCTATTTCTAATGGGGAACCGTCCACCTGCGTTTACTCTCTGGTGCAGAAAAGGTGAAAGGGTTCAGCATCATCTTTGTATTTGCGGTGTTTATTAACAGACCTATTTCTTTGCTCGCAATGCTCAGTTCATAGATGTGCTCTTGAAGATAGGTAGCAGTGTGGGAGAACAGTACTATATCGTCAGCGAACCTCAAGTGGCTAAGGTAGCGGCCATTTTTCTTGATTCTTTCCTCGCTCTAGCCCAGCTTCTGGAACATACACTCCAAAGCAGCTGAGAACAGTTTTGGGAAAACGGGTCTTCCTGTCTAACGCCTCTCATTATTGGAAATTTTTCCTAGCTCGGTATAGCACGATGATATTCCTCTCCTCAGTAATGAGCTGGTTACAGCTAGAGTACTAAGCAGGTCAATTGCCTTCTTATATTCAATAAATAACGTATATAGAGGAATTGCATATTTGTTGCATCTTGATATCACTTCGCGGATGCTGTAAATGTGATCCATCATACTGTATGGCTTTCTGAAACCTTCCTGTTCTATTGGCTGATAGTGCAGTCCAGTTGTTCCGATGAGCGGTTAGTACTTATCTTATATATATATATATATATATATATATATATATATATATATATATATATATATATATATATATATATATATATATATATATATATATATATATATATATATATATATATATATATATATATATATATATATATATATATATATATATAGTATATATATATATATATATGATATATATATATTTAATATCATTATATGTCCTATTTCTCACACAGTGAAATACCATATATATATATATATATATATATATATATATATATATATATTAAATATAATATATTCATAATAATGATGAAACCGAGATTTTATTTTCGCCCAACTCTTGGTCTTGAAACATAATTGAATATTGAATTAAATTAAACATTTGGCTTAAAGTTTCACAATTATATTTAACAATAATATTGAATAGTCAACATGTATCGAGGGTGAGCTCATTTTCCAGACGAGTTAAGTATGGAGAATTCACGTGGAATATTATAAAAGTTACAAATTTTTAATCTTTTAGAATCTCTGAAACGATAGCTCCCAAGGAAAAAGTATCAAAACATTTTTCAAATTTATTTACAGTATACAATTTCTGTATGATTTAGTTCGATGATAAAATCACCGTCTTGTTGAAAATGCGCAAACACCGAAGAAATATTTGACCTTGAATACTATTTTGTCATGGTACGATATCGCTGTGGATTTTACAGCATTCATTGTTATGATGTTTCTAAAGTTGATGCCAATTTTTAGTTCCATGGGGATTCACGCAACTTCACATATCTAAATTCAGCAGTTTGTTGATAGATAGGATGCTGCAAACGAATGGAAACTATTTGGCGAACAGCTCAATGATATTCTAACTTAAAATGTAACTATTCTTTCACCAAATAACTCCTGATTTTTATCTGCTATTTCTAGTAGGAAGATGTATATCAAGACTGAATTGAAATATAAAATTATTTCAGAAGATATTCAATAAACGGTTCCTTTTCGAAGAATTTGATTTAATTTCAATAAAAAATAACAACGATTAGAGAATCTATCAATCAAACTAAAAATTACAAATTATAACCAGTATAACCAATATCTATAAATAATCGTAGATAACCAGTAGTCTGTTTAGGATGCCCCTAAACATGATTGAAAGTATTTGAATAAACAGGTCTCTAAAGTTATCGTTGCATTATTCCGAGATTTGAGAACTGTCTCAAAATTGATTGAAATGTCCCTACAAACATAAATGCGGAAACAAATTGTTCCCAAACACGACATCAGCTGTACATATATTTTTATATATCGGGTTTTCCATCCAGGGACGCAATTTTTTGCCATGTTATATTTTTATACTTGTCACTTGAAATATCAAATGACAATGATATATCTAATCTACTGTGGTTGGTGATTAAAAAAATGGAAAGAATTAGTGTTGAAAAACGCATCCAAATAATTCAGCTATATTATGAAAATGGACGATCAAATAAAGGAATCAACAATATTGAGAATAGTCCTGAATTTCGAGTAAAATGTTTTGAACGTAAGAGCACCAATTCTTCAAGGTCCAGGTTGTTCTCAAGAGAATTTGGAGAAGATCATCTTCATGATCCAACAGTGTCAATCACAAGAGGTTTAAAACTGACGTCGAGGGCTTTGGCAAATTCAAAGTTCCATGTTTGAAATCTCGAACCCGACACAGGTGTCGAAAGTTTACAGAATTTTCTGATGATTAAAGTTTTCTAAGGTCAAATGTTGAAAATTAACCTCACGCTACCAAGATTCCTATTTATCGTTTAAAGTGCTTATACCCAGGTAGCAAGCTGACTCAAAATGACGTCTTATTAGGATCAATTTTGGTCAATGACGTTATTTGACCGTTGAATGACGACTTTTTAACGTAAAATAACTGACATTCATAGGATGACTGAAGATGAAGCCAGCGCAAAGTACCGTTTTCGTCAATTTATGACCGTTAATTTTTTAAAAAACGGCAAATATTCTTTTCTCTTAGATAATAGAACCTGTCGCACATTTGAACAATAATATTGATCCATGCGTCAATTAATAACACGAAAATTGTAGTATACTCCTCAAAAATGAAGAGAGTCATCTCCATCAAGCTTTTCAGGCCAACGGATATTCTTTCCAAGAAGTCACCAGAGCACTGAGGCCCAGAAAGGGAACCGGAGTACCACCAACGGAGGAACCCAAACAAGGAGTGGCAATAATGCCTTTCATCAGAGGAGTAACGGATCGAATCGGGAGATTACTTCAGCGCCACGAAGTGAGGGCTATTTTCAAGCCAACCCATCAAGTTCGGAATTTGTTGCGGTCAGCGAAGGATCCACGGGATAAACTATCTTCAGCTGGTGTTTACAAAATCCCTTGCTCATGTGGTTCGGTTTATATTGGTACAACTAAACGTAGCATCAAGACACGCCTCAAGGAACATGAAGGTCATTGTCGCCGAGTTCAGCCTGAGAAGTCAGCTGTAGCAGAGCATGCCTATAACAACTTGGAGCATAATATCAAATACGACGACGCTGAGGTTCTCTCCACGGATCGAAATTACCACGCCAGGCTCCAACGAGAGGCTATCGAGATACACAAGCATCGCAACAATTTCAATCGGAAAGAAGAAACCATGAGAATAAGGAACATTTGGCACCCTGCACTGAAACGGAAGCTGATTGGTCCAACAGCAGACAACGAACGCGTTGTGGTGGACCAATCAGAGCGAAGCGGACATATTGCCGAGCCACGAAGACCTATAAATATCGGCACTCTAGTCAACAGGTCATCAGTTGCTCCAGAGTCGTCGCCCAGTACGCCACTACGTCGAAGCACTCGCCGCCACTGAAGATGTCTCTCGCAGTTAGGGACGAAACGTCTGGAAGAGGAGGAGTTCCAGTTGACCACGGCCAATCAGCCCGGAAAATCATTTCACCAGTATACTCAAGGTTATCCGTTGTCAATTGTTCTATGGACTAATCTCTATGTTCTGTATCTGCGTACAGAATTCTGTATTCTACGTATTAAGATGGACGAGTTGTGTTTGTGTTATAATATGTTTTGAAATATCTGTTAAGAATTCAGGTGTACATCGAAGTGGTCAGGGACTCGAAATGTGGCATCGAACTTGCAAGAAATTGACCTAGTATATGAATAAAATACGACGTCGTTACAAACGATTCAAAATGGTTTGTAACGACGAAACGCGTCAAGCTATGTAGTGAATAAAGTGTAAATCATAAAGTGTATATTCGAGTATAATGGATTTACATCAAGTAAACGCCAACACTATTAAATATTTAAAAGAAGCTGTTACTTAAAAGTGCTATCAACACGTAGATTATTCCGTGAGCATCTGAAGAAGTCGTTTATAACGACGAAAAGCGTCATGTTATGTAGTGAATAAAGTTTAAATCAAAAGTTCATGTGTTTGAATTTGAGTTTAAATTCACTATTTGGAAAAAGCTAAATTTTCAATTGATAATTTGTTTCAAGTGTCGACAATTGGTGTAGGCAATTTAACCAACTGAGAAAATCAAATTTTTAATCACTTATTGTTAGAATCTGTTGCTTCTCTATTCAATTTCGATGAAAGAAGTTAGAGAAAAATTTTTTGAGTAATACCATAGGTATGGAAAGATTCTTGAGTAAACTATTTCAACTATATTATAATATTCCAGATAGAGATAGTATTCATCTTACTTCACTAAGAACTTCTGCGCATGATATAAAATAAAAAGTGCCATCAATGTTTGCCCCAAATACGCCCCAGAACGATTGAGAAAAAAGGAATTAAGCAAGTTGATTGAAACTAATCTGTAGAATATAATTTTTTAAATAAATGTTTGCTAAAATATATGATCTGAAGAACGTCTTTACGACGTCTATTTTTTCTACTTAGTGACTTCTTTTTAACGTTGTTTAATGACGTCTTTTGTCAGCTCAATATGATGTCTTGAGGCTGTGACATTTCGTCGCTACTGCATGGTCAGTGAGACGTCTCTGTCAACGTCTTCTCCGACATGTTGAAACCAATATATGACGTTATATTACCGTCAGTCTGCTACCTGGGTACCCAGTTCCGAATACACCAAAGCACTGGATGCTTGAAATTGGCTAAATAAAGTAACAGTTAATCATTTTTTCCACGGAAAGAAGAATCAAAATTGTCCCAGCAAGTCTTCGAAAATCATGCAGCTGAATACCTTATCTATTTCAAACTGTTAAAAATAGTCTTATAGGTATAACAAATGTAGATATTTTGAGTGCATCTTACCATGGGTGTAGTGTAGACTGTGTAAACTCCATGGTGATTGCAGGTTATGTTCGAGCTTCTTGTTTTTGTCGTACCCACAGAAAACACGGTGGAAATGTGGACACGGTGGATATCAAAAGTTGAGAGTGAAAATTTTAATGTTTTTTAAATTCTCTGAGGAGATGTTGAAATTTGTGGTGTTGTCATTTTGGATCGAGGATTTCTTCTAGGTATCCTTAGTGTTTATCGATCATGATAGGGTAACTATGATTCAGTTTTCAATCGTCTATTTTATGCAGTGCAACTTTGTTTCCAAACGGTAAATTATATTGTTTTATGTGGCGATTTGAACATTGATTAGGTATTAAAAAAATTACTGTGAATACTTTAAATTGTTTAGAGATCTATTTGATTGTTTCGGATTGAATGTTCATCTGTATCAATGGTCATACTAGTATTTTCAAAGTTAACTATATCATTACAAATAATAATTTCGAAAATTGCAAAGTTGATGTTTCTGAAAATATCAGTGACAAAGGAATCCTACTTGAAACGGATTTCAAACTAACACACAAAGAGAAAGTAACAACTTACTCATTCAGAAATATTAGTCAGGATAATATGAATTATTTCGTGTTCTCTTTATCTGAATACAATTTATCTGATTTCATTTATCATTGTGGTGCTGATGGTGATGTTTCGATTTATTCATTAATGTTATTCGATATCATTTTGGACTATGCTGTCCTATACGTAAAGTTCATTCGGCAAGCAAAAAGATCGGTAACAACTGAGTTATAAGCAAAGCAAACTTCAAACTACAGTCAATAAGTTTTAAATATACTTCAACTAAAGTCACTGAGGGTCAGTTACGAAGGTGTGACGTAGTCAGCCTTGGGGTTAACTAGTGTGCATGAAAATGATTAGGATAGGTAGATTTACTTCAATTTTAGTGTTTATATAAACATTTGTACCAGATACCACTTACTATTTATCTAAAATTATACAATTATTTTTTACATTTTCATTTATTTCATTTACTATATGTTTTTAAAAACAATAGTATTTTAGTAAAACAATCTATCCGTTGCGCGCACTGGAAGTACACATCGACGCCCGACATCACTTCCCCCTCTCCCGCGCCGCGCCAGTGTCTCACGCGCAACAACGGAGTAACCACGCGCTGTTGAAGTTTTTTTCGCTACTCCTTATAATTTTGTGTGTACTTTCGTAAAGAGGTAAGTCATGCTGAAATTATATTAAATTAATGTAACCTATATTTTTGGAATGATTATAGTACTGTTAAACCAATGCCAGAATAATCTTAAACCTACATTTTACTTTTTCGTAATATTTCTAGGTTAGAAAGTAAAATGTTGGGGTTCGACAATTTCGCGCCAGGGGCGCGGTATTATCAGACGAGGGCGCGATATTACAATCTATGAAAATCATATTTTACCTAAACTAACCCATTTTTGTTCTACTTTAAGATATACATTATTTAATTTTGTCATAATATTATAATATTGTAATTAATATAACTACCTACCTACCTACTTACATAAATAATTTGTTTGATTGAAATAAAATCAACAAAATAGGTACCTGCCCACAGATAAATTGAATTTTTGTTTTAGATGGATGCGTCTGTACCAAAAAAAAGAAGAAGTCATGGACCCAGAACATATGAAGGCAGCACTTGAGTCTATTCGGAACGGAAGTAAAATATAAACAGCTGCTAAAAACTTTAACGTGCCTGAATCAACACTCAGGGATCGACTTAAATTGCGAGAAAATGACGACTCTCCTATGGGGAGAAAAGCTACATTTTCAAAAGAAGACGAAAAAGAAATGGTTGATTTTATTACTCTAATGGCAAAGAAGTTTTATGGCATAACTCAGTTACAGTTGCGGAAATTGGCGTATGACTTTGCCGTAGCAAAAAATATCAAACATATATTTTCGTCAGAGAAAAAAATGGCTGGTAAATGTTGGGTATATTCCTTTTTGAAAAGAAATCCCGGAACATCTTCAAGACTTCCCGAGCCAACTAGCTTAAACCGGGTATTGGGATTCAACAGAGCAGAAATATCTATATTTTTTAATAACCTAGACACGCTTATGACTAAACATAATTTTCCAGCTAACCGAATTTTTAATGTAGGTAGACGAAACTGGCATTAGCAACGTTCAAAAACCTGGTACGATTTATGCACCAAAAGGACTAAAGCAAGTCGGAAAGGCTACAAGTGCCGAACGTGGCCAGAATGTAACAGTTGTATGTGCGCTTAACGCGACGGTCATATATGTTCCTCCTATGTTTATTTTTCCGCGCCAGAGAATTAAATCATCTCTCAAGATTGGTGGCCCACCGGAAGCAATCTATGAATGCTCTAAATCTGGATGGATAAACGAAGAACTTTTTACTAAATGGCTGCAGCACTTTGCTACATCTGTTGGTGCGCATTCTCAGAATCCAGTGCTTCTTATTCTGGATAATCAAGCAGTCATCAATCACTCGCTACATATGATTTTTGTCGCGAAAATGGAGTGCATCTGCTATCACTGCCTCCGCATACTTCCCATAGAATGCAACCACTCGTCGTTACATTTTATGGCCCATTAAAAACTGCATATTCTCGTGAGTGTGATTTATTCATGAAAATGCATCCATGTGAAAAAATTACTTATGATCATTTAGCTTCAATTTTCAATAAAGCTTATACTCGAGTGGCTACTATGGAAAAGTCTGTTAAAGGTTTCGAAGTGACTAGAATATATCCGATGAATCCCCATATTTTCGACGAAAAAGAAGTTTTGAATCCTATCGTCGAAGAAGCAAGACCCAGGGAGTCAACACAGACAAATCACGAGAATGGAAATAAAAATAGACCAGTTAACGAGCATGATGATTCCACTCGTAGCCTACCATCGTCAGCAACAATTTTGTCCAGGCACTTCGAATTGATGAATGACACTCCCGAGAAACTTTCGTTTGCTGAAGAAACACCCACAGTCGTGCCATCTATAAGCGTGTTAAATCACATCATACCTTCTACTAGTTCAGGTATCACAAGAGATATTTTTGGACCGAGTCCTACTTCCAGACGCTTTTCAGAAGATTTGAGCCCCATCCCACAAAAGAAAATAACAGTAAATAGACGTTTTAAAAAACAGCATTCTGTTATTCTAACAGCAACTCCGTTAAAACAGCAGTTAGAGGAAAAAGAACGAAAGCGAGAAATGAAAGTCGATAAAGAAAAGAATGCTGCGGACAAAAAAGGTAAAGAAAAGAAACAAGCTAAAAGAAAGTCAGTCAAAAGGAGAGTTTTGAACAGCAGCGAAGGTAGTGGAGCTGAAGATTTTACAAAGAATAACGAGAAAAAACTCAAGAAGGAAAGAAAAGGAAAAAAGACAGGTAAAGTAAAGTCTAAGAAATGTACCAGCAGCAGTGAAGATAGTATGGATAATGTTCCTCTTACTCAATTGTGCAATGACGACGAAGACGATGATATGGAGAATCGTGATATTTGCGCGGTGTGTCAAGAATTTGGGCGCAATGGAGAAATGTGGTATCGATGTTGCAGATGCTCCAATTGGATACATAAGGAATGTAGTGGAAAAAGCTCTGCAAAAAATTTTTTGTGTGATTTTTGCTGTGATTAGTTCAACACTAAGTCTGATTAAAATTAATGTTAGTTAGATAAGTAATTATTTTAAAGAGTATTAGTACCTTCTTACCTTAGGTAAAGTTCCTAAAACTAATGTACCTACCTAATCTAGTTATTAAGCAAGTAACTTTGTCTTATTAATGCAGAATTGTTTTTTATTTAAGGAATTTAAGTTTGTTATAACAAATTATCAAAAATAATTTTTTTTTTCTATCGATAATATCTAGGTACTTAAAATCAAAATCCTTTCTAATTTTGACGCAATAGGTAGTTGATGAAAACATAATTAATAATTCTACCTAATCGTTTTCAAATTCGTATTATTATTTTAGTACTTACCAATTGATTTGTGGCACTTAACAATCATAATCCAAGTTAGTACGGATTTACCAACCTAGGCATGGTTTTATCAAACCTAGGCACGAAATTATCCTACCAGTTTGACAATACCACGCTTTCGTATTTTTTTGTAAATGTGCAATAATTACCTTCTGTTGCAACATTGCGATTTTATTACATTTGATTTGAAATGTTTTCTTTCTTTAATATCAACCAATGTCCTAATTAAAGGTCCTAGTGCTTAGGGGCTCGGTATTATCGGACTCTCCCCTATGATATTTTCGTTGTGAATTCATTCGTTCCGATATTGGATTCTTAGCAAATATTGATAGTGATAAGTGTTTCTAATTGTTTAAGATAATATATTTTATCGTTGTGAATTTTCAATGCGTTTGTAAGCGCATATCCTCTGGAGTTGAAATAGAATTTTGATTTGAGGCTTCACTATATTCCCTGGAGTTCAAAAATATCCTGGAGTTAAAAGTGGAAGTTTCAAAAAATTTCAAGTGGCTCTCCAAGAATTTGATTCCAAGTATAGAACAACCAGATTAAGCTAAGAAAGATCTTCCATCTGAATTTGTGTGTAATCTTGGATCAGAAAGATGTTGAATAGAAACTTTAAATAGAATTATCTAGTTTCACTGTCTATATTGTACACGAATCAGGTATATATATATATATATATATATATATATATATATATATATATATATATATATATATATATATATATATATATATATATATATATATATATGATATATATAATATATATATATATATATATATATATATGTGACTTATAGTCTTCCAAATTTTAGAGCTAGCCGGTGTTATCACCAACATTTAGTAGGGGAGTACGTTATGAAACGTAACCTTTCTCAGCTTCATCGACTCCATAAAGATGTCTGCTCATCATGTACTATAGAAAATTATAAAAAATCAAATATCAACTTGATGCTCTCATAAAAAATAACAAATATACATTTAACACCTCAGCTATTGCTGGTTCACTGAACAGTCTGGAACATTGTCAACGATTTTTCTGGAAGAAGTGGTGGTAGACGAAGTGAAGTGACCGCAAACTTCGAGGAGGAGGTTACTGACGATTCGATTCAGCTAGCTGATGTCTTCGCCAGACATTTTTCCACAATTGCTTTTACTAAATTAACATCTCGTTATAGTAATAATCTATCTCGGTCTTGCAGATTATCACCTATGGTAAACAATTTTTACTTCGACCCCGTCATTAAAATGGATGTTGAGGATACCATTAGAGCCCTAAAAAATAAAGAAAGCGTCCGTGTCGATTCCATATCGTCCAAAGTTTTGAAATATATTAGTGGAATTATTGGTGAGCACTTTGCATACCTCATCAATATTTATATCACTACTACAAAGTTTTCCAATATTCTTAAAGAATCCGTAGTAATTCCAGTATTCAAGAATGAAAGCGTAAGTCAAATTACAAATCCAATATCCATTTCGAATTTGTTTTCCAAGGTAATTGAAAAAACTTATTTCGCCAGAATGAAGAGTTATCTCAATAAATTTAAAATAATTAACTCTGCACAACATGGCCACTCAACCCAAACAGCTGCAGTTAAGTTTTTGAATCTGTCTACGAGTGTTCAGAAAAACACATATATTTTTCGATTAACGTGCTGCATTTGATTCACTATCTTTCGAATTCATACTTGAGAAATGCTGCAATTTAGGTTTTAGGGCCGTCTTCCTGGATTGGTTAAGTTTAAGTAGTTACCTCGAAGAAAGAACGATGGTGGTGAGAATAGGGTTGAGTTACTCTCAGAGATATAATATTGATCTTTGGGTTACACAAGGCTCGGTACTTGGTACTCTGTAATTCATATTATTTCTGAAGAACCTGCCTGCTAAGTTGTCCACATTTTTGGTAATCTATTTTTATTGCCAAAATATTCATTCAATCTTACAAAATGGTGAAGCATGTATACCAAACGGACCAACTCTCCCCGGAGCAGTGTCACCACCAATGCCGTGCATGTTCCTAGGAGATGAGGACTTTTTCTTGTCTGAACATATCATGAGACCATTCACAGGAACATTTCATTCTCACAAAAAACAGATTTTCATCTACCTGTTGGTCAGGGCAAGCGATTTATTCAATGTGCATTCGAAATTCTGACAAATACATGGAGTAGCAAACTTTTGTCTAGCAGCATTTATTTTATCAAAATCTTTTGGAAGAGTACAATCTATCAATACATGAACTTCAACATAAAAGAAACAAGTCTGAGCAGAAACACATTTTTTGTGAACTCTCTTTGTCAGGTTTCTTATCTTCAATGCTGAATTTATTAGAAAATCTCAATCCCGCATTAAAATCATTCAAAGAAGGGTTTGTATCTGATACAAATAATTACTTCTTAGCTTTCTTCTTTTTATGCCTTTTGTTTGTGTGTTTTATGGATTGAATTATCAGAAGGTACTTGCATGGCCAATTTTTCAGAAACTTTTATACACAATTCTTCTGAGTATATTTCGAATTCTGAGAGCATGCTCAAAAATTTAGCAAAGTTATGTACATATGTACATTATGAAATTTATTGTGTAATTAAAAACACTCAGCTTAGTTCTACAAAATCCTTCAATACACTCGGCATGTTTCAAGGTACTGAAAAAAAAAATACAAAAAACATTCCAATTTAGCCTGTAACCAATGGATTTATTTGAAAGATACAGTGTTGTAAAAACTAAAATCATTCAAATCAAGATATATAAACAATGGACATATTTTTTCCACGCTTCACAAATATAAACTTTCATTATAAAAGTAAACTCAACAATAATTACAATATATAGTATAACCCGCGTTTTACCTAAAAATAACCCAGGCTAGCTGAAAACGAGAGGTCACACATTTGGTTTGATTGACACCCAGTAATAACAAAGTTAAAATGTATGAATTTACTAAATTTTTTGCATTTACATTCAAATAAACTATCTTATCTACATAAATTCACAGATGTTGGATTTCCAAGTTGTCCTTTAATATTTGTTGCTTGAAACTCCAGCGAGTTGTTTCTAACGCTCCAATAACGATGATTTTGAGGCTCTAGCCAAGATTGAAGTATAGCTCCAGTAAACGTAGTTTGATAGTTCCAGCGAACGTACTTTTAGTTCCACCGGAGGTACTTTCAGCTCCATCGGAGGTACTGTCAGCTCCATCGGAGGTGACTAAAAACATTCAGACAAATCAACATTCTATTTTAAGCTGAAGTTATTCAAAGAATTTCTGTAGGGTCTCGATGGCACAATCACATTTACAGATAGTATGATATAATTTAAATATACCAAGAAATAAAGCAAGTGTTTTAACATTAAATATGAACATGAGATACGAACACGTGGAATTAGCCATCGTTAACCCACAAAAATCTTGAGCCAATTTGAAAAATTAAATGAGTAGATAAATCGAGAATAATTTGAATTAGAAAATGTAATTATGATTACTGCAATATTGAAAGATGAACAATTTGAAAAGGTATCATAAAAAATTAATGAAAATGGCGAAATGAATAAAATAAAAAATTCAACTCAGGTTTTCCACAAAATGCATTTATACGAAAAACAGAATTTTCTTTCATAACTTACCGTCAGTTAAGACGCCACAGATAATTAATTAAACCACTTGGTATTAAGATAATAATATAATCAAAGTAATTGAAATCTACCGAAACTTATGTGTAAGATTACAATGTTACTTCCTTGATAGATAATTGACGAAAAAGGAACGTGCAACGAGAATTTAGCCCACTATATCTGCATTTTAGATGTACGCATGGTACATGTCCAGCGACGAAGAACATAAAAAGTGAATCAACAATTCAGTGGCAGCGGTTGTGTGGGGAATTCACATGTTACAATAGAAATATGAATCAATCTACATTTCTGTTGTACTGATCAGATATCGAATTACTTGTATTGATTCACATTATGATTTACAGGTCTCCAAATTTTTCATGGTACTTCTTACTTTACTTAGTACTCCAGTAATTTTTTCATATTTTCCTGTGGAATTAGAAGATTTTCAAAATCAATCACAGGGCTTATGAAGGTATCACAGGTATTTTCTGAAGTCATCATGAAAGCCTTTTGGCAAAGTTAAAAAATAATAGATTATCCGGTTAAAACCCGGATAATCTATTATTTTATCAGAATCCAGACGTTTCTTTTTCCTTTGTTATTAATTTAATTTTTTCTACCATTTCTATACATACTTGGACTTGAATGAACTCTCATTCCATAAATTTAACTGGGCACTTCATTCTTCTTGAACCCAAAAGCATTGCGAAGGTTTTCTGTTATTATAACAGGTTTTAGATGTATTTTTGATTTTCATCTGCATGGTAACGCGTGAGTTTATTTTTACTGCTAGCAAACTTTTGTCTGGCAGCATTAATTTTATCGAAATCTTATGGAAGACTACAATCTTTCAATGCATGACCTTCATCGCAATTGAAAGAAGTCTGGGCAGAAACACAATTTTTTCTCAATCTCAAACACATTACCTCAATCCCGCATTAGAATCATTCAAAGAATGATTTGAATCTAATACAAATAATTCCTTTTTAGCTTTCTTCTTTATATGCCTTTCTGTTTGGTGTTTTATGAATTGAATTATCAGAAGGTACTTGCATGGCCAATTTTTCAGAAACTTTCATATACAATTCTTCTGAGCATATTTCGAATTCTGAAAGCATGCTCAAAAATTCAGCAAACTTATGTACATATCAATTTTTGATCTCTTCATTCTTGAAGGATATATTCATGATAGGATCATCACTTTGCATGCCTTTTAGGTCAGGTATTGGTGTTGGGCCAATTTCATCCACAACTTCAAATTCATGTTTTGTTGTTACACCAATTTCATCTATAACTTTAAACATCTCAAGAATTTCTCCTTCTTCCTGTGTAGCATCTTGACATTTCAGAGTCTCTTCGTCAGATAATTCCACAACTGAAATATTCCCCTCCACAATTTCTACACTATTGTCAATGTCACTGTCATGAATATCAATTACATCAGAATCATCACTTTTTCTGCGTTGCAGGTTTTCAATTTTCATTTCATCAGTCACTTTGCAATTTCCCAGTAATGATTGTGAAATCTTCTCAGTATTTGCTGCTGCATCTATTTTTATTGTAGAAGATTTTTTATACTCTCTATCTGATTTGGAACTTCAACTTCTGCATCACTATCAATTTTTCGCATCTTGGTTAACATATCTTCTACACTTTCATCGGCTGATAAATCATTTTCGCTCAATTCATAAATAAAATCTTCACTCTTTCGTTTCAAACTTTGTTGCCTGGAAGCAATAATAAATTTTTATCTACAAGTGATTTGCCAACAAAAATATTCTTATACCCGAAATAATTTATGATGCACCCAAGAAAATAGTAATAAGTAATTAATATCCATTATATTATTATATATTCAATTGAAATTTTCTTATTTTGTTCATGAATATATGTAGCACATAAATCTATTAAATTAAACCTTTTTGGACTACTTATAACTATAACCACATTTAAAGCGTTATAAAGATCTTGAAAACATTATCTGAGAAATTGACAATTTGATTATCTCTTGAATAAAATTAAAATTTTTTATGGTTGAACAGGGTATCCGATAATCTAATTGAATAACCCTTAACTTGCCTTAATCCGGATCAGATAAAAACTCTTTCACAATATCAACATATAGGAATTCCCAAGATAGTGATTTGAAAGATCAAAACGATATTGAAAACATAATTTTTTTAAAGATTATTCGAAGGGAGTGTAATTTTGATTAATTAAAATTAATTATTAAATAGATGGTAAAAAAATAAGACTGATGAACTGTACACGTGGAAGTATAGGACGTGAAGAGGTGATAGGCGTCCTGCCAAGTATGTACCTCATACTTACATAGGCGTGGCCAACTTTTTTTTAAAATTAATGTTCAAATAATAATTTGAATATATTCGGAAATAGTGGTAGAATGCAAACATGATTTTTTAATATTAAAAATATGTTGAAAATATTCTTTAGATCTTTCGAAAAGAGTGGCCAATATTGAAATCAATTGAAGTTAATTATTAAACCGATCATAAAAATATTAGAGTAATGAGCTATTTACATAGTAGCATAAGAGATCGCAAAATGTTAAGCGTTTACGAAATGTATGGTATGACTTAAAGCCCAACGTTGTCTTGCTGTTATTGAATTTGTAAAATGACTTATTCCTATTCAACAATTAGCCGCATCAGCATTGATTGTTTGTTCCAAAGTTGAATCTATATTTATCTTTTTCTGATATGAAGTCTTTCTCAGTAGCATGAAATCTATGGGAGATATCAAGGATATAAAATTTGAGGACAAGGCGGCAAAACCTGATTTTTAATGTCAAAAATAAGATGAAAATTTTTTTTAGATCATCCGAAAAGAGTGCCTAATATTGCCATTATTTGAAATTGTTTATTAAACCGATAATGAACATAATAGAGTAATGAGCTATCTAGCATAGGAGCTCGTGAAATGTTAAGCGTCCTGCCAGGCATTTAGAAGTGCGACTAATGAGGCACTTAATGTTTTTCTATATAAAATTGTTTAAATTTTCGTTTGGTTAAAGTTTTGAGTGAATCGAAACATGTAGTGTTCGTGCTAACTAACGTGCCAACGTGTCATCACCGGTTGCGTTGAGGCACTTAGAGATTATTTCGTTCTATTCGATGAATAAAAGATTTTAAATCAATTACCAAGCCCAACGGAGTTGGTACGGTTCATCAACAAAAATTTTAATTTAAATAAAATAACCATATTACATGTGCCCATTATGTTGAGCCCCAAAGGTCCCATTCTATTGTCTATGGTTAGTAGTGTTAGGAAAAATATACTTCATGCTTACCTCTGATCGGCTCCCGTTTTTACGGTCAGCTCCAGGACTATATATGCAGTACATCTGTTGTGTTGTTTCATCTCACTTTTTCCGTCTTTCGTTCGTCGTCTTTCTCGTTCGTCGCGGTAGCCCTTATTATTGTTATTGTTTTGTTTTTTCCGCTTTATCGATGTGTCGAGAGTTTTTATATTTGAACTAGTTCCATCTTGTAAGCTTTTTGTGCCTTTCTTCTGTTCATCTGTCCATTTTATTACATGTTGGCGTTTTCTACTCAAACCTTACATATGAGATTTTATACTGACACTTCGTGCGATCTTCAAAATTTTTTATATTGATCTGTTATTGATCCTTTTGGACCTCTTTTAGCCGTATTTCCTCTTTGTTAATATATCGAGTAGTTTCTTCGGTTTAGTTATGTGCATGGAACTCATCTCGTCCTTCTATGATATATATATATATATATATATATATATATATATATATATATATATATATATATATATATATATATATATATATATATATATATGATCATCACTAAGTCCATTAAACAGAACTGTTTTATGAGGCTGAAGGGTTTACAAGTGCATAAGTATGAGCTGGATGAGGGTATCAAATTGCAACTTGTAAAATCGCTTATATATCCAATTTTTGACTATTGCTGTGCGGTTTATTATAATTTTATGAGTAAGAAAGACAGGGGCAATTTGCTCAAAATTCAAAATGTTTGCATAAGATTTGTGTGCTGCTCTTCCTACAGAGATCATGTTACACCTTTTAGAAGGAGATTGAAAGAGTTGGATTTTGAGGAAAGGGCAGAATATCTCTATGTTGTTTTTCTATACAAACTTGTATATCAACAATCTCCACAATATCTGTACAGTACATTGGTATTAAGGAGCACAGCAGATAGTTTAAATATCAGAAATATGTATCAGTATAGTATACCTGTCCACAAAACAGTTGAGTATGAGGGTTGTTTTGAGTATGTGGCTCAAAGTTTGCTCAATAAGTACATTACTCTGGTTAGTAATAATTTTTCTGTTGGGATTTTCAAAAAGAAATTGAGAGAATTCATTATTGGTAACAGTATTTAGCATATTAATTATTTGTATCTCTTTCAGTTTTTTTCCTTTATTGTGTCAATTTGTGTTGTATATATATAAATATTCTGTTTCTTTTGATATATTAGTTAGTATTTTTAGTGATTAAGTACTACTGGAAGTTTGGAGCTGAATTGCATCTAATGCATTGAGCACCATATGTGAAATATTTATTTGGTGGAGTGAAAGAATGGCTTGCCAAACTCCTACCATTTGTGTTATTGAAATATTATTATGCAATAAATATTATTATTATTATTAAGTATTAGTTCGGTTCGAAAACTGGTCCCCAGTATCATTGTTCCGTTACAGAACCTAATCCAACAATTATTCAAAATTGCGTTATATGCTTGAAGTTTTTACAATGATACCTATATATAATAAACACTCACGGCATATTCAAAATTATAATTTTAACCTGAAAGTAAGAAGGTACAATTCAAAGAATATCATTATATTATGAAAAGGTTTCTGAAGCATGTTGAAGTTTTCAATTTTATCTCTTCTATAATACTATCAAAAAGGAAAACATGTTGAAATTTCAAAGATATTATATTAGGAAAATGAAATAAATCAATTATGCTGAACCTGCATATGACAAGAACTAAGCCGACAAAAATACATAATAATGAATTCAAATGAAAAATCAAAGCTACACAAAACACAATTTACAAAAATTTTAGAACATATTTACAATATTTTGCGAAACTCTTTCAACTCATGAAACGAAATCGTTTCCCGCATGTTATTACAGTAAAAAGTTTTTGGTTGTCTCTTCAGTCGATCACAAGAAATTCATTCATCCATTCGCTTGGAGTATTAATGGAGTAGTTACACTTGGCTTCTCCATTGATGGGGACGACAATCATCACTCGGTTCAAATTTTTTCTGAATAGTTTCGTTTATATACATGGTGCCGTTAATTATTGAAACGTAGTAAAACTGCAAATTCATGGGGCAAAAATATAACGGTCTGAAAACACTTCAGAACAAAATTTAGTGTAATTGGAATACAGCTTGTATAACTTGAAATTGTCATTTCGCTTTTCTCACTTAACATTTACAGGCCGAAACGATCACAGTTAGTAGGAAAGGTTTTTTGAGTAGACATATTCAAATTTGCTCCACGTTTCAAGGAATGTTGTACAGGGCTCCACTTACAACGTACCAAACCTCTCTGAAATTATTCAACTTTAAGAATATGATTTTGACCTGTTTAGCTTGACGATATCATTCGTGATTATCACTTTGGGGGCCCGCTGTCGGGATATTCTCTTTTGAATTATTCAGTAAGTATATTCATCTTCTCAAATTCATAAATGAATATAATCGTTTTCAACACATTATTTCTACTCAAGGCAATTAGTGCTTGAAAGTGTATGCACATATCATTTGAAATACACATATGATGAGCCACTTTGAGTAGAATTCACAAAATACATTTATATCAGGCAAAAGATTGGAAAATTCGTTTGTCTGAACATCCTAGAAAATACAGAATTTTAGAGTAAAATACTATTCTAAGGGCATTAGTATTATAATGAAACAATATCAAGAATTTTCTCATAATTTTAATACAAATACGCATGACGACGATTCGAAGTACTACTTCTTTATCGAATGCTGGATTGATAATGACTGTCAGCATTGATCCAGCATTTGATGAAGAAGTAGTACTTCGAAACATCGTCATGCGTATTTGTATTGAAATTATGAGAAAATTCTAAATATTGTTTCATTATGGATATCAATTTTCATTAAGTATCGGCCTCATCAATCAACCATTAGCATGCCACCATTTTCAAGAGGTATCCAGAGTGAAAACATATTTGGATTTCTCACTTCAAGTAACCTAGCCGTTAAACAATATTTTCCTTTCGAAACCAGCAAAAAACCGAAAACTGCATTCCAGTTTTCATCTCGGCATAGTGATTTTGAATAGTCATATTTTTGCGCCAGGTATCTGCTGTTTCACTATGTTCTTATCGGAAACTATATATATATATATATATATATATATATATATATATATATATATATATATATATATATATATATATATATATATATATATATATATATATATATATATATATATATATATATATATATATATATATATATATATATATATATATATATATATATATATATATATATATATATATATATATATATATATATATATATATATAATTTGACTTTCTTCAATAATCCACTAGCTTATTCATTTTATTCTACTCTAACTATAGAAAACACATTAAAAACAACTATTTCTCTTTATCCACCATCCCCTTCTGTTCTCTCTTCTGATAATTCTGGTAATAGAAGTTGGAGAAAAGTACGAAAAATATAGTTGAGTGTAGAAGCAGCAAGGCACCAATAAATGTGGGGTATCCACAGTCCGTCCATAGCAATTGTGCGGAATGTATGAATACGAGTGTGAATTGTAACTGAAAAGTGAAAAAGTTGAATGTAAGTAATTTTTTGCCGAATAAGTAGGAGATACCTTGGGTGCTTGACCTGCACTCATTTGATAACCAGATGAGACCTTTATTTCATGGAATATTACTAATTTATAAAGACGTGACAACTTACCTGAAAATTATTCATGGCTATTATCAGTTATATTAGTTTTAATCAATTTCTTATTACCTGCACTATTTTTGTAGCCAAGCAAGGTTGGTCTCAGCATATAGTTATCATAATAGGGGATGTGCTTTTATAGGCTTGCCTACTGATTTCTGATAATAACCTGGCAAGCAGCTAAGTTACCTGTCAGTACCGTGACAGGTAAAAAAACAGCTAAGTTATATACAGCTAAGTTTACCTGTCAGTACCGTGTATGAGAGAATGATTACTTGGTCACATTCAATAATCTGTTCGAATTTAGCTGCTATGTTGTGTCCTGTTCTATCATACGGATTTCGGACAATCTACTTTCTCACTCGCATACATTTAATCGCTCCCATTTCCAAACTTTAAATCCTGACAAGTGTATTTATTGAACAGTTTTCTGCAAGCAAGCAAGCCTGTACTGTTATTTCTCAAATTGAATAATCTCTCTTCTGATACCAATTTTTGATGGTTATCATATCAGTGAAGTTACATACATCGACATAGCTGTTCATTCTCGCTTGCTAGGAAGCTATGAGCTGAAATCAGGGGGTAAGTCTATCAAATCGCACTCTCCATGTTAGAAAATCTGTTGACTTAGCTTGGTTATTAAAATATAGTGATATAAAAAATCGATTAAAATAAATTTGATTCAAAATAAACATGAACACTTGTCGATAGGCAAGCTACCGTAAGCATGTTTGTGAATTAAAAATATTTCACAGAAAATAAGTCTCGTATGGTAATCAGATGAGTGAAGATCGAGACCCTATGGGCTCCTAGACCAATGAATGTTGATACTGATGATTACATCTATTGATGATTTACCCATTGCTAATTGTCGGTTGCATGAAATTCATGATGTTTTAAACATTCCACCCAATTATAATCTAAAATTCAATATATATTGATCGCCACTGTAGCACATACTTATGTATCTTCAAGTTAAAAAATATAATATGCAGGTATTGTAATGAATGTTAGTTATTCTTTCAGAACCACCTGCTCATATGATGAATCTCAATGTTTTAACATGTATTGAGAATATTTTTGTATATTAATATGAATGACTATACATATATATATATATATATATATATATATATATATATATATATATATATATATATATATATATATATATATATATATAAATATATATATATATATATATATATATATATATATATATATATATATATATAATATAATTGTTGTGGGTTATAGGCAAAATAAGAGGCCACTATGAATAGATGTTATCCAATTTGTCTGCCTGGTCTATATTTCGACTGTGTTTACAGTCTTCATCAGGACTCTGAAAAAGATGTTCATACAATTGTACAATAATCCGAATAATTCACCCAGGAATGATAATTTGAATGAAATTTTTGTACAGTCAGATTTGATTGCCAATTTTCAAGATTTGATTCCTCATTACTACAGTAAAATAAATATTCCGGAGTCTTGGAATTTTGAAATGGTTTCAGCTAAAAAGAAATTCTTACCATAAGTAACCAAATTACAGTGAAGGAATACAGTATTTTCAAATAGAAAAAAAGATTTGAAACTGGATAGGTGGTTTAAATAGAAAAGTTTTTAATAAGATATAAGGATATTTCAGACAGTGTTGGTCAATCTTTCAGATGTATAATCGAGGAGAGTATATGTTACTTAAATGGGGCATCGATTGAAATTTGTTGTGTTATGCTAGAAGATACTTCAGAAAATGGGGATACTTGCTTTAATTTCAATAATCTAAGAATTTTAATTGAACAAATGAAATTATTACTTCCTAAAAAAAAAGTACCCGTCTGATACCATAATTATGTCTTTCATGTTATGTCCTCTTTCTCCTTGTGCCGATGATTTAATACGGAATTACTTAAATGTTCCCAGGAAAAGAAATCTGCAACGTCTGTAATATTTATAAATATCTGCAATTTTTATGTAAATAAGTCCTAATGATTAATGAAAGTATTTTTTACGCAGTGGAGCTTTATCGAAAACATCTTTGTTTTCTTGCTAATGTGTCACATTATTCTGTTACCGAAATATGTGGTCATAATACTCAATATTATATTTGATATGCTATAAATACTAATGAAATTTTCTATCCGTTAGAAATACACAAAAAATAATCAGTTGAAATAACGCTTGCAACTTTGGGAACAACCGAATGGAATCCTAGACCACCGACTTTTGCAACACCGCCGAACTACCCTCTTCATGGCATGTTTGAAGTCGGCCGTGAAAAGAACAAATGAAGAAGTGAACGAATCTTATATAACTTATATAGTCAGATATATAAAAGACCTTTTCAACTCAAAATGGAGGTGGTTTGGCCATATAACAAGACTGGAAGAGGTAAGACCAACAAAATAAGCCATGTCGAAAGGAATTGCTAAAAAAAGAGGAAGATTAACAAAGGACGAAATGGACAGAAACCCAAGAAAAACCCAAATAGACAATTTAATTTCGATTGGCAAAATGAATCGGTTGATTCAGATGGAATTGGATGGAATGATGAAATGTGTGAAAGTGATGAAATAATCAGTTCTGCAATTCGAAAAATATCGAAATGGTGAGAATTCTGTACGTAGAACGTTCGTATGTTTTATTAGCGTTGTTCACTAACCAGTTGGATTGTTGTGAGATACTTCTTCCACCATAAATATTTTTGGTACTGGGGTCCCATAGCGGCAACCATATAATAAAAGTACATTATAACATGTACCATATTATTGATGAGATTTGAAAACGTTCCATGACCACCTGCAAAAAAAAATATTTTGAATATTCTTCTCAATTTTGTTTGAAATATTTACTCATACAATATAAAAGAGATAATTTTATTTACATAATTGGCAGTCAAGGATCTCATTCTCAGTCATCACCGAGACTTCAAACATCCCTGGGACTATACTCTCATAATTTCTTATTAATTTTCGACAAGGCGCAAATGAATGTTTTACACAATATCCAGGCAGGATTTTGTCAACATCACAAAGTTTCTTCTATATTCGTGAATATTGGAAAATGTTCGTAAAAAATGAAATCTGATGGGAATATTGAATGATTGAATTTTTTGAAATCTTTATTCCCCAATAATGTGGATAATTTCATATTATTGCTGAGACATAAAAGCTTTTGTTCTCCAATTGAAGTAGTTAGGGATCACAATAAAACATAAACTTTCGTTCTTGGATACGCAAAATGATCAAACAATAGGTCTAAGCTTCGTTAAGACTTACTACGTCTTCCAATGACCGAAGATACCAGAGACCAACTATCAAAGAGTTTCCCAACAAAATAATAATTTATCAAATGATAAATTTAGCGACAGCTTGAATTAAATTGGAATGATTGAAATTGAATGATCGAGAGGTTTGAATTTGTTCAAGCCTTCTACGCCAGTAGCCACAGAATCAGTTCCCAGAACCAAGGTTTCCTAGGCTTCTTTTTTCCTTTTGAGAGAAGATTCAATATTTCCATTCATATTTTTCACAATTTGTGCTGTTTCAATCGCCTGAGATACCTCAGCCAGAGTAAAAGAGCTTTTTGAATGGGTTGGATTTGTCTTCAGAAAGAGCGACAGTCAGAGATACCTTATTGCAGTTAGCTGTACTCAAGGGAGTTACGCGATTGGCTTAGCTGCTTATTAAGCTGCTGACGGTGCTCAGAGAACTCACGGATAATGTGGATCACATGTCGAACACAAATAATCAGAATTAATGAATACATTCAAAAGTGAATCCTCAAGCTCTCAAGAAACTGGCATATGAGTCGTAACACCGACAGAAACACATCTTCAAATCAGATATGCCACTATCCTTAAAGAGCAATGCGTTAGACCAATGCTTATTACCAGCGATGATCTACACTACCGAAACTTGGACCCTGAAATCTACTCACATCCAGAAGCTTCGAACAGCCCAGCGGAGTATAGAAAGATATATGATGGACCTAACCATACGAGATAGAATACGCTGCAGCTGGGTAAGAGGTCAAACAAAAGGTGAGGGATGTCATGGAGTAAGTAAAAAGGTCAAAGTAGAAATGGGCCATCTAGCCGGAACAACAGATGAGCGTTGATCAGCTGTGGTTGGTGATTGGGAGCCCAGAGACAGGGTAAGAAAAGAAAGCTCCCTCAGGATCGATGGGAGCTTGTGGATTGGCTGGGAGTTTCCTGGAAGACAGGGACTGCCGATAGCGAATATTGGCAAAGACAGGGGAAGGCCTCCGTTCTGCTATATATATATATATATATATATATATATATATATATATATATATATATATATATATATATATATATATATATATATATATATATATATATATATATATATATATATATATATATATATATATATATATATATATATATATATATATATATATATATATATATATATATATATATATATATATATATATATATATATATATATATATATATATATATATATATATATATATATATATATATATATATATATATGTATACAGTCGACTCTCGCTATCACGAAATTCCACGGGACTGCCATTTTTGTTCGTGTTCGTGAAGTATAGTTCGTCTTAGGCATAGTTCGAGTTATAGAGGTGAATTAAATGTGAATTCGTGTTACAGAGATAGAAAAAATATAATGTAATTTATTCCCTACATCTTCTACAAATCTACATAATCTTAATATTTTACGAATATTTGAATGAATTAAAATATGAATACATATTATATACTTGAATTATACATAATTAAAAAAAACGGTATAATACAGAAAACAGAAAATATAATATTCATTCCACTGGCTAATAAGTCCTTAATATTAATCCTAATTAATAATAAAGTGTTAAACAGATCCATTCTGAGAATATCGTGATATAGAGGTAATGCGCTAACAATCAAATTCGTCTTATCTACTGAACTTCGAGTTACAGAGGTAATTTTTGTGTCTCTTCGTGTTATAGAGGTAAAATATAACCGGAAAATTAGTTCGTGTTACGTATGGTAATTTCTTCGTGTTAGACAGGTTTTTTTGAGGGGATTGAAAATAATTCGTGATATCGAGAATTTCGTGTTATCAAGGTTCGTGTTAGCGAGAGTCGACTGTATATGAATATATATATATATATATATATATATATATATATATATATATATATATATATATATATATATATATAAGTAGATAATATTTTTCATGAGTTCTCTGCAAGAAGGAGGCCAACTATAATTGAAACGTAACCAATTTGTTAACCTGATCTCTATTTCGATTATGGTTATAATCTTCATCGGGACATAAAATAAGAGATGTTAATAAAATGTCATGAAAAAATTCGTAATTCTTACGGCTAACTAGGTTAACTGTTTTACCAGCACTATAAGCAAAAGTGTATGTAGCAATGTCGGTCCTCGTATTGATGCTATTTACATTCGTTTATATATACCATTTCTAAGAGAATCCTTTTTTGGTAAAGGACCAGCCACATCCAGTACTCTTGAAGATTCAAAATCAAAGCGTTGTCCATTTTTTGAGGAATGTAGTGCTAAAGCATATATATCCGGGTGAAGACTTACATCACTTTTATGGAGGGTTATTCTTTTTTTTTATGGTCTGGGATGTTTGACCTATGTGTACTCCTTCACAATCCAAGCAAGCAATACTAAAGACACAGTCTGATATTAAAGTTGGAGGCACCTTATCTTTCAATCTTGTCAAAGCACTTCTGCCAGAAATGATATTGTATTTCGCTAGTTTCAAGTCGTCTATTTCACAATGAATGTGGGTAAATTTTGCCGTAAGACAACAGAAATATGGCAAGGATCCATATTTGATTGATGGGGTCTGGGAGTTTATGTGTAAGCTCTCCACTGAATGATGTTTATATGAGGTATTTTAGGCCTTCACTGGAGTAATATTAAATTTTGTGGATATATTATTCGGGAGTTTTATGAAACAGTACTTGCTTGTTTTATCTATCATAGATTGAACGTGGTTGATTTCAAGGTTATCTCATTTTCTAGAGTCAATAATTTATATAGCACCTTCTGGGTGAAAAGGATCACTTTATCGTTCACGCAAATCCCCGGTCAATTAGTAGAGCATTTCAGATTCTGTACAATATGTTTCGGTAATATTCCCAATGATCTGCAACTTAACAGAAAATTTCTCCTGCATTCAAGTCTGGATAATTTGTTGTATAAACGGGCCATGAAAAAGTGGTACCTATCAGATCGATTTTGGCAGCTGAAGAATCTATTATCAAATGAGCACCTATTGATACTCGAGACATTATGAGACTAAGATGCACTAATGCTTCGAAAAATTTTTCCTAAGAAAGTCCACAAGCATCTACTTCAGAATACAAAATGCTTCGATCCACCAAGTTTTTTCTCAAACAACATCCCTACGTCATCTTATTGCAATCAGATAAGGGTAATGTTACTGTAGCTATGAAGGGAAAAGACTATGAAGAAAAGATATTCATTTTACTGCAGAACCCATCTGCATTTAAGAAACTAAGAACTGACCCCACAACGGGGTTTCAAAATAAACTTTATTTCTTAATAAAAAACTCAAGGACATTGGATACATCAATTCGGAAGTTACAAGCAAGCAACTTGTAACAGTTGACCTGTTACTAAGACGTGTCACCTACTATATATGCTTTACCTAAAATCCATAAACCAGATCACACACTTCGTTGTTCGTCCTATTGTTTCCACGATTGATTCAGCTGGGTCTGACCTGTGTAAATTCATATCAGAGATTTTGATTGCTTCTTTTAAAGATTAAAACAAATTTTCAGTTAAGGATGTCTTTATGTTCTCTTAAAGAGTAAATTACTTAGTTATCCCTCCAAAATAAGTAATAACATCTCTGGTTGTTGTTAATAACTCATTCTCAAACATATCAAAACAACTGATATTCAAAATTATCAACCAGGAATGGCAAAGGATTTTCATCAATTATTAACTTCATTTTTGAAAACAATTATTTCTCTTATAAAAGTGAATTTTATTTTCAGGTCTCTGGTTGTTCCATGAGGTGATGTCTCAGTCCCATTGTTTCATCTATGTTATTGTCTTCTTCACTCCATACACGTGTTCCCAAGTTGTCGTTTAATTTATCATTCTTATATCAATATGTAGATGACCTTATCCTGTGTCTAGCTCATAACAACATAGAGGACATTGTGAATGTTTTCAAATGATTTTTTCATTTGAGTGATTAGGTCCGAAGAAAATATTATTGAGTTGGATTAGTATGAGAAGCCATTTTCTTCAGGTAGATATCTACACTTTCTATCTCATCATAACTGAAATATAATGCTCAATATAATCAGTCAGCTAAAGAACAGAATTATAAACATCGTACATGCAGATTACCGCTAGAGTTCACTAGCCCTTCTGGAGCTAGTTCTGAGTAACAATGGATATCCAAAAACACTTGTGAGGAAGAATCTGTGGAGTACTGTTATTAGACCACCGTTTCCCACCTCTAGAACCAATCTAAATAGGGTGGAGACCTTACACATAAACTCCATCAATCAAATATAGATTCCCACTATATTTAGGTTCTTTTACGGCAAAATTGTTCCACGTTCTATGTGAAATTCTTCTTCTTCTCGTGCCAACGCTTACAGCGTGTAGGCGATCATCCACTCATTTTATAATACGTAATTGCCCCTCCGTAGCTAGTGCGAATATATCACCCACGTTTTTCACTCCACACCAGTTCTTGATATCGCACAACCATGAATGCCGTTTTCGGCCTGGACCTCTTCTACCTTCTATTTTACCCATTAATATTAGTCTTAGGATCTCATATTTATTGCCTCGGTGTATGTGGCCCAAATAAAAGATCTTGCGTTGCTTAATATTTTTCAATAACACTCGCTCGACGCCGGCTCTTCTAAGTACTTCCTGATTCGTTATTCGGTCCACCCAAGGAATCTTTAATAACCTGCGGAGTGTCCACATCTCAAAAGCCTCTATGCGGTTCATGGACTATGTGAAATAGACGAGTTAAAAGTAGGCAAATACAATAGGTCAAACATCCCAGACCCTAAAAAGAAGAATAATCCTCCATAAAAGTGATGTAAGACTTCACCCTGATAGATGTGCTTTGGCACTATATTTCTCAAAAAAAGGACATCGCTTTGATTTTGAAAAGCTTAGAGTACTTGATTTGGCTGGTAGTTACCAAGAAATAATTTTCTTAGAAATGGTCCACACAAATGAAAATGTTGATAGCATCGTTCAGAGGACGGATATCTTGCTGAACTCAGTTGCATTTATAGTTATTTACTTTCGAAACATTTTGATGGAGAATTTCTCAAACAACCGCTAAGATTTAATGGACATTATGTGTTACTTGCTTGTGATGACAGACTTTTTTTACCTTCTGTGCTTGTTCGGTGACATTCATATATGCTCCGGCAATTCTAATTAATCGGTTCTATCTTTGAGTTGAGCTGGCGAAAATTTTATATATTTTTATATTTTATTGCTTACATCCAGTTTCTGTGTAATATATATTTTTTAAGTACACACTTTTGCCTATGATGCTGGTCAAACAGTTAACCTAGTTAGTCGTAAGAAGTGAGAATTTTTGTCATGACAATTTATTAACATTTACCTATAGAGTCCTGATGAATATTATTACCATAATCGAAATATAGACGAGGTTAACAAATTGGCAACGTTTCAATTATAGTTGGCCTCCTTTTTGCCTAGAACTCAGGAAAAAATATATTTTCTATTTAGATTATACAGCAATATTCCTTCCATTATATATATAAATATATATATATATATATATATATATATATATATATATATATATATATATATATATATATATATATATATATATATATATATATATATATATATTTTTGGAGTATACAGTAATAACATTTTATATGACTGTTTTCTTCATAATTTCAATAATCATTTCATCAGCTTTTGCAAAAATTCAATTTTTAGGCACAAATGCTTCTATCACCTCTTGCTTTCTTACATCATCATCATTATTTGTTAATATAAGACTCGGTTTTCTTTCTGTAGGTTTTGTGCATCTATAGCAATTTTCCAAATTGTCTGAATAAAGCCCTGCTTTTTGTACTGTTGTTTCAATTCCACAACTATCGATCCGTTCTTTCCAGTTGTCAGCATCTATACCAATCGAAAATTTGAAAGGGCTGATAATCAAACGAATTTTGTTTTCTCATTTCTGAACTCTGTTAATTTAGGGGCGAAATAATGATATCTTGGCATTGATTACTGGTTCAGCTAATTTTTTTCAAAGTTATTGTAGACGCAGAAATCATTTTCGCGAATCTAGGCCAAATCTCAATAAACTCAATGTCATTCCATTACAAAACACTCAGTGAGATGTTGTTCAAATCTTAATAAAAAATACTTTTGAGTTGATAGTTATCAGGATACGCTTTTCCTTATAACTATCTATATACTAACAATAACACTTCGTTAACATGTTTCGAACTTGAGACTTCAATTGAAGAAATTGGTGAAATTGAGACTTACCAGCTAAGAATTTTACTAGTATCCAGGTTTCCAGAGGTGTAAGACTGTGATGATAAAGATGAAGTAGTGTAATTTGGCTGTCCTTCTTCCGCAGAACAAAGAATACAGTGTCTGCAAATTCAGATAACTTTGAAATGTAGTACCACCAGCAAAGTGTTGCCATCTAAAGAACAAAAGTCCAATTAATATAGGTTATTTTCGATATATATATATATATATATATATATATAAAAGAAAATGAACACTAGAACATTCATTTGAAAAATTCAAATTAATCAAGAGAATGTTATAGTAGAGCTAAATATGTGAACGTGTACGACGTGATGTCTCTATTATCCTTCAAGGCATAAATGTTGGAGAAATATTGAAATCGACGCCACACCTGATGGAAGTGCGAGACATACATGTTTAGTCCTGCAAGGAACTCGTCAGTCGCACCACGTCCATCGAAGTGAGGCAACAATTTCAACGTCCAAGCATCTCCTTGTGACTCCAAGTGGAAGACCGTAGAGTAATGAATACTCTACAACTTCATCTATAGGAATCAGTAGAAAACACCTCTCAGATTATAGACACACAAGCATATACGAGTATAGAAGATATTCACATATCTTCTATACTCGTAAGTAGGGTATTAGTAGGTATCTACTAAATTGCAATGTCTATTTGACAAATATCATCGAACGATGTTTTCGAATGTCAATAGGTGGCGTTAGTAGAACGCTCTATCAGTTATACAAGTATAACTGTATAATTGTATATATCAGTATATACAAGCATATACGAATATAGAAGATATTCACATATCTTCTATACTCGTAAGTAGGGTATTAGTAGGTATCTACTAAATTGCAATGTCTATTTGACAAATATCATCGAACGATGTTTTCGAATGTCAATAGGTGGCGTTAGTAGAACGCTTTATCAGTTAGTTAATAGATGATATTTGTCAAATACACATTGCAATTTAGTAGATACCTACGGGTATAGAAGATATGTGAAATTTCGATGCTTGGTGTGTCTATAATATGAGAGGTGTTTTCTACTGATTCCTATAGATGGAATTGTTGAGTATTCATTACTCTACGGTCTTCCACTTGTCAGATGTCACAAGAAGATGCTTGGGGGTTGAAATCGTTGCCTCGCTTCGATGGACGTCGTGCGACTGACGAGTTCCTTGCAGAACGAAACATATATGTCTCGCACTTCCATCAGGTTTGTCATCGATTTCAATATTTCTCTAACATTTATCCCTTGAAGGATGATGGAGACGTCACATCGTACATGTTCACATATCTAGCTTTACTATAACATTCTCTTGATTAATTTGAATTGTTCAATGAATGTTTTATTGTTCATTATCTTGGATATTTCATTCAGTGCCATAAGCACAAAAAAATTCCATTTCCTTATATATATATATATATATATATATATATATATATATATATATATATATATATATATATATAAGGAAATGATTAATCATTCTCTTGATTAATTTCAATTTTTCAAATTAATGTTCTAGTGTTCATTTTCTTATATATATATATATATATATATATATATATATATATATATATATATATATATATATATATATATATATATATATATATATATATATATATATATATATATATATATAACAGGCGATTTTGCAGTTTACTCTGCCATTTCATCACGGAAAGCATAACGAATGAGCAACGATTGCAAATTGATGAAATTTACTATTAAAATTCGTGCTCTGTGAAAAATGTGTATCGTTTGTTACGACCATATTATGGTCGTCATAATCGACCTGGTGAATCAACAACTCGTGCTGTTATCATCAAATTTCGCACCAAGTTTACTTTCTTGGACATTAAACCATTATATATACACATATATATATATATATATATATATATATATATATATATATATATATATATATATATATATATATATATATATATATATATATATATATATATATATATATATATATATATATATATATATATATATATATATATATATGACCCAAAAACTTCATCATTTAATATCAGAAATCTGGAGAACGGAACAGATACCAGAGGATTGGAAATGCGTGTTGATACATCCATTGCACAAAAAGGGGCACATAATGGATATCAATAATTACAGGGGAATTTCCTTACTCCCGGTTGCGTACAAAATACTTTTTAAAGCACTCCTAAACAGAGTAGAACACCAAGCGGATCCACTAATTGGGGAATACCAAGCTGGATTCAGAAAAGGCCGATCATGTGCTGAACAGATCTGGACTTTGAAGATGATATTACAGATGAGGAAATGTAGAAATACAGTGATCACATTCATTGACTTCAAGAAAGCATATGACTCGGTAGACGGCGAAACCCTTTTCGAAATCGTTAAAGAATTTGGAATCGATCGAAAGACCCGAACAATTATCGAACATACACTTACATGTACAACTTCCAAGGTAAAATTTATGGGTGAAATATCAGATCCCTTTGAAATCAAAACCGGTGTGCGGCAGGGAGACGGACTTTCGCCAAATCTTTTCAATATTGTTTTAGAAAAGATCATAAGGGAATGGGAACTTCACGTGAAGGGCATACAAGTGGGCATCGAAAAAGAAAATAGAATAAATGTCAAATGTCTCGCCTTTGCAGACGATATTGCTATTATCGCAGACAACAGAACTGAAGCCATTCGCGCCGTGGAAAAACTACATGAAATTGCGCAGAAAACCGGGCTACAAATTTCTTATGATAAAACCAAATACATGGAAAGAAAACCAAAAAATAAATCTTCTCTTATGACAATAATTACTTATGACAAAACATGGAGAAATTCTGCAAGTAGGCCATTTTAAACTCGGGGAAGTTATGCAGTCCCAAGGTTTAAACCAATTCGCTAATGAACAGAGAATAACCAAGCCCCAAAGGGCCTACAAACTAACATGGGCTCACTATAACAAAAAGTGCATTTCGAGAGGCGCTAAATTGAGGCATTATAACACAACGATTCTTCCAGAAGCAATCTACGCAGCTGAAACAATGGTTATTGGCGGCCATTCAAGAATTAGAGAAATAGAAAAACAAGAACGAAAAATTCTCAGAAAGATTTACGGGCCAATCAATAGAAACGGTATTTGGATGAAAAGACCTCAAATTGAACTGTATCAAAAGACAAATACGATAATGGAAGAAATCAGAAAACAACGAGCAAAGTTCTATGCACATGTCTACAGAATGAAACAGTCCAGAATACCGAAGAAACTTCTCAACATAATCATTAATAGTAAATGCGGAACAGAGTGGCTAAAAGAGGTCCAAGAGGATCTACAACAGATCAATATAAAAAATCTCGAAGAACGCACTGAATGTCGCTATAAAATCGCACATATGAAGTTTGAGCAAAAAGTAATACGTCAACCTGGAGTAAAGTGGACAGATGAACGGAAGAAAGAGCATTCAGAGAGGATGAAGCGTTTTAGGGAGGCAAAAAAGATGAAGCAAAATTCCTAATGATTGCGAATTCAAGTTCAGTCGCTCTCCTCATGGGGAACAATCGAAATAGTAATAATAATATAATAATAATATATATATATATATATATATATATATATATATATATATATATATATATATATATATATATATATATATATATATATATATATATATATATATATATATATATATATATATATATATATATATATATATATTCAATATAATAAATATTGAAAATTTTTATATAAAAAGGAATCTCCGCAATAGGTAGCTCTGCTATGATTTCATTTTGATTTGTGTTACAAAATTTCATTGGAAGAATGTCGTAGTAAATTCTCACATATTGATATTTCGAAATTGTGATGAGCACAAATTGTTGAATGGAAACACCATACAATAATTCCTATACTGAAATTCTATGATGAAAATCATTCATGAATTATATGATGCAAATCTTGAGTGTCAATCAAGTTAATACTGAGCATTAAGGTTGAAATATCGAAATACTCCAAACAAAACTTTCAGGTAGCTGTCTTCACAAATGTCCACGAAGACACAACCTAGTACTTTCGGGAGTGCGAATAGTCATGAATTATATTTCACCTACAATGTTCTGGGGTTTCTGAGTGAAACATCCACAAATCATATGAGCAAGCACTGATCTTGTAACGAGAAAGCAATGACTACCATGCTCATTTAGTTTATCATAGGAGAGTTTTTTCTATAGGTGATTAGTTCATGAAGAAATGATACCCTCATTCTGAAGATAGGGCTTGTGCGTTTGAATTGAGTGGTATGATTTTTGGAACGCACACAATATTCACTGTCGTAAGTGATATGTTGTGTTTTCGTTGACAACATGCATATAGAGAGCTCTAGTAGAGTTTTATTGAAATATTTCGATATTCATTTCTACTATCCCAGTATTGGCTATATATTTATATACCCGAATATATATTTAAATATATATATATATATATATATATATATATATATATATATATATATATATATATATATATATATATATATATATATATATATATATATATATATATATATATATATATATATATATATATATATATATATATATATATATATATATATATATATATATATATATATATAAATAGACATAAATAGCGTTGAAACCTAAATTAAAAATATTGAAAATTTTCATTGAAATGAATAGAAGAAAATAAAGAAAACGCGAGTTTCGCGCTTGGTTTTCTAATGAGTGAAAACAAAAAAGAAATGAAATATCTTATCACTAAGATAAAATATGATGCGACGAGAGAAAACAGATGTTGAAATGGAATGCCAGAAGTGTAGAACAAAATTCAAGAACAACACTTTTTTGCTGTGATGGATGTAAAACTCCAAGATGTACAGACTGTGCAGCCTTAACTGCATCGGAAATAAAGGTAATGGAATTGAAAACAAGAACGACAATGAAATATTATTGTGAAGATTGCCTGAATTTCAATGCACATAAGCTGCTAGAAATTACTATAAATGAGAAAGATAAAATAATCCCTAGTAAAGAAGAAATTATGGAATTACTAGAAAAAGAAATAAACAAAAATAATTTTGAAGTTTAACCAATAAGCAATGAAACTTATTCTGACAAAGTGAAACAACACACAGCGAAGCGGAATATTCCGTAACTTATTCTAAAATCTAAAGCATTCCAGGAATGTAAACTCACAAGAAAGGATTTTGGGCAAGAAGTGAATCCAGCTAAACATGGAATAAGTATATATTCAATGAAAAACTTGAATTGGGGAAAGATGTTAATGAAATGTGCAACTGTTAACTCGAAAGATAACATGCAAAAGGAAAATATGAATTCCCTAGAGGACAAATATAAAATAGAAGAAACGAAACTCAGAAAGCCAATGATAGCGATCGCGAATATGAGTAACGATACAACAAAGGAAGATGTGGCAGAAGGATTGACAAATCAAAATGAATGTTTGCATAGTGAAAACGATAATTTTGAAATAAAAGCTTTAAAAAAAGAAAGAAGTGGAAGATCCAGCTATGTAGTGATGGAATGTAAAGGTTGTCTATATACGAAACTGATGAACGAGAAGAGGGTAAACGTCGAATATAGTAAACGTCCAGTATATGACAACTATAATAATCTGAGGTTTAGAAGTGCATGGGGTACAATCATAAATTGGTGAACTGCAAGCTATCCACTACTTGTCTGCACCTGCATGTGCTTACTGCACCTACATGTACAGGGCAGCACGCAAGCAAGGGTTGCAATACAATAGAAAAAAAATGCTGCAATTGTAGCCGCCATAATGAGGAATTCAAGACTGAATTCAATATCCAACATTTGGAAAAAGACAAGGAATGCACGGTATACAGAAGACGCTACAGATAAAAGATAAAACAGACTATCTTTCGCAGAGGTTTGATTTTATAGTTGTTCGATTGTATAGGTTTATGGATACTTTCATTAGAGATTTTGATAGTGAGATAGTGAAAACTTCAATTATAGATGAAATCGAGGCATTCAATCTTAAATTCAGCAAATATACAATTGATTTAAGAATATTTCATATAAACATATCAAGCTTGAATAAAAATGGGGACGAGTTGTTTGTGACTCTGCAACAATTCAGACAAAAGTTTGATATAATAGTACTTACTAAAACTCACTTTGTTGATTTGGAGTTTGATGATTTGGAGGTGTTGTATAATGAAGGTAGAGCAAACAAAAATGATGAAGTTGTTGTGTTGGTACGTAAGGATATAAATTACGATTATAAAATTCTCAACCTGAATGACGGTATGAAGCTATTGCAGGTGATATTAAATGTAGAAAAAAAATCTCTCTCTATCCACGCAGTGTATAGACTCCATGGTTCATGCCCTTATGAGTTTTGTGAACACTTGATGTCTCATCTGGGAACTGTCAACAGCGATATACAGATCCTCAATGAAGATATGAATATAAATCTTATCGATGAAAGATCTGAGGTCGTTTAATATTATCTGAATGTCTTGACTGAAATGGGATATAAATCATATATCAACGCTTTTACAAGAGTTGAGAGAAACTGAGAATCGTGTATAAGATCATGTTTTTATCAAGACGAGGCAGAAAATTGAAGGAATATTATGTGCTGTTTTGGAGGTAAAAATAACTGATCATTTCCTGACAATTGCTCTTATTCCAATCACTCAAATACAAAAGGTAGATTCTAATGAATACAGAACCAGTACAATATGACAAAATAAGAACACAACTGAACCTATTAAATTGGGAAACCATAGTGAAGAATGAAAATATCAACGAAGCAATTGAAGATTTTATTGATACGATTAAAAATGAAATAATGAAAAACATGAAACGGATTGAATATAAGAGAATGAAAAACGGAAATGCGTGAATAACCCAGGGTCTAATAAAGTCGATAGAAATCAAGAATAAAATGTATAGAGAACTGTGTAAAGAACCTGATAATGAGGAACTGAAGGAAACATATAAAAAATATAGAAACAAGTTGAGGAACTTAATGAAAATGAACAAAGCCGATTATTACAAGTCAGAACTACAGAAGAGGGACCTCATCTAAAGCCTTATGGGACTGGGTGAAAAAATTCGCAAACTTCAGAAAACGTAACACAGTAGAAATAAATTGTATGAAAGACAAAATTGGAGAAATAGAAAGAAACAAAATGAAAATTGCAACAATATTCAACAGGCACTATACATCTTATAGCTCCAAATTTGCATCCGCAATTAATCAACAAAAAACACAGCCGTTCGCGTCGGAAAGTTCACTGAAGGAGTCCATCTGTCTCAGACCAGCTACAGAAATTAAAGTTGAAAATAGCCTGACAGCATTGAAGAAAAAAAACGCCTGGTTACGATGGCATCACACATTGTTTGATATCCACAATCCACACACAGTGTTGGATATTCGTAAGCTATACTTACAGGCAATACTAACCACCCAGTATAAGAATAAAATTAACATACACTATATGACCCATGAATACGACACTAGAAACAAAAAAATGATTCACTTAAAGAGAGAACAAGTAAGTTGATTCGACGAAGGAATTACGCATTCATCCTGAAAAGACTTCACGATGGAACACCTTCTTACTTCAAAAGTGAGAAAACGTTCGAAGGTTTCAAGAAAACATCACAGACATGGTTACATTCGTTACAAAGGAAGGAAATAAGAAGTATAATGGACACAAGCAAGTACTTTCCCGCTAATGTAATAAAATAGAGGAAAACTAATTGAGATTAACAAAAAATTATTGAACAGAATTAGTTTTACTTTTCATATATGAACAGCTCTCATCAAAGTATGTTGTTTTTTTGAGAGTTCACTTATTTTTCTGAGATCTTTGTGTTTTACCCTATTATAAGAATGTAAATTTTTGTTATAATGGATATAGTATTATAAGTATTGTTCTGATTATTATAAATTGTCATTTCAGTTCGGTAAATTAAGATTATATTATATATATTATTATTTCGATTGTTTCCCATGAGGAGAGCGACTGAACTTGAATTCGCAATCATTAGGAATTTTGCTTCATCTTTTTTGCCTCCCAAAAACACTTCATCCTCTCTGAATGCTCTTTTTTCCGTTCATCTGTCCACTTTACTCCAGGTTGACGATTTAATTTTTGCTCAAACTTTATATGTGTGATTTTATAGCGACATTCAGTGCGATCTTCGAGATTTTTTATATTGATTTGTTGTAGATCCTTTTGGACCTCTTTTAGCCACTCTGTTCCGCATTTACTATTCATAATTATATTGAGTAGTTTCTTCGGTATTCTGGACTGTTTCATTCTGTAGACATGTGCATAGAACTTTGCTCGTCGTTTTCTGATTTCTTCCGTTATCGTATTTGTCTTTTGTATATTATATATATATATATATATATATATATATATATATATATATATATATATATATATATATATATATATATATATATATATATATATATATATATATATATATATATATATATATATATATATATATATATATATATATATATATATATATATATATATATATATATATAATATACATATATATATATACAAGATTTTTTTTACCGGTCTGATTGAATATATATAAATTCCAATATAACGGTTTTTTTTTTTTTTTCAAGACTTTATGAATACAAACTCTTTTTTATGAAGCCAAGCTTTCGAATTTATTCAATTCATCCTCAGGGAAATCTTCAACTAAAAGCAGCGTACACCGTACAACTTAAATTCCAGAATTGACAATTTACATACATCGAACTCTGATTTCTTGTAACATAATGTATAGTAAAATCACATAATACAATATTCAAATCTAATTTTTTAGTTCATAAAGGATCGTTGATTTAATATAGACAAGTTTTTATACAATGAACCAATTATCATTACCACGGTTTCAAAACAATTTTATGGTAAACATTTAACCCTACTTTTATTTTACTCTTCTTCTTTGTTGGTTGTTCTTCTCCAGTCTTCTTCAATCAAGTAAGCATAAATTGTGCTGAGTTTATAAGTATATGACTTTTAATTTATTAAATGTGTTAAGTTATTAATATAAAACATCTCTAGAGAATTTCTTTTTTTATTATTTTGTGATGTTTGTAAAATTTTTGTGTTTTTAAAGTCCATACAATGAGCTTCTTTCCACTTCATTAGAGTGTTTTGCCAGTGCATATTGTTTTCGATGATGGATAATGTCAGTCGGGTGTCTCTTTGTTCGATTTTTTGATAATGGTGAAGTATGGCCTATATATTTTCGTTACAATCCTTGCATGGAATTTTGTAGATCATATTTGATCGTTCTTCTATTTTCATTTTTCCTTTCAACTTGCTGTGAATCCTTGAAAAAATTTTATTTTTCTTGCAATTTTCACTTTATAATGTTGTAGTTCTTTCATTAGTTTTTCTGTTAAATAGTTTGTGTTGGGTAGGGAGCAATACCTGTATGGTGATTGTTCATCATCACTGATTTGTTCATTGTTTGTTATTATTAGAGCCAGTTCATTTTCAGTTGCTTTTGTGCTAAAGAAGTTTTGGCTTATCATTTGTCTTGGATATCCATTTTCTGTGAGTTTTCTTTCAAACATTTTCAAATGTTATTTTATTAAACTTGGATGAACAATTTTTCTAAGTCTGTCTTTAGATTGCATCCCAATTTTTTTTTACTGTCATTGTATGGTTTGAGTGATAATTCATACATCTTTCCGAGGCACTTGGCTCAACATAATCCAATCCAATATCAGTGTTTGGTCTATTCTTATAACCCTTGTATACAAAAAGGGGACCCAGTTTTGTTCATTTTCCCTTTATACTGCGAAATTGAGGTGTTCATCAATTGACTCGTCGTTAAAAACATCCATTAATTCTTGTATATAAGATTATGAGGTAAATAGTGTTATATAATCAACGAATTTTCAAAAAATGTTGGTTGATAAGTTAGTTTTGGAAGATTGATGTCTACCACATAATCCATAGCATATTGAGCTAAAATAGGACTTAGTTTCGATCCCACAGCACATCCTATTTTTTATTTGTAAAAAGAATTTCGATACACACACATACAATGTTTTCTATCACAAAAGTGACCCGTTCTATAATATTTTCATTATTCATTCATTCCCTTGCTGTTTTGTTCTATAATATGTCAATTTTATTACTCTACTTTTTTAAAAATTTCAGAGTTATGTTTACCAAAAAGATTTTCAACGCCTAGAGACAGTACTCTTCCACCTGCAGGAATTATTTTATTTTGTATCATTTCAGCAGATCGGAAAGAATTTTTCACATAGTAGGGGTTATCTGTATTGTAGGCCAATGACAATATGTCAGCTAAAAATTTGGATACCGTAAATTTCTTCATTTCTATTTTCATACCTGTACAAAAATTTTAAATTTATCTTATTGTCAGTACAAAATTTTTAGAAGGTATAAATATCGTGTCACAGGTAGACATTGATACAGTCTCCAGAACATAGTCGAAGAGAACTCCAATCAAAGATACTCAATTTAAACCGCAAAGATATCAATTCCTCAAGTAAAATTTTGTGTTTTGTTTTGTTCTGCGTTTTTCGATCAACATCCAAGTTTGAACATCTAATAAATTGAACAACGCAGTTCTGATGATAGGCCATTAGCTTGAAAGATATGTAAACGGCTGTAACAAAGGCAAACAACATAAATTGCTAGTAAATACCGTAAATTTCTTCATTTCTATTTTCATACATGTACAAACCTTTCAAATTTATCTTATTTTCTGTACAAAATTTTTGGAAGGTATAAATAGCGTTTCACAGGTAGACATTGATCCAGTCTTCAAAACAGAGTCGAATAGAACTTCACTGAAATTCATATATATATATATATATATATATATATATATATATATATATATATATATATATATATATATATATATATATATATATATATATATATATATATATATATATATATATATATATATATATATATATATATATATATATATATATATATATATATATATATATATATATATATTTATAGCGACTTTCAATGCGATCTTCGAAGATTTTATATTGATCTGTTGTAGATCCTTATGGACCTTTTTTAGCCACTCTGTTCAGCATTTACTATTCATAATTATATCGAGTAGTTTCTTCGGTATTCTGGACTGTTTCACTCTGTAGACATGTGCATAGAAATTTGCTCGTCGATTTCTGATTTCTTCCGTTACCGTATTTGTGTTATGATACAGTTCAGTCTGAGGACATTTCATCCAAATGCCGTTTCTTTTGATTGGCCCGTTAATCTTTCTGAGAATTTTTCGTTCTTGTTCTTCTATTTCTCTCATTCTTGAATGACCGTCAGTAACCACTGTTTCAGATCAGTAGATGAGTTCTGAAAGAATCGTTGTGTTATAATGCCTCAATTTGGCGCCTCTCGAAATGCCCTTTTGTAATAGTGAGCCCATGTTAGTTTGTAGGCCCTTTGGAGCTTGGCAGTTCTCTGTTCATTAGCGATTCGGTTTAAACCTGAGAACTGTATTACTTCCCCGAGTTATTTAAAATGGCCGACTTGCAGAATTTCACCATGTTTTGTGATAAGAGAGGATTTATTTTTTGGCTTTCTCTCCATGTATTTGGTTTTATCATAAGAAATTTGTAACCCGGTTTTCTGCGCAATATCATGTTTTTTTCTACGACGAGAATGGTTTCAGTTCTGTTGTCAGTGATGATAGCAATTTCGTCTGCAATGGCGAGACATTTGACATTCATTCTATTTTATTTTTTGATACCCACTTGTAAGCCCTTTACGTGAAGTTTCCATTCCCTAATGATCTTTTCTAAAACAATATCGAAAAGGATTGGCGAAACTCTGTCCTCCTGCCGCACACCGGTTTTGATTTTAAAGGGATCTGATACTTCGCCCATAAATTTTACCTTGCAGGTCGTACCTGTAAGTGTCTGTTCTACAATTGTCCAGGACTTTCGATCGATTCCAAATTCTTTCATGATTTCGAAAAGGGTTTCGCGGTCTACCGAATCATATGCTTCCTTGAAGTCAACGAATGTGATCGCTGTATTTCTACATTTCCTTATCTGTAATATCATCTTCAATGTCCAGATCTGTTCAGCACATGATCGGTCTTTTCTGAATCCAGCTTGGTATTCCACAATTAGTGGATCCGCTTGTTGTTCTACTCAGTTTAGGAGTGCTTCAGAAAGTATTTTGTACGCAACCGGCAGTGAGGAAATTCCCCTATAATTATTGATATCCGTTTTATCCCCCTTTTTGTGCAATGGATGTATCAACGCATATTTCCAATCCTCTGGTATCTGTTTCATTTCCTTTCTGAATTATTGTTGTAATTAAAGTGTACGCCTAAAATTGTCAGAGAAATATTATTCGAAAAAAAAATGAGATTTAAAAAAATAATCCACCCAGAGAAAAAGTCAAGTAATTCAAAGTTCATCAGTAAATGAGAAAATGATAATAATAATTAATAACAATTAAAACTTGATGATCACATATATATCATCACATATATATATATATATATATATATATATATATATATATATATATATATATATATATATATATATATATATATATATATATATATATATATATATACATTATAGACAACCATAATATTATATTACATATATTATATTTGCCTTCACATTTCGCATAAGCTGTTCATATGAATACAGTAAATTGTGCTATACAACGACGATCTTTTCGTGAAGTCTTTTCTTTCACTATATGTTTCATTTGCGTTTATTGCATAAGTATTTATTCAACTCGCACATAGCCTATTATGTGAATATATATATATATATATATATATATATATATATATATATATATATATATATATATATATAAATATATTTTTAGCATTAACAGGCTTTTTAATATGAAAAAGTTTATTTCTGTTGACGTTTCGTTGTTATATTACAACTTTGTCAAAACTAATTAATTAATTAGTTTTGACAAAGTTGTAATATAACAACGAAACGTCAACAGAAATAAACTTTTTCATATTAAAAAGCCTGTTAATGCTAAAAACTTTCAAAATAAATACCTCAAACAGGCAATAAATCAATTTCAAGAAATATATATATATATATATATATATATATATATATATATATATATATATATATATATATATATATATATATATATATATATATATATATATATATATATATATATATATATATATATATATATATATATATATATATATAATGACCCTATCAGCCTATAATGAATTCAATTTACAAATTTTGAATGAAGCAAATTGAAGCAATTTGAATTTGCAAGTATATAGATGAGTACTCACCCTCAAAGCTTTGTCATTTGTAGAATAATCCACTGGTTGACATTTATAGCTGTAATCCCAAAACCATCCGCTCATCAGATGCTGAAAAAAAAAGAATCAAAAATACCTTTCTCAAAATATTTCTATAATGCAAGAGAAGCAGAATGAAATTTCAAAAATTGGTGTCTTGTGCCACTAATTTGGCTATAATAGGACTGTGGCCATACAGTAATGATAATTATGATCATTTGAACCCCTTTTTTCTTAATGGATATATTCTAAGAGAAGTCTAAAACTGAGCTCAAGTTATCACTATTCGATAACGAAAAGCTACAGAGATAGAGAGAAAACCCTTGCTCGGTAGGCATATTGTTGAGACCGCAAACAAAAATAACTACAAAGAAGCGTGAAAATACTCATTAGTCTCTGGAAAAATGTTTTCCGTAATCACAGCACACTTCTAGCTTTTCGAGACCAGGTTAACCCAAAGAGTATTTACTTGATGGACTTCAAAGACCGAACTTTGACAGACGACAATACTGGTACGGATGCAAAACATCAAAGGCAATACAACACATGAGAGTAGGATGCCGAATATTTGCACCTAGGGAATACAAAGAAAGATATATAGTTTTGTTTGTGAAGTTTGTGGATCAAGAACTAGAATTAAATATCTTCTTCTTTATCTACATGAACAATAGGTGCCTCACTACGAATACATTCGAAAGTCAATGTATTTGAGTCCGCGGTATTGAAAAAACAGTTCCTCACAATAGACCTGACACTGTCCTGGTTGACAAAACAACTAAAATAGTTTCATCGAGCTGGCCATTCCAAATAAAAACCACCTCATTGAGAGGAATGATCATAAAATTTCGAAATCAAGGCAGTGACAGTGGCACATGAACGCTCTCAAGATTGTTCCAATCATCTTGGTTTCAATAAAGAATTGAACATCATTAAACATATTGCCGTTAATGATAATTATGAGAACAAACTAGTGTCACAAAATTTATTCACAAAAAACTCTATCAGAAAGCTCTGCGATTAGTATTTCTCATCATTCTGATAGAAATCGTAACTTTAATAGTTTAACATTGTTTGGAATAGTCAACCAAAAAGTCAAAACCTTTTTAAAAAAACATAATTTTAATATTTCATTAAAAACGAAGAATAATTTATAGAGACACACAAAGAACAAAAAAAACAAAATTAAAAGAGAAGACAAATTAGGTGTTAACCAATTGAAATGTGGAACATGTCCCGGTATATATATATATATATATATATATATATATATATATATATATATATATATATATATATATATATATATATATATATATATATATATATATATATATATATATATATATATATATATATATATATATATATATATATATATATATATATATATATATATATATATATATATATATATATATATATATATATATATATATATATAATAGGTAAAACAAGTAGAAATTTCGGTAATAGAATCAAGGAACATAAATATAGTTTCGCGTAGGAACAAAAGCAAATCGAATTATGCTAACCATTTATTAACAGAAAACCATACTTTTGATACGAATCTCTAAATTTTACATAATGTACAGAAAAGTAGTCAATTAGATTTTTGGGAAATAGTGAAAATGAATCGGCATAAAAATTCTGGAAATTTGCTCAATGTGTAGAATTCATCTTTGTCAAACCTTTTCAGGTAATTGAAACTAGATTTGAGAATGGAATATCTTCGGTAAAACCCAAATTCATAGAATCTCAAATTGCCTTCATTTTTATAATAATAATAATATAATAATAAAATTTATTGTATCCATTATGACAATTGCATAATTGTGTTGGACATGTCAGTTTCACTCAATATAATTATCGGTCAGGTACTCCTTAACACTATAATAGCATTTTGTGAGGAGCACTGACTTTATGAGTTTTCCAAACCTTGAACGACCAAGGCATTTCAATCTGTGAGGCAGATGATTAAATAGCTTAATGCACTGAAAAACAGGTGAGTTTTAATACTTGGTCGAACCATGTCTAGGAATACACAGAATTTCAACATTTCTTGTATTCTAACAATGATAGCTACTCAATTTCACGAACTTATTTTCATTTTCCTTAACGTAGAGTAGACACTTAGACAATATAGATGCAAGGTGCAGTTAATATTTTGTTTACATTGAATGAACGTTCACAAGATTCTCGAGGTCCCAGTTTGAAAATTGTTCTGATTATCCGTTTTTGCGATATGAAGACCATTCGGCTATCAACAGAATTACCCCATTACATGAGGTAATAATTCATGTGACTATATGCAAGAGCATAATAGACTTCCATAACAGACTCAGTTGATAGAAAATTCTTCATTCTATTGATGGCATAGAATGCCGATTTCAGTTTTTCAGTCACATAGTCGACATGTCGACCATCTGAGGTCTAACGATCTAACAAAATTCCTAAAAATTTAACATTATCACATAAAAAAATTTTGTCGTTTTCAGACTGGATGAAGGTTTCATTATTCACTATATTAGATTGATTAAAAAATAAACATTTTGTTTTAGCGGTGTTTAATATTAAGGCCAATCTAATATTTAGTATTTAATATTAGATTGGCACCATTTTTCAAATTATTTCAGTAAGAGTGTACATTTATTCAAGAGTTCCCCAGGATTCCGTGCTGTGATAGCTACCGAGGTATCATCAGCAAAAATAGTCATTTTTTCTGCCTCTACATAATCGGGCAAATCGTTTATAAATAGAATGAACAAGAGAGGACCGAGTACAGAGCCCTGTGGAACTCCCAGATCAATACTTTTCTCGTCAGACAAATCATCATGAACTCTCACTCTCATTCGCCTTTCAGAAATATAGCTTTCCATCCAGTCGAGAAACACAACTCTGAATCCTAGATAATACAATTTACTCAAGATAAAATTGAAAATCAGACAATCAAAGGCACGTGAGAGATCAAAAAATAATCCTGCAACATGTAAACCACAATCTAATGATCTTATACCTTTTTCTTCAAATTTGTTGTCATTATTCTGTTAGCATCTGAAGAAGTCGTTCGCAACGACGAGAAGCGTCATGCTATGTAGTCAATAAAGTGTAAATCATAAGTTCAAGTGTTTCAATTTAAGTTTATATTCCATCTTGGTTTCTACTGGTAAAATTACAAAAAATATACTGTTGAACATCAGAGAACTAGGATTCTGTGAGCATCTTTATAAGGAATTGCAGAAATCGGCGCTACATGCGACAGCGAGAGGTTTCTGGTGAAAAATAAAAATCAACTCCGCGACGTCCGTAGACGTGAAGATCGCCTCCATAGGGACACCACCACGGCCTGATAATTTGTGAACGACTCTTACAGAGCTTAATCTCTCAGATGGATTAATACCTTGGATGGGCAAAAGTTCCTCAGTGAGCCGATATGAATGCTGTAAGGCTTGAAATCGTGTTAACCCCGCTTTGTCGATGTACAGTCTTAATGGGGCAATGTCTCTCTTTGTATTAAATCGGGATAACCACGCAGGAGACGACTTATGTTTGTTCAGCACTTTGGAAACCAGCATAAAACAGATAAAATATGAAGAAAATCCCGCGGTAAAATGCAATCCCGTGCTTCATGTACAATTCATGGAGTGAAACGGTGAGTTTTCCCACAGTACCACTATAACATCGAGCCACGTTCAGGATTTTAGACGAGGGTCCTGCACAAAGAGCGAGTGACAGTCCCCATCGACGTGTTCACGGCATGATGTCGACTACCGCTAATATGGATATTATAGTGAATGTCGAGCGTCAAAACGAAACTCCACCACTAACAAATTCCGATGTTTCGCGGAAGACGAATATCGACAATTCACCGAGCACAAAAGCTGGATTGCTTAGACAACGCATAAATTGAACAACTGAAATCGATACTTTTATTATGCGTCCCTCCTGATCTCGGAAAAAATGGGATAGTTTGAAGGTAGATAAATGTAATCGTAGAGACACAACAATTCAATGCCTGCTTTAGATTCATATAAGATACGTTGAGAAGTTCAACTTGAGCTGTGGGAAAGGAATTCCATCTCTGTCAATGACAGCAATGAGAACTAGTGTTAGACATTCAAACCTTCAAATTACAGAAATTTGTGAATTCCTTAATTCTCAAATTTGAAGAATCATTCAATTCTTGTAACATTTATGATACCTGAGAATTAATATCGGATGATCTTGTCAATTACCTTTCAAATACCTAACGGTTAAAACCTACCCAGATAAACTTTTAGTTTAAGGCTTCATTTTGTAATTGTATTTTTCATTTTGTAGTGTGTAAGTCTATTTTTTGTTTCCTTTAGTTTACCTCAAATTTGTACCTGAACTTAATGTAGTTTTTAGCTTTCGTTTTTAGTTTGTAAGTTTGTAGATATCAGGTTTCATCAAATGTTTACATGCAGTTCGTATCCGGCGCGAGTCCCGTCATTGTTACTTTTCACATCACTGTCAAATATTACTTGTATACACCTTTTCAATTAATACACTTTCATATTTCAATGAAGAATTTCAGTGAGAATTGTAGAAGTAAAATCTGAAATTTAAAAACTAAAGTTCCACTAAATGGAATTCTGGATGACGTAGATTTCTTCAACATCAAATATTTCACCCCGGAATTACGCTAAGGTTCTCTGCCTGAATTCGTACAAATCTATCGAGATTATTATGGAGTTTATTTTTTTTCAAACTTCATTTTTGTTTTTGTTTCGACATTTTTGATCTACCACGTTTTCGTACTCAGGTCGTGCATGTCGTAGAATTTTTTCGTTATTTATTTCCTCTTATATGTTATTATTCCTGAATCCGTTCTTGTCTCCAATTTCCAATACTTTCTTTCAACATTTTTGGTGTTGATCTGGTTATTACTATCCATATTTTCTTCTGACATAAGTTGTTACGAATTTGAAGTTACACACATTAATGCGATAATTATTTCAAATTTAAAAAATGAATTACCTTCTTCATTTCCTAGTAGAGATGTCAGCAGAAAAATAAATTTGAATCCGCTAATGGAAATAATTAATTCAGGGCTAATTTTGAATCCAACGCTAATGAAGGGGTTGATAGTTTTTATTCTCCCTCACACTTCAATTGAAAAATTTCAGATACTGAGTGAAAACATTGAAAATAAAAAGTGACAGTGTAGTATTTGTGTATTTATATTGAGATAGAGTAAAGTAAAAAGTGTTCACTTGTTTACCTTCAAAAATTGTACACCTTGAAACATTTACCTTAATACTGGAAACATCGAAATCCATTCATAGTAAAGTTTATACAAAATTCAACATTTCGTCTTCGAAAAGAAGTGAACTATTTTTTCGAAAATTTTCCAACCAAAAACTTTTAAAATTCATTACCTATCCCACATCAATGAATTTGTCGTATATAAGATAGAGTATACTTTTGGCAAAAATTACAGCTATTTTCTTGCCGTGTTTCTGCTTCGTCCCAACGCGACAAGACTCACAAATATTCCTCGCAAATAAAAGTTATCATTATTGACTCAATTGGTAAAATCACTCTCATATAGTCACTACTTCTGGAATGAATATAGGAATGTATCACTCCCTCTTACTTCAACAAACTAACGGGTGTTTTTTCAGAGGTATAGAAATGTAAGTTGGCATTACTGTTGAAGATGGCGACCGATTCAAAAGTTGAGAAGTGATTTATTCTCAGTTTGGTTTGACAATTCATCATGAATAGACTCACGCCTGAACAACGCTTGCAAATAGTACAATTTCATTTCGAAAATAATGTACCTGTGCGGAATACGAATCGCGCACTACGTTCATTTTATCGACGTAGCACTTCTGGTTGAATGGCTACGTCAACAAACAAAACTTGCGCATTTGGAGTGAAGATAATCCTCAAGTGTATGTCAAAACACCGTTCCATCTAGAAAAACTGACTGTTTCGTGCGCTTTATGGGCTGGTGGAATCATTGATCCGTACTTCTTCAGAAACGATGATGCCCAGAACGTTACAGTCAATGGTGATCGGTAAAGAGCCATGATTATTAACTTTTTCATTCCTGAATTGAACAACCATGATGTCCAGGAGACGTGGTTTCAACAAGACGGCGCAACATGTCACACAGCTCGTGCCACAATCGATTTATTGAAAGACACGTTCAGTGACCGCCTAATTTCACGATTTGGACCTGTGAATTGCCCTCCAAGATCTTGTGATTCAATACCGCTAGGCTACTTTACGTGGGGCTATGTAAAGTCATCGTTCTATGCGGATAAGTCACTAACGCTCGAACATTTAGAAGACAATATTCGTCGTGTTATTGCCGATATACGGCCACAAATGTTGGAGAAAGTCATCGAAAATTGGACGTCCACATTGGACTACATCCAAGCCAGCTGTGGCGGTTATATGCCAGAAATCATATTCAAAATGTCAATCGAATGATCTTTTCTTCATTTCTTCAGAATGATGAAATTCTTGTCAATCGAATGATCCATCGCAGTTTTATTGCAATTTAAAGTTCTATACTTCTAAAAAAAAACACCCTATACTATCTCCGAGACGAGAACAGATGCGGTCGTATCTAGTTCTCATGAATAGATTTCATTCTGACTAATGTTTGCTGTGATTTTTTGGCTTGTGAGATGAGAGATTCTGACAATGGGAATCAATGAGCCATTATTGTCTACTTCGAATGTCCTGTATTGAGATCTATTATAATTAATTCAAGACGTTTTTCGATTGGAACTCTTGACTTTGTTTACTTTTCATTATTGATTTGTTTCAACCAAAAAAATATAATTTTATCTTTCTGTTCTGATTTCAGCGAGATATGAGATTTTTCAATCGAAACATACTCTTCAGGATTGTTCGTTAAGTTCGTGATTAAAGATAACGGAGAGACGACTTTCAGTTTGTGTGTTCATTTAATTGTTAAATGTTTTCAATAGTTCTGAGCAGTTATATGTCCATATTCTGAAACTGATTCTTCATTTGAAATTAGTTTTACTGTCAAAAATATATTGATGACCGAACACCCAATGTGTTATTCTTTGAAGTTAACACGAATTTTTACTGAAGGATAATATACCTGAAGGGTAACCTAATTTGAATTCATTTTTTCAATCGAATAACTATGAGAGGCATTCGAGTGATGGTGAAGAATGAATTGCGATTGTCAACATTCAATTCTGTATTGTAACTTAGGCGAGAATGCTACAAGAACACGAACCCTGTGTATCACTATCAGTAGCCGAGAGTGATTCCATATGATTTGTACTAACTCTTCAAGTATGAAACCGTTATTGATGAAGTTCAGAAGAATGTTCTGGAAGATGGGAAGTAGTGCTGATATGATGTGTATATGTGGTTCAATTTCTAAATATATAAAATATTATTTTCCTTAGCCAAATACAAAAATTATCCTACCGAAACAATGATAACTTTTGAAAATAAAAATCCTACGAATGATTCAAATTCACTTTGGTAAGTAATCGAAAGCTTATTCTATTCTTATAAGAAAGCTTATTTTATTCTTATTATCCATATTCCAAATTCTATTGTGAAATCACTTCGAATTGTTCAATTTTTTTCAGTATTACTTTGAACATTTTACAAGTGAAGCCAATTAATATCATAATTCACGTACTTACGTAACATGAGTACGTGAAAAGTATGTAAGTTACGAATAAAAGCACATTTTCTTCATTTGTGTCTAACGACCCATATCTCTGGTGATCCTTGAAATGTCAAAAAATTTCAGAGAGTATTTATTATGATACCCAAAGGTTACTGAATCACTATAAGTGATTGACAAACCTTTTTCAAGATTAATAAATTTTTTATTTATATACCCCCGTGAACGAAACATTTTATTTCAATAATGGCAACGACCTGTTAAATTTTTGTCGTAAATCTAGGCACTGACGACCAAGACAAGAATCGATTAATTAAGAATCAGCTACAACACAGATTGTTTTGTGTGATGAAACTATGCAAGGTCAATTTTTTCGAAGAATTGAATGCTGTGATTTATATGGTCAATACGGCAGCAGTGCTCTAATCGTACATTGCAAATTTAACTGACTATAGCAATTATAGTGGCATACTCGTAGTGAGTTCAGAGTTCAAACCATACAATATTGTTGGTTTGATATTTTCCGGCACTTGTTGTAAAGCCGGAAAGAAATGAAAAGCTAGAAATTTTTGTCAGTACTTTTTACTTTCGTAGTAAGTCTTTTTACGAACACTTCATATAGAAGTACATATAATGATATAGTTAGAAGAAAAGAACGCAGCTGTATTAGAAGACTAAATGAATATTTTATAAGGAGTATGAAGTATATTCTAACAACATAACTAATCAATTTTTGATAAAGACAATTTTGCGTGGTCGTATCGCTGAAACACACTGAACAACTATGCCTTTCAGAATTGGCTGAAATGTCCACATTCTCCATAATAAAAGGTGACCTTGTACCACCGATATAAGATTGACGGCGTAGCGTCTGAAAAAAATTTTTTCACCTTCTAGCACGGCCAAACTGAAATCCAATCGCACCTCGGTTTTTTCCTATATAAGATTTTTTCCTACAAAAGAATATAATCATATTCTGTATTATGTTCATTGATGATACAACATCAAAATGTTGAAAGATCTCAGCTGTTGCCAAGCAACCTTTATTTGTTCATTCATTAACATACAAGAGCAACATAAAAGCCAATGCCTAAGAACGTGCTCTCAAAATAATAAACTCAATTCATTTTGGAGTTATCAAAATTTAGTTGTACTGAATATTTATTGGTCCGTATATTCTTAGTTATAGTTATTTATATGGTTTACGTATTTTTGTAATTAGGGGCCAATAAAGTCGACTTTGTCGGATTCGAACATCGATCTTGCCCGGCACCTTTAGATTTGAATCTATACGAACGATATACGTTATTTGAGACCAAAATTATAATAATTTGTTTTTTGGAGTAAATTGGAGTTATGAGAACGTGGACTTATGAAGAGATAATTACCATACGAATGTATAATGGAAGTGTAATATGAATCATTAGGGGCAAGAAAGAAACTGAAGATTTTCCATATTCAGTAGGAAGGCAGCACAAACAACGGCCCAAATTAAAGTTACATTAAAATTCATCGGGAAATGTGGATTATACAACCTTGTGTAGTTTAAACATCTATAAATAATACAGTTCCATGTTTATACCCATTTTTATGATTTTTGTTGCTATACATAACTGGATACTTTATTTAAGAGTTATACGTTTGAACTGATCTATACATTCCACTGTTATACTGAAGAAATCAATGAAGGAATATCAATGTTCAAATATCTGCATATTTGTGGGTTAATTATAGTTGCATATTAGCATATTAGATTGAGTGTCAAAGGTTTATAAAGTTTTGTAACTATAAGTAATTGCTTTTTCGATATTTTTATGAGGCATTAAAATTTTTAGCCCTTCTACATTGATTTATCAATTCCATTTGAGTTTAATTTTTGGGTTAACTAGTGATTCAATTATAAGTCCAACATTCCATGAAATTTTGCCTTTCTGATAATTTTCAGCTAGTTGATTGTTTTGTAGCAACAGTGAGATTTTTCTGAAGTAAATACCTCTTTTTGTCCAACTGTTGTATGACTAAATAAATCATATAGTGTATTATTGACTAGTTAATTTTCCTTCATTAATAAAACTCCCACACCCCGAGTAACTATATCGCCGAGCATCAGAAAGAGGAGGTGGCGCCTGAAATAAATTACAAGCTGAGCGTCGTAACAATCAAACAATCACTACAACAGCTCAGAGTTCAGGGCATTTTAGTAATCGAGGATCCGAGAAGCACCTAAAGCGTTTATTTTTAATGATAATAATAATAATGAGATGAATTTATTGAGAAACATTCCTTGCATTGTAAAATTACATTCATTTCAATTGATACAATAATTACAACTGGGAAGAATGCTCTCAAAAGGACCGAATTCAGTTTGGAGTCTGATCTTCCAATAAGCCCTCGAGCAAAAATATTGGTTCGAACAAAAATCTTGGTTTAATTCAAATTTACAATAATATACAGTTTGGATTGAAAAGAAAAGAAGAAAAGTTTCTTCAGAGATATTTAGCATTTCAGACAATTTCACATGGTGAAGAACATTTGTGTTGAGAGAATATACAAACATATGATACAAAAAATTGACTCATACATTATTGTCTACATCCGAATCATCGAAGTACTCTGCCACACTATAGTATGCCTTTGTTAAGAGCAGAGATTCAACTCTCCTCTCAAACAAATGAGCTTTCAGTACTTTCAAATACGATGGTAAATGGTTGAAAATTTAAATACTCTCACAATAGAGAGAGTACTTAAATTTACTGTTTTATGCACAGGAATGAGTAGCACATTCCTGTTCCTTGTTGAATACTCATGAGTATTATTCAATTTAATAAACCTATCTTCATTTTCTTTAACGTATAACAAACATCTATAAATATATAAACACGGTAAGGTGAGTTTGTGATTAATGATTAATGAAGATAGGTTTACAAGATGTTCGCTGATGAATATTGAATATTAATCGAAGTATTCGCTTCTGTGTAATAAACACCCTATTTATTTCTGTAGAGCAGCCCCTCAGCAAAATATTATAATTTAGATGACTATATACAATACTGTAATATACATTCATAACACAGTTTCTAGGTACGATGTTCTTGATTCCAGAGATCGCGAAAAATGAGTTACTCAATTTTTACCTAAGACCTCAATGTGTGATGTCCACTTCAAATTTCTGTCTACATATATTCCAAGAAACTTTGTTGATTGAGATGATGATATAGTGTGGTCCCCATATTAAACATCCAAGGTAGTAATTCCATTGCCCTTCAGACAAAAAAGAACACATACAGTTTTGTGCACGTTGACCATCAGATTTCTCATTCGAAACCAACTTACAAACTCCTTCAAAATGCATTCACATGCCCCTAGAAGTTCTTCAGGAGTCCTGCCAGAAACAACCACCGATGAATCATCGTCAAATAGTGTCACCAAAAACCGGGACAACTTCGCAGGCAGATCGTTTATGAACAATATGAATAGAAGAGGTCCGAGTACAGAGCCTTGCGGCACCTTAAGAACAACGTCAAGTCTCTGAGAATGACTCTCGGCTATTTGCACTACCATTGTTCTTTCTGCAAGATAACTACGTAACCAATTCAGAAACACATCTCTTAAACCCAAATTGTAGCATTTATCGAGTAAAAATTCAAAGGATAGTGAATCAAATGCAGAAGATAAATCGAAAAATAACCCCGCCGCAAACAAGTGTTTATGCAAACACTCGTAAACGGATTCAAAAAACTTAACTTCAAAAAGTTAAGTTTATGAGACATGAAATGTTCATAGCAAAAACGGCAAACAAAGGCCAAAATAAAATAATACACATGAATTAGTTCATACAACTCACTATTTTCTAAAGATTTCATTTATCAGTGAAGATAACATTATCACTTTTTTCTGTTGTGCTTTCGTCTAAATGAAACGAAACCTCATGAGCAATAGCAATCATTCTGAAATATATTTTCAATCCAATATGGGCCAACGAACATAGCTGAATGCAACATAATACCTCTCTTTATAATCAATGCCTTTAAATCGTTCCTAATGAAAAAAGCTTTCCGCTTATTATTATTTCTTCTTGTTTTGAATGACTTTTTCATTTTGATAAACATTATGTCTCATAAAATTGGTGGTTATTTTCGTTTTCAGACTGTTAATTTTTATACTATTTTCGTCAAGGCCAGTGAGTAATCTCATAGGCGTCAGCCGGTTGACTTTAGGATAGAGGTGTTCTAAGTTATCAGAATATTCCACAACTCGATCGAAATGGTTTTAATTTACCTTTCTACTTGGATATAAACTCTCAGCACGTCAGTCGGAAACACGTCAAATTCGACGTTATGATTTTTCAAAGTAACATAAACATTTACAGGATTTCTGCTGAGGAAATCAACATATAGCATTGAATTTTCTTCTCTGTGTTGAACCTTATTGAACCTCAAATACGATATCTTGTGAATACAAACACCCTCAACAGACGACTATATCTCGATTTCATTATTGGAAACAACGTCTCCTCACAATCTTTCTGATCCGTTCGACATTATTATTATTCTTGGAGTTTCAAGAAGAATGAGATGAGACTTTCGAAAACACCTCACTGGTTGAAGCTTTTCAAAGCTCTGAAGTAAGAGTGGCAGATTATGAAAATTCATCGGATAAGTTGCAATTCATAAACGAAATGTTCTTATTTTATCTGTCCAAAATTTCTGATCGCCAAAATTGATATCTAGTTTTAGTATCACCTCTCAAAGTTGTTAACTAATTTTTCGGGAAGTATTTTACAATTATCCCATTTCTGATGTTGGAGAAAGAAATAACCGGAGCTTTGTGAGCACTGTTCGCTGTAACAATGAGCGTTTATGAGATTACATCTCATAATAATATTACGATATTGTAACAAGAAAAGCAACACGAAATTTTATTCAAATACCAAATGAATAATGAATGAAGAATATACTTTGAAGTATATTCCAACAACAAAATGATCAATTAATGATAAAAACAATTTATCACTGAAACATAACAAACGCTGAAACACAAGATACAACGATGCCTATCTGAAATGGCCAAAATGTCTACATTCCCAATCATTACACGTGACGTCACACCAGCGATGTGGAATTGATGACATTGCGTGAAGAAAAAATTTGTTCAAGTTTCAACATGCTCAACAGTGATTCAGGAAAGAAAAAGTAATTCGAAAAACATATCATGTAAGATCTCAGAAACATTTCTGACATATGACATTTCTCGAATACATACAATAGGTAAACTCAAATTATGAATACAGAGAAAACAGGTAGATAACAGGCAGAAGGGATCAATTCATACTGAACTACTATATAGTAAACTAAGTAATTTTGAGAAGATTGAGGAGGGGGCTTGAGGTATGATCGATTTGGCTGTTCAATAGGTTGCCAGATTATTTGTATTTATTAATTCGAAGTGATTCTAACAAATTAAGCTTCATTCCCTTGTTTGCGGTATTCGAAATTTCAAAATCGGAATTGAATATATGATTTCCATTAATCAAATGATTTGCATAATGTGAATCTGTCTTCTGATTATCAAAGCTACGTTTATGTTCAGAAATTCTTATTTGTTCAGAAAACTTCTAAACGTTCTACCAATATAAAACTTATCACAACTACCACAGTTAATTTTATATACACCTGATTTCTCATTTTGTTAACCTTAGATTTGTTATTTTTGATATGTTTTCCTAAGTTATTTCCAGTTTTGTGAGAAATTTTGATGTTATACTAAAAAAGAAGAGATTTGAGTTTTTCACTGGACTTACCGATGTATATAAGACTGTTATAGTTGATATTGTTTTTGACTGAGGGATAAACCAAACCAATCGCCTTTTTGAAGTTTTTCTTTGATATCATATTATCTATTATTTCAGGATTATAATTATTATTCACGGCTTCTTCCTTGAATAAATTTTTCTCGGTGTTGAAATTGGTTCTAGAAAAAGGAATATTTACTAATCGATGTATCAAGCTATTGAAAGCTGCTATTTTGTGTTGAAATGGATGCATGGAAGTATTATGTATAATACTATCTGTATGTGATGGCTTATGGAAAATTGAAAAACTATGTTTGTTATCCAGTTTCATTATTTTAAGATCTAAGAAATTAATAGAGTTTTCTTTCTCAAGTTCCAAAGTTAATGTAATTTTAGGGTGAAACGAATTAATGAATGTCTGAAAAGTGTCGAGTTGCCGAAGAGTACCAGTGAAACAACAAATAAAATCATCCACATATCTATACCATTAAATCAATTGACTACTAATCGGGTGCCAATGAATCAGTTTTTCCAAATTAACCATGAATATTTCAGCCAACAAGGGACTAAGTGGCCTCATCAATTATTAACTCTAAGTATCTCCTTGTGCCTCCAAGTGGAAGACCGTAGTGTAATGAGTAGTCCACAATTCCATCCATACGAATCAGTAGAAAACACCTCACAGATTACGGAACACCAAGCATCGGAATGTCACATATCTTCTATACCCTTCAGTATCTACTAAATTGCAGAGTCCATTTGACAAATATCATCATGCGATGTTTTCAAATGTCAATAGGTTGCGTTAGTAGTACGCTCGCGTTTATTCCCGTATTTCAGGGGCCTATTGGGCGATATTTTTAAGGATATGAAATTTTTTTGTGCTTATGGCACTGAATGAAATATTTAAGAAAATGAACAGTAGAACGAAGTAACACTACAGAATGAAGGCTTCCCTATGTTTTTGCTAAGATTCCCTATCGGCAGTCTGTCTCTTCCAGGCAACGCCCAGCCAATCCAGAAGCTCTTTATTCCTTCGATAGTGAGGGCGCTTAATTGGTCTCACCTTGTCTCTGGGCACCCAATCACCAATCTTAGCTGAGCAACGCTCATCTTTCGTTAGGGCTGGAAGGCCTGCCTATTTCCACTTTGACCTTTTTACACATGACATCCCTCACCTTTGTTTGACCTCTTATCCAGCTGCAGCGCATTTTATCTCGTATAGTTAGGTTAGGTTGCTGAGTCATTGTCCAGTCACCTGCTGTTCTGCTGAAGCGTAACTCCGACGGAAATGCAAGAAATAAAAATGTGAAAAATTTGATCAAGTTTCAGGTAGAGCCAGCCAGAATAAGGGCGAATATTCTTAGTACAAAACCGATTACGAATGGTATCCTACTAAAAAGCAGGTTTCAAGATCCCCAGGATAAAATAAAAGATAATTCCTACAAGTTTTCAACTATGAAGTAGCGTAACTGAAGAAATTCAAACCCAGAATGCATGTACAGAGTGTGAATAGAAGCCTTGAAGATTTTATTGCAGACATTCTGAATTTTGATGATTTTGATTCTGAATCTTACAGTCTGAAGGTGATTAGAATAATAACAATAATAATAATGAGTCTTTATTGTCCTACAGGTGAAAACACCCAGTAACATACAGTTTACAGTATAACAGTATACAGTTATACCTGATATATACAGTATACACAGTATAACAGTATACAGGTTTAATATCTGATAATATAATACAAACATTTGAAAAAGGAAAATCAATAGAAGAGATAATAACAATGAATAATAGACAATAAGATTGTAACTGAACTATAGAATTCACTATACATGAGAAGATTGCAAGTAAGCCCGACTAATGAAAGCAAATGAGTCACTGTTGATATCGCATCTGTCACTCATATCCTCAAATAGCGTACACATAAACCTAATGTGCGATTGTAGGGGGAAGTAGTTTTCGGAGTTTCTAATGAAAAAACTTTACTTGAGCGTGCATACTGTCTAGGTACATGAAAATAAGGGTAGGACACTCAATATATAACAATGTAACAGGCTAAACAGAAACTTCAGAAAGAACAAGTCCCTGGCAATTTTCATTTAGCTCCAAACCTGTTAAACAGATCGGTTCGGCTATATAGTGAGATTATTATTGTGACGTACTGTATAATTCATGTTTAACTGAGTTTGACTCTAATAGAATACAGAAACTGCAGAACTCATGCTTGAGATTGATTTTCGGAGTAAGGAAATATGAACGTATAAGTCACACATTAAAAATAAATAATTGGTTGAATATGCGGTCCCGAAGGAAATTGCACTCACTATGTTTTTATAACAAGCTCATTACGGATCGAGTACCTCCATATTTGTACAACAAGATACGTTTTAGGACTGATATTCATAATTTAAATGTTAGGCATAAGAACACTATCACCATACCTAGACATGCAACACAGTATTTCAGACGGTCGTTTTCTTTTTGTATAGCGGATTCTATGAACAGCTTATCAGTTGAACTTCGTGTTTTGCCGGGTTGTGTTTTAAAAAAAAATTGTGGAGAAATTGTTATCGATGTAATCTTGCAGTGTTTTAGTTGTTTTCTTATGGTTTGTGCCTTTGTAGTTATTTTACCATCGAGTTTTGATCTTGCTTTCAGTGAAGTATTTTGTTCACTTGATGAATGTGTGTTTCTGCTCTGGAGTGTTCACCTTATTTTTAGTATAGGAAACCATTAATTCAGGCTAGTTTTTGTTTCTTTTTTTTATTCTGAAGTCGATTTATCGCATCTTGTCTTTTAGTAGATTTAAGGTATACTAGGTTACTTTATTATTTTATAGATAATTTTATAGATATTATTTAGTAGATTTAAGGTTTACTTGGTTAATTCAATGGATAGGGATAGATTATAGTGGATCTAAGGGTTAGATGGAAGAGCAGATGTACGTTCTTGTTTTACGATTGCGTGCATACTGAATCTTGCCCTGAGGAATGATTTGTTTTTGTTGATGTAAAATATTATGATTTATTTTAATAAAGACATTTATTATTATTATTATTATTATTATTATTATTATTATATTATATTTATAGATGTTTGTTATATGTTAAAGAAAATGAAGATAGGTTTATTAAATTGAATAGTAATCATGAGTATTCAACAAGAAACAGGGATGTGCTACTTATTCCTATGCATAAAACAGCTAAATTTGAGCACTCTCTATATTGTCAGAGCATTAAAATTTTCAACCATTTACCATCGAATTTGAAAGTACTGAAAGCTCATTTGTTTAAGAGGAGAGTTAAATCTCTGCTCTTAACAAAGGCATACTATAGTGTGTCAGAGTACTTCGATGATTCGGATGTAGGCAATAATGTTTGAATCAATTTTTTGTATCATATATTTGTATATTTTTTTAACACTAATGTTCTTCACCATGTGAAATTGTCTCAAATGTTTAATATCTCTGAGGATATTTTTATTTTCTTTTTTTTCAATCAAAATTGTATATTATTGTAAATATGAATTTAAACAAGATTTTTGTTTGAACCAATATTTTTGCTCGAGGGCTGAATGGAAGATCAGACTCCAAACTGAATTCGTTCCTTTTGAGAGCATTTCTCTTAGTTGTAATTATTTATCAATTGAAATGAATGTAATTTTACTATGTAAGGAATGTTTCTCAATAAAATTATATAATTATTATTATTATTATATCCTTGGCCAGATAAACTTGATCTTCCTTCCAAATTAGACATTTGAGAAATTTTTCTTTTACCGACTGTGAATGATTTTTTTGAAAATTGTAAATGGGACACCAAATCATTCATCCGAAATCTAATTTGCCCTTCACAAGTCCATTCAATAATTGTATAGGTGTTTTTGTATTCGAAAAGTGTCTAACATTACGCACAATAATTCCATAAGATTTCAATGAGGTTGAAACTGTTTTATTTATATGAGGTACAAAACTTTATACCGAGGTCTCGAATTTCGGAAACCCTGCTCAGAATGGTTTCGTTAATTGGATAGTCAAATTGTATGGGCCGTTTCTTTTCAGTTATTGTGACAACGTTACATTTAGTTACATTAATATTGCTAAGGTAATTTTTTCATATTCTTTTCAAATAAAGTTGTATGGTACTGTGAATATAAATTTAACCAATATTTTTGTTTGAGGGCTGAATGGATAATCAGACTCAAAACTGAATTCAGTCCTCTTGAGAGTATTCTTCTTTGTTGTATTTTTATTATTGTATCAATTAATGTACACGCAGAACGTCTTCAGGAATGCGATAAGCGTAGTTCGTCATTTGACTCGTTCATTTGACTCATCGTCAAATCATACTCATCTCAATAAGGCAAAATTTGTAAAAAATTAGTTTTTCAATTTTTGGTATTCAATTACGCTCTCTAGCGGCGAATTCAACACTCTGTAAATGATTTTCAGGTTTTTATCGAGGTCAATTTTGTTTTATTTCTTTTCCCTAAGCTGTACTCTAAACGGTTCTCGAAATATCGCCGAGAGTCATTTTTATTAGTACCTGTCCACCCTGTACATATTAGGCACATAGTAGCCTTATTTTTACTTATTTATATTACATTCATATTCATCCATTTTACATTTCGACTTATTTTCACAAGAAGCTGATCTACAGGAAAAGCGCTCATAACGTGAATAACGCTTAGGTATGGAACTTCTGAATTGTCCCAGATTTAATTTGGAAATATTTGAGCGTTTGTTTTCACATACAATGCTTTTAGATCCTTGAATAAAGTTGAAAAGTATTTCAAAAGTTATCACACCATCGAATTTCGAAAATGTTTAACGGATGCCTTGTTTCGGACCCACATAGCGGGATGATCTCCTTTATAATATTGGATGTGTCCTTCTCGTCTGTTTCTTCTATTTTCTTACCAATTCTGCATATATCTGGACTAAGTACGGAAGTTATATTGTTAATTTCGTAGCTACATTTACATTCATAATCTCCACATATAATAATTTTTTCATTACGTTAATTTATTGTATTAACTATTGATTCATTGTATTCATTATTTTATATATATATATATATATATATATATATATATATATATATATATATATATATATATATATATATATATTAAGTAAAGGAAGAAACTTACGTTGAAAACCTACATTTTTCGTTGTATATAATATAATTGAATAATTATTATATATATATATATATATATATATATATATATATATATATATATATATATATGTATATATAACATAAATTTTACGTATATCTGAGTAGGAGTAGCATAAGCTAAACTTCGTCCTGCAAAATTGTGATTCTACGAACTGTACTTTCAGAGAAGGACTCACATTAGTATTATTATTAATGATATATTTTTCACTTTCTCACTTCTTCTCGAAGTAGATAAACGTTGTATTGAAGTTGTCGAAATAAAACAAATTGCTAAGAATAATGGTTATCACAACGAAAATATGGATTCTCTAATTGAAGAGAAACGAAAAAATTTTCAATGAATAGAAAACAAAAACAAACAACACTCAACCAAATATACAGGACTACAAAAATCAGTAAACATGACATTAACTCACATTGGACCAATTTCCAACAAAGTCGGTAACTTATTTTCCAGAGATTATATCAACGTAGCATTCAAACCTTCAAAAAAATGTTTCAATTATTCTTTGATATTGAGGATAAAATTGCATCGAATGAAGAATCTTGGAGTTTGGGGTGTTGAAATATACCCCAAACATTATTTCGATACACCCCAAAATAAAATTTACATTAGAAGAAGAACTTGACAAATCAATTAATTTCTTAGACCTAACAATTAAAAAATTAGATGATAAACATTCGTTCTCTATTTATCACAAACCATCACACACGGATACAGTAATTCATGATAGTTCAGTTCACGCTATACAACAAAAAATGTCATCATTTAATAGTATGGTTCATAAACTTCTCAACCTTCCGCTTTCGAACGTTGATTTCAACAAAGAAAAAAGCTCAATTATGCAAATAACCTCAAACAATGGATACCAACCCTAAATAATAAACAACTCAATAAACAAAAAACTTTTCAAAAGAGCGGTTTCAGAAGTTTATCCTCTTATTAAATAAAAGTCAATATATAGTGTTTCAACATATATGGGGACACCTAGTTTAAAATTGAAATCGCTTTTAGCAAGCTATAAGATTGATATTTCTTTTCAGACCACTAATAACATTGGTAAAATAATCAAAAATAATAAATCGAAAATTATTAAAAATCAAATGTGTGGGTTATTCAAAATTAAATGTTGCAGTTGTGAAAAATTTTATATAGGAAGAATTTTCAGAAATTTCTGAATTAAATTATCGGAACATAAACGTTGTTTTGAGAAACAGAAAACAGATTCCCACTATGCTAACCATTAATTAGAAGAAGGTCATATATTTAGTTCAGAGTTCGAAATATTAAACAGGGAGAATAAATGTTCCAAGCTAAATTTTTTAGAATCATTACATATTAATAAATTGAAAAATTCCGTACTTTTACTCAATAGCCAGCTAGAGGTTAACACTAGCCCTCTACTTAATATGTTCAATAAGAATATTCCAGTTAGCAGATCAGATTAATTACGTAGGTTTTAGTTAATTTACATTAAATTTTATGTTTTTTGTTCAAAAATTTTAAGCTTCCTTTATTTGTTCTTAGAAATCTCAGTTGTATATTTGTATCTTTCCTACATTCAGTTGGAATACCTGACTTAAGAAATTGATTTTCTGTGTCCATCTCCAGGTATCCTTTTGTTAAATATCAGTGTCTTCTATAGTTCTCATTCCAAGTTAGTCATAGAACATACCTGGTATGTTCTGTGAGAATAGCTATAAGTATTGACTTTGTAAAATTACACATAGTACTAATCCAGCATTTGATAAAGAAGTAGTACTTCGAAACGTCGTCATGCGTATTTTATATCAAATTATGAGAAAATTCTAAATATTATTTTATTATGGATATTAATTTTCTCCAAGTATCGGCCTCATCAATTATCAATCTTGAGTTTATTGACTGAGTTGTAATAAGTGGAATAGATGTTGAGTATGACATACAGCCAAAACTGTGTTGCAAGATTCAAAGGATATCAACAGTGCTTCAGAATGAATGAAGAAAACTCAAATTTTGCAATTCACTTTGTAGACTCAGGGCATTCTTTTTTAGGTACATCTGAGTTACAGATATTTCATACAGCTTCAAAAGTTAGACACAGGACTAGAATAATAATCTATAAACACAGAAATCTATAAACACAATAAAAATTCATTAAAATAATAACGTCATTTGAATGATCACCTCTCTATCAAGTTCTATGAAGAATGACACATCATAGCGTAGACCATACTTAGAAGAAGAAGAATACAAATTCTATAATCAATATTCTACGATCAATAATTCCGGTTTTCCTGAGCTTGAAAATGTAGTAATACTGCGAAAGTGCACTCACAAATTAATGAATAAAGTGATGAAACAAACTTCGGAAACAAACACAAACATCTACTAAAAACTCGAATCCACTAAATTCTGCAGTTGGAGCTCAGCGGTTCATCATCTTCTATCTAAATGATAGCTTCGTCTAATGCAATTTGCATCAAAATATACTAATGTTCTTCAATTTACGTTATTCAATTAGCTTCGACTTATATACGAAAACCATAGGAAATATTATTTCACAGCAGACAGAACTTTGGAAACACAATAAAAATACCACCAACAATTTCTTGAATGATCACCGCTCTATCAAGCTCTATGAAGAATGACACATCATAGCGTAGACCATACTTAGAAGAAGAAGAATACAAATTCTATAATCAATAATCTACGATCAATAATTCCGTTTTTCCTGTGCTTGAAAATGTAGCAATACTGCGAAAGTGCACTCACAAATTAATTAATAAAGTGATGAAACAAACTTCTGAAACAAACACAAATATCTACTAAAAACTCGAAATCACTAAATTCTGCAGTTAGAACTCAGCGGTTCATCATCTTCTATCTAAATGATAGCTTCGTCTAATGCAATTTGCATCAAAATGTACTAATGTTTTTTAATTTAAGTTATTCAATTAGCTTCGACTTATATACGAGAACCATAGGAAATATTATTTCACAGCAGAAAGAACTTTGGAAACAAAATAAAAATACCACCAACAATTTCTTGAATGATCACCGCTCTATCAAGCTCTATGAAGAATGACACATCATAGCGTAGACCATACTTAGAAGAAGAAGAATACAAATTCTATTATCAATACTTTACAATTAATAATTCCGGTTTTCCTGTGCTTGAAAATGTAGTAATAATACGAAAGTGCACTCGCAAATTAATGAATAAAGTGATGAAACAAACTGTGTTACACAAACATCTACTAGAAACTCGAAATCACTAAATTCTGCAGTTAGAACTGAGCGGTTCATCATCTTCTATCTAAATGATAGCTTCGTCTAATGCAATTTGCATCAAAATGTACCAATGTTTTTTAATTTACGTTATTCAATTAGCTTCGACTTATATACGAGAACCATAGGAAATATTATTTCACAGCAGAAAGAACTTTGGATAGTGAATCATCTCTTCTCTTTTCTCACCACATTCTCTTTTATTCACAGAAAGATCTCAATATTTGCGAACTATTTATCACAAATATTGTTTAATTTCATATTGGGCAAAGCACATGTTGGAATTTCAGCAAACTGGAAAGTAGATTAAGCATTAAAAAAGACGTCCTGGAAACGAAAAGAATAGGTAATTATATTACTTGCTATTGATCATTAGTATGAACATTGAAAATATGAATATTTCATGCATAAAATTGACTAAATTGTTCCAATTAGTATGTTCGTTGAATAACCTGCTATCTCCTTTTACATTTGCTTGTCCTCGCCCTCTAAAATATATATCTTCCAATAGATTCAATGTCATTACTGTCGTGAACTTGATCGTGTGGATTAATATAATTCATAACTCAGCATCTGGTTCGAGGCTTTTATAATCCGAAGGAACTATAGGAATCCGAGAAATTCTCGAAGCAGAAATAATGACAAGTTACGTTTCAAGAGTAATAAGTATATGTATTACTACACGATATGTACCTACCAATTACTATTGTACTGTATTCTAATATATGAAACATTATCAAGTAAGTAGAGAAACAAGTTTCTGTTGTTGATAAATCATAAATACAGAAACATGATCCCACTCGTCATTTCTTTTAACCAAAAATAAAAGTAGAATGTTTCTTTATTCGTACTTTTTTAAGACGAAACTTTTTTGTCTGAACCTATTTCTATGACATTTCAGTTTCTACGCGTGCAAAATCTGAACGGAAATTGAACAACCTGAAAAATGAGTCTGTGCTTTTAATTCATCTAAAAACTTCAGAATATAAAATTCAGATGAAAAAATTAAACACTAAAATAGGACAATCGGTCATTTTGACTGAAACACCAATCACAGGTCATGGTAAACTGTGGTGTCACTGTGTTTTGTTGGTTGAAAACGCATTTTGACTTATTTTTTTATACATAATCTAGAGATTTATCAACTCCATTCTACTACAACAATAAAAAAATGTAGAACCAGTTTTTTTTACGGAGGAGAGTTCAAATTTACACAGAACTTATGTATTGATGCTAGTTCATTTTATTACCCTAGTATGTTTTTTTCACAAAGAACAAAATAACTCGAACATGATTAACAATATGATAAAAAATCATAAAATGAAAAAGGTATCATATGGTTACTGAAAGCACAACTTGCAGCACAAACTGATAGTATAAATAACACCTATTTGTTCAATTTGGTTCATTAACACTTCAAACCTGAAACACACCATAATACCATGTCGACCGAAACTGAATATTCTCGCAATTCTGAGTACCGTGCAGTGATTAAATTCATCTTAAAAGAAGGAAACTCGCCGAAAGACATTTTTGAAGAAAAGTCATTGCTCCTTCAGGATTCCGGGTCATTATATACGATGGTTAAAAAATGGGCTCGACGTTTTAAACAAGGAAGAAAGACATGTCAAGACGACCCCCGGCCGGGCCGCCTTGCGACAGTAGTGACCGAAGAATATGTTCAAAAAGTTGGAAAATTAGTATTGATCGATAGAAGAGTGAAATTGTGGCAGATAGCTGAAGAGCTACATATTCGTAGAGAGCGAATTGGGGAAATTTCACACCAAGATTGACACATGAAAAAAACTAGTGCGCGTTGGGTACAGCGAATGCTCACACAACTCGACAAACAACGACCGACCACTGACGAGTTGTGAGGATTAAATTTCTGCCACCGTAGAAAGTTGATGTTTGAAATATAATGCCTCATTTGAGAGTGCAAACTCTCACTATTGATTACTTAAGTATGAAAACGTAGTTCGTATTTCTCAATTGTCCTAGCAACGCTATAAAAAATAATCAGATGTACATTATAATAATTTATTCGTACAAATAGAAATACTTCATATATACATCTATTCAGAAAATTTGTTCCGGCTCTTCCAATTGACCAACTCATCATAATTTCCATTTTATGTTTGTTCTTAATTGCATAATTCATAAGAACTGTACTTTTTAGTTTCCGTGATGAAGATAACAAATATTACCGGATGTTTACAAATAATCACTACTGGAAAGCACCAGGACCTGACGGATTAGCTAATTAGTAGCTCAAAAAATTGTGTACAATTACTTTACCATTTCAACATTGTTTTTTCCATTTCATCATGAATTATCATACTTAAAGCTTTATCGTTCTGTTGTTATTCTTCAGACCCTGCCTTGCTGTTGTTGATGCATTGTTGTCTCCATAAGGGTAGTGGTTCGAATTAGTTGAACAGTGGAACTATATCTTCTTCGCTAATGTGTTCTGTCATTTCGCCTGCATTTCTATTTATGTTGGTGATACTCGTATTCCATTCTGTTAAGTGTCTGTTTCTCGGGATGACTCTGGATCAGTTATTCTCTGTTCTGTGAAATTAATTTTGTAATGATGCCCTGCTAAAATATTCTTGAAGTTTCTTCCTGCAGTCAGTTGTTTCCTGTCTCAAATTCGTCACTCAAAAATAAATATGCAGTATTTTTCCATTCATAGACGTTGTTCATTTCATGCCCCTCCTAAGCAATCCCGTTCATTGAGAGATGGTCAGCACTTTCGACTGATCTATTTGAGGATCTTGTAAGACTTTTGGGTTTGGTGTTGGTTCTTCAATTTGTTCTGTTCTGAAGTGGTAGCTTGTTGTGCGACAGAAGCCCGCCTCATCAGCTTCATGCCACCGACGTCTCGCATGCTGTCATGTCCAGCGTCGACACCAGACATGCTTGGCGAACCCCAGGCATCAATCTTTTTCCGATACGTCCTCCATTTCTTATGTCAATTCTCATCGAGTGTTAACAGTTTCACGTGGTGACCTAGGTAACTGAGATCACATTTCAAGCAGCCTTCCAAACACCCAGTCATTTTTATTATCCCTGATTTATCTCCGATTTCAAGCCTCACGGTTTTCACACTATCTCGATATATTCCCAGATATTATATATCAGGGGAATTAATCTCCGTGGAGGACGTTTCTAAATCAATCTGCACGTGGCGGAGGTTCCCATGGCGGCGATTTTCACGGCGGCGACCTTCCTGGAGTTGATTTCAGTTATGCCCTAGTAACTTCCTGACAGTCCTTGGTGTGGCAAGTACCACCGATTTCTATAAATCCCTATAGAAATGTTCGCCGAATTTTAGTTCTCTGATATTCTTCAAGAATTATTTGGTTATGTAGTAGAGCGCAAGATAATTGGAACAGAGATTTTTTCTTCGTGATTTATTATTATTATGGCGATCATTATTGTTGGTATTATTGATATCATTATCATCATCGTTATAGGAGAGGAGATCAGAAACCTATATAGCTACGTGGACCAACAGTTTAATGCTGATTTCCAAGTTTGGTGTGGAAATCGAACCCACTCAGAACTCTACAATGAAGTTGCCACGACGGATCTTTCAAGTAACCAACACATAATGACGAAAAGAAGAATATCATTAGAAAAAACTGAATCACAATGAAATACGAACGAATTTTACATTGTGCGAACTACTGTCAACATCAGGAAAGTGCACCTGATCAAACCTTTATACATTTGGATGAATGCAAGAATTTTGTTGGGCAACATTTATTATTCAAAAGTAATGTTCGAGGGTATATAACTGATCATTTTCCATATAATATGTTTATATGTAGTATGTAAAGAAATCGTATTATTCTTCTTGATCTCTATATAGTGCATATGCACATATAAATGTATGATTTTCGCCCTGTACTTACTATGTATTTGAATTTCAAAATGTTCAATGAAATCTTTTCTCATAAAAATATTTTGCAATTTTTTTCAGTTGCTCCTACGTTATGATCTCCGAGTAGATACATAAATGATTTCAAATGTTTACAGACAGCGTTCATTAGCGGAAAGGCTTTTTTCCTAACAAGCTTTTTCGAAGAGCTTCGAGAATACTGCTTTTCGATTCTTCGATGTTTTCACGGTTCAAGTGTTGTAACAGTGTTCATGGTTCTTGTATAAGAGTAGGAAATGGTTTGCAGTCGAGTAATGCAAATATAACTGATATACGTCTAAAAATCCTAAAGAATTACCAACAGAGTTCTAGAGTTGGTTCGGTATGGTGAGACCGAAAAAAAGTTTATTCGTTGTTATCATGAAATAATTGGCGTTAATTCTTCACCAGTTTTGATGATAGAATAACATTCAGAATTGATCTTCAGGATTTCAAGTTGAAACATCAAATACGTTATAAGAAAAATATATAAATATGTATATATATATATATATATATATATATATATATACATTATTAAAAACTCACAACCACAAATGTAAAGTCATTTCGCACATGTCAAAGCATTCACAACAAATGGAATAATAAAATGATTTAAAAACAACAAATACATGAACAAATAAAATCCCAGTTTACACTGGGAAACTGATAATATAGAAATCATTAGTGTCATAGAGCAGATTAGCAACCAGAACATTCCTCACAGTCCTCCTTAAGCTGTTATTAGGCAGAATTTGTACCGACGAAGGTAAGCTGTTAATTTAATCAACAGCAATGAAATGTTGAGCCGGTCTCCGATCTGCTCATCCTCAGATAGACGAATCGGATTGCATTCTTTCCTCTCGTGTCATGGTCATGAACATGCTGACACAAGTTGGCCGCCACAACATTTTCATGGCCATATATTAGGCACTTCAGCACGAATAATGCAGGAGAAGTGAGTATATCAAGATGCCGTGAAGCATGTCTGCAACAATCACGATAGCCAAGTCCCGCAAGTACACGTTCAGCCCTTCCCTGCAAGCTGAAGATCCTTTCACGTCCACTACAGTGACCCCATGCAAGAACACCATATCGCATATGAGACTCGCACAATGCAAAGTACACCATTTTCAGGACAGTTGGTGACGGAGAACGTGAGAGTTGCCTCATAACATATATGCTTCCACTTAATTTAGTGAATATGTATTCAATATGAGCAGCCCATCTAAGCCTGGAGTCCAAAAAAATGCCAAGAAGATCCCTCCAGAAAATCATCGCGTCTCACATTGAAAACCACCGTCTCAGTCTTCTCCTCCTTCATCCTAAGATGATTTGCCGTGAACCAGTCAAGTGCCCTTGACCCTGCGACCTTTGACGCCTCCATAGCTTCAGCGAGCGTATTTCCTCTTATCATATCATATCGGGACTATAAAGAATGGGACTGAGGCAACCCTCCATGGGACAACCAAAGACCTGAGTATGAAATTCACATTCATAGGAGAAATAATCTGATTCAAAAATGAAATTATAAATGTACGAAAATTGGTCTCTAGGTATGTAATTTCCACACTAACAAAGGAGAGATACATAGATTATTCATGTAAGTAGATTCCTGTGAATTTTGCATCTGTCGATAGAAGAAGCGATTGAGACAAGAAAATAGACGCAAATGAAAATATCTATTCACACCTGCGTTGTAATTGTACACAACTGGGTTCAATGGAAATGAATAGGATGAAGAGTGCTGAATGTGATAACACCTATAACACAGACCAACAAAATGAAAAAAAAATTTGGTGCCAGAAATCTAACATATGATTTAAGATGTTTTTAATGTGCCGATTCCAAAAATGCCACCAGATTTTTTCTATCAGCTCTAGTTTTTGAGATACACGTTACAGGTTAAATGATATATATTTTTCTGATAAAGGACAACAAATAAAGAGATAAATATGTACTTAATCGTCAAAATAGAAATTTACCAGAATGTAATTAGCCAAATGGATACCTGGAATTGTCCCTGATCCAATGTTCCTATACTAGGAACTACTCAATACAATGCTCTTAATTACTTTTATACCTGTAATTGCCTATGACCCGATCCTTCTATACCTGCTTGGCTGTACTTGATTTAGTATATTACTGAGTTTTCCCAAGTAAAGTTGTGCTATCATTTTGTGTAAATTTTGGTCGTTTTGTAGTATCAAGACACTAAACTGAAACAATGGCATCCACAAGCAGACGTACCTGTGTAAATCATCCCGATGTTTTTTGTTATGTGTGTGGTGAATACACTTTGAAAGAGAGCAGAAAAACGATTTCTGACTTTGTGAAAAGAGCTTATCTTGCCTATTTTGGCGTTCATTAAGGAGATCAAGATAAATCTTGGGCCCCACATTTCATATGTAAAACATGTGTGAAACATTTGCGACAGTGGACAACTGGAAAGAGGAAGTGCCTAAAGTTTGGTGTACCAATGGTTTGGAGAGAACCGCGGAACCATCATGACGACTGCTATTTTTGTCTCGTTAATATTAAAGGCATAAATAGAAACAATAGACACAAATGGACATATCCTGATCTAGATTCTGCAAGAAGGCCTGTAGTGCATTCGGAAGAAATACCCGTTCCATCATTCAGCAGTCTACCTGAACTGACAGAAGATGATACAGAAACATCAACGTCTGACGAAGTTAAAAGAATTCAATCAGAAAACGACAGCGATTTTGAAGCAGATTTAGCAACTCCGCAGTGTTTCAATCAAGAAGAACTAAACGATCTTATAAGAGACCTGAATCTCTCAAAGGAATCCGCTGAATTACTTGCATCCAGATTAAAAGAAAAAAATCTACTTTGTCGAGGTACTAATATTACATTTTATCGTTATTGTAAAAGATCCACAATTCACCACATCAATGAACGAGACTGAATCTAACGCTTGGAGTTCATTTGTTAAAGTAGTACAAAATTTTCTTGGCAATCATAAAGCAGAGAATTACGTAGAATTAGTGGAAACTATGCTTTCAAATTTTAATATTCTCGGCTGTAACATGAGTATAAAAGTTCACTACCTCCATAGCCAACTAGATCGTTTTCCAGAAAACTTAGGTGATTGTAGTGAAGAACAGGGGGAAAGATTCCACCAGGATATTAAAACTATGGAAGATCGTTATCAAGGACGATGGGATAGCCACATGATGGCGGACTACTGCTGGAGCCTTCAGCGAGACTGCCCTAGTGAACTCCATTCTAGAAAATCGTATAGAAGAAAATTTTTATGCGATTAGTGACTAATGTAATTATGTAAATTAAGTTTTTTCAATAAATACTTAAATCCATGTGTCTTTATTTTTTTTAACTGTCAATAGTTATATTATATATTATAACAGTTATAACGTAAATTATATACACAATTTTTTGAAAAATCTCAAAAACTAGATCTGATAGACAAAATCTGAGCACTTTTTTACATTCTGCATCCAAAAATTACTCCGGAACAGTTAAAAAATCGCAGGCACCAAAATGTGTGTTGGCCTGTGTAAAGGGATTGATAATATTTGTGACAGTTGCAAGGGGATTATTCACAGCAAGAACATTAAGGTTCTTGAAGGCTTCACACATCTGTACATTAATTGCATGGACTCTAGGAATGAAGTCAATTTCATTGCTAACTAGTTAGTCAAAATGGATGACCTAATGGATGCAATTCGCTATCGCTGGCCTGCAGAGCAGGACTGTGGAGTTGTAATCTGCAGAAAACCGACCCCAGGGTAACAATAATTTAAAAGAAATTATCATTACCAAGTCCCTGAAAGACAGGAAAGGATAATTAAAACAATGATATACAGCCTCCTTGAGAAGAACACTGATATAGCAGCTATAAAGGCAATATTCGATGCAGAGATACACAGATGGATGATAACATTTTGAAAACAATGAGGATAGGTAACAAGAATAGGTTCTCACGCATTGAGAATTTTACTCCCTGATTCAGAATGTGCTCTCGTGATAGATAATAGACACATTACCTTCGATAAGGTGCCAGAAGGTAATGAAAACTAGGAAAAATATACTCAAGGAGAAGGACATTCTTATCAGAGTGAATTTAACGTATCACAAATTCGGCACTTGAAAAATTTGAAAAATGAAAAGGAGGCAAGTGGAAAGTAGGGCGTATAGTAGGTATAAAAATGTTATATCAGCAATACTCAAGAAACAAAACTAATAAATTCGTCCAACCAGACAATCAAAGCTTCACTTCAGTTTTATTGAAGCTGATTTCCTGGGTTTATTTAGTGATATCCGAAAAGTGTGTTGGAACTTTCTTGAATTTTCCTCTGATATGACTTCAGCTTCACATGAGTTTTACGTTATTTTGTACGATATTATTGATGTGCATGTTCCGGTTTTCCGTAGTTTTCTGAACATAATCGTTTGAATAGGAAAATCATTTAAGAAAATTAAAGGAATTGAATCTGAACTATCTAAGACGGAATTTAAATATCTCTGAATACAAATTGAAACAGATTCTGAAGTCGCGTTTGAAAATTTTTTTAGGGATCCGAGGCGGTAAAAGCATCGGATCCATCAAAGTTTTGGCCTCTCATCGATTGAAGGTGGAGAATTGGGGTTGCTTTATATGAAAGATATTGAATTGACATATTGACACATATTGGATGACCACCATGTGACATTTTTGACGCTTTTGGTTCCTTTTCCACTAATGATTTCACAGTCCCGGACTATGGTGTTGACTTTGATTTCAAGGTACAAAATGAAAACTCTGTAATAAGCATTGATCATTACAATGAGAATGAGATAGCAAGGGCTCTGTGTAGAAGGAGAGATAAGTTTACTGATGAATATGATAATATTTTCAGTTTCTTCGATGAGGGGCCTTGAGTAGCTTGAAGGCCTCAGCACTAATACTTTTTTAACGTCTAAAAAAAATACTTCTAATTTCATTAGATTAGAAGAACCAAATCAAAGTTGATCCCTGGCTTATTTTCCAAAACGATAAACTATATCTCACCTGATAACTCTATCACAGATGGCCTCTTTAACCTTAGAGCATCAATCATAGATGTCGTGTTCATAGATTTTTCGAAGGTCTTCTACAGATTGCATCATGCTGTCTTCATTGATAAAATGGGCGTGTTTGGATACTACATCAACCAATTTTTTTTCTCCACTTTTCACTTGAGAGATAAGCTCCAATATGTACACTATAAAAGTTACACTTCAAATCAGTTGATTCCTTTACGCAGCGCACTCCAGTTATTCTCTATATTCTTTAACGTCACCGGTGGGAGTATAACTAGCGATTTTTTGCTTTTTTTTTGGTGTCATTGAGATCTTTTTTCTAGTGAAAACCTAATACGATATTCTTCAATTGCTACATGATTTTGGGCCCATCTCGATTTGATATAATACAAATAATTTACCGGTTAACCTGAATGAGTATAGCTACTATATTTTACTCTCACCAGCGATAAGGATAATTTTAATTATAACGTAAGCACTGATCCTCTGGAAAAATATCATTTTATGAAAAAATAGGAGCCGTGTTCGATTCCTAACTGAACTTGCAAATACTTCATTGAAAGCAGAGTACTTATACTAGAGGCGAAGACGGGCATTTCATTCCTAAATCTTTGTGTATACAATACTTCGTTATAAAATTGACTCGTCATTTTTATTCTCTCAATCAAATTTTCTAGTTAGTTCCTAGAATGAATCATGTTTCTACTTGGACTGGCCCAGAACTAATATAATGATTAAGGCTTCAATATTCGAAGTGTGCCATAACTTCAACACTGTACATCCCAGAACCGACTAATACTCCATGTCTCTGTTCATGTTCGAGAGATTTTTTGAGTCGATATTTCTTGATATCACTTTGTGATCTATTTATTGTTTGTTCTCTTTTACTGTAATTAAGAAATAAATCCATTTATTTGTCTCCAGTTGTTACTTCCCAACGATGTTATTATTTCTGAACATAGATCCATTATATGCCGGTCTCCGTGGCTTACTCGGCAGAACACCCGACTAGGTGCGGTAAAATTCGAGTTCGAGCCCTGCTGAAGGCATAGGTGTTTGTGTTTGTCTATGATTTGAGGAGGAGAATAATGATATATGCTGGGTAATGTACATTGATAACAAGCCCAATGGCCGTTCTTAATCGGCGTTAAAACTGTAGGTCCACTGAATTGAAAAAAATTAAACCATTGATATGAAAAAAAACTGTCATTCATTCTGAGCAGGTAACTTTAAATTACTTGTTTTGAAAAATGAGAAAGATTGTAAATTGGAGATTTAACTGCATGTCATAATGAAAAATGCCAGCAAAACATTTATTTCTGAAATGATGACTATCACAAATGAAAAAAAGATATATTCTAATTAAAAAACTATGTATAGCGATCAGTTATCGTAATAAATTCCTATAATATATGTACGTAATAACATGCAGCGAAGCGACCAGTGATTTAGTAATCCATCACATCACTGACTATGTATTAGTTTCATTGTATTTATATTATTGTGTTGGTGCAATGAAAACTATTTCATCACATTATTTCATTATAGGAGATACGGTTAAATTATAAAATTGTATCATGTAATCAGATATTTGAACATTAGTAATATTTTTTTTTAAAATTATTGGCTATGGCATATCTTTCGACATTTGCCAGCAGGTTAGTTGTGGGCCTTTTGATCGACTAATTAGTAATATTTCAAAAGGAGAAGAAACTTCGAATTTTTTCTGGGAATACTACATAATGTCCTTTTGCGAAAATTTTCACTTAAAGGCGTTATAGTTTTTGATACCATACATAACCTTAATAAATCAGTGAACAATGTACATGTTCTCGTTGATGAAAATGCCAGCTTCATCATTTAATGCAGCGAAAAATGATATGATTCTTCGAGAAATATTTGAACGGTTCAACTTTTCCTTTGTTATATCAGTATTCTCAATTTTGTATCAGTGTTAATTCAGTATCTGGTGAAGAAGTTGAATTCCGAATGAGCGTCATGCGTATAACTGAAAAATTGAAAAAATGAGGAAGTGTGAATTGGTCTTTAATAATGGATACAAATCTTCTCCAAAGACCGGTTTCACAACTCAATAATCAGTCATTCTTTTTGTTCTGAAATTAATTTGGTTTCATTTCATGTGAGAGTTTCGACCGTTTTTCTTTTGCTCTGGATATGAGTAGGCAAATTTTCTCTCTTGCCGTTCTCGTTCAGGTACTACCTTTTCGTTAAAATTTCCTCCATTTTTGTTTTTCTGATTTTCATGATCCATATTCTAATCGGTTTGCATTTCGTCTTCTCCATCGCTTGAGATCATTTATATTTTCTGAATTTGGATTGGTGCTGCTGGTTGACTGCTTTCATCTGTTAAGTCTCTAATTGGTCCTTCTTTTCCTGTTCTGTTTTCTTATTTCATCATTTTCTGAGTCATAAAAATAGATAAAGATTTCAAAGGCATTTCATGTATCCTTGAGAAAGGACAAAACGTAATGACCATTCTCGAACAGGCCTTGAAACCCCTGCTTGATGTATTTTGTGCACTTATGAGCCTCTTCCAGGCTCGGCATTCCATTTTCACATTCAGTATGTTTTCTTTGATAAAATTCGATCGAATGGACGTCCGTGGTGGTTATTTCTGGAATATTAATTATAGTAGTCAGCTGCCGGCAACGATGTTGCTTTGTGCAACATAATGACCATTCACAATTTATCAGCATAACTTGCAGAAAATTCAGTATTTGTAATCTAACAATTTTAGAAACAATGATTTTCTCAAATTATTAGCAGTTTATTGTTCTCATTGTATTGGTGGTTCTTAAAAGTTGGACCCACAATTTGGTCTTCAATCAGATGCTCATCAATGCATTCGAATGAATATTATGCATAATCAAATGCAAATTTTTCAAAAAGTGCTTTCGCAGTATATGCCATCTGTGAGAAATGTTAGATTTGGAACAGTTGAAGTTTATACACAGAAGTGCGTAAAGCAAAGTTCTGTGTATATCATGCATTAGAAAAACATCAGAGAAATTAACATAAACATAATATATACAATTGCTTCAAAGACATACAGGGTCAAGCTGTAGGTTAATTCTTGTCTATACGCTTTGATTATTATCTCTTTATGAGATTTCCAAATGTGAAATGTGAAAAAAATACGGAATGTAAGATTGAACTCGAAAAAATACGGCAATATGGTGAATGAATTCCGAAAACGGAAAAACGGTTCATGAATCTCGAAAATAAGTTTCGACTGCATGGAATCTTATTTCCGAGATGATTGAACAAGCTTTAACTTTCAGGTGGTATTATTAAGATGCTTAATTACCAAATCACTTCTGAGTTAACGGTTACGTCGAGCTAAATGATCACTTTGTGTTCATCAACCTCTGAGCAGGTACCTCTGAGCACTACCTCCAAGTTGTTAATCTACCTACTAGATGTTAGTTCCTTATCCTGTACATGCTTCGTGTAATCCGTCGCGGTCATAACATCTACAATGTTTTTCCATCTCTTCCTGCCTTACGTTTCTCATCGCTCCTCGACATTTCTTGTTGATGTATGTCCTTTTCTATTCCTGTTCTCTATGTTTCTCTTAGTCAATCTACTTTATTTCTGCTTTCCACGCTCAACTCCAGTATTCGTCTGGTTACGTTTGTGTCCAGTTTTCGGCAAATCGGTATTTTCATCAGGCAAAGAAACGTATGGTCATATTCTGAGAAATCTATTGATGAATACTGGAATATTCATATTTTTTTTACATATCTTTTCATATCAGTTTGAAAAATGTGTAACCTTGTTTTCTGCTCAACGTTTCTGGAATTCTTCATTTTGTTCACCATGACTTATGCTTTTTGGGACCGAGCTACTTTTCTTTCGATTTCATGTCCTTCCAGGTAACAAAATTCTATAACGCCTTCTATATTTTTATGTTTTCTATATAGGCTCAGGCATAATGTGTATATCATACCTATGTCTTCTTCTTACTAATTTGCAGCTCATTCACACATTTTTGTCCACTGCTTTCTTATAGTCTAGTTCATTGTTATCGAAAACAGATAGGTAGAATACGTTCCTGCGCTATAGCTATCAAACAAGTTCTTATTATTTGTACGAGTTTATATGGTATTCCGTAAAACGTTGATTTTTTTTTCAACGTTTCAACTGCTTTTTGAAAATAAATTTTTTTAATTCGATTATTTGTTGATTTTGAGATTTCTGTAGAATTGTTTATATTTGCTTCCATCAATTCTGCTCCTATGTTGTTCATTCCGACGATCCCAAAAATCTCTTCAAAATCAAAGAATCATAGTAGTACATCCTCCTACAATCGGTTTTTCAACTTCGTTTAATCCATGCATATGCGGCGACTAGTCACATCCTGCCACCGGATGTATCAACCGATAGACTTAGTCACAGCAAGGAAAAAGAAGAAAAGACAACTGCGCATTCTCCGGACGCAACCTCAGGAGAAGACAACAAGATCTTGTAGACTTCGGCGCTAGTCGCCAAGAAGTCAACATGACTGTCATTTACAAACATTATTAGTGCACTTGAATGTATTTAGTTGCAAATAGTTATGTTGAATAAAATTGTTCACACTGACCAGAGTTTGGGTATACATCCTAAGAAACCCCAACAAATGTATCTCATCTGCCGCAGTGTAAGTTTCTCTATAACTCTCTGCATACTTTGTTCTTCCAACACTATATTTGGTCGAACTATTATTGTGGTAGGTCGCTTTTGCAATTGATATCCTGTTTTCCAGATTTCCTTTGAATTCGATTCTCTAACAGAGGTGTTTCCGCTCTTATCTAATGTACATATTTTATTCATTTATCTCCCATCTAATTTTCTTTGTTAGCATTTTCATATTCTATTTCTATCATATTTTTATTCGTATCTACTTAACCTTATCCTTCCATCTCTTTTAGGCCTTCTCACCTTATTTGTTCAAAATAGCTTCTCGCTTTCCCAAGTGATATCTTCATCGCTTATAATATTACTTTCTTCATATTCACACTATTCATTCTAGAGCTGGTAATTTCCTTATTATGATTATGACCATGTACCTGTTTTTTGAAGGAGTAAATAAAAACTGCAGTTCTCATTTGAAAACGGTTAGACATACATCACTAACCGAAACGTCATGTGAATTCGATTTCTGAATCAACCATCCGTCTGTTCATCGGCGGTAAGAATTTATGCATTTTATTCAACATTAATTTATATTCATTCTCATATTATATTTCTATTTCAACCCTCAAGATATTAATTATTTATATTTTTTTTTCTGTCACTTTAATTCGATCAAATTCAATCCATTCAATTGCAAATTCATTCAATCGTAGTTGGTTTTAGAATTTGAAATTAAATTCATAGACAATGGAAGCCTGACAAAAAGTAAACAAAATGTATCTGTTTTTTTAAATTTATTTTCTGATTTATATCCAAAAGTTTTTTCATTAGCTTCTTGCGTTTTGAACAGTAATTTGTGGTAGATCAAGGACATCTTTCAATTACCAGCATTCAAATTCATTATCAACTTTTGTATCCTACTGTTATCTGTTTGCCTTTACACATAAAAATATGTTCAATATTCTAGAATATATGAATTTTTTCACTACTCTATGCAAATTAGATGAAATTATATGATATTGCGATAGTATTTGCATGAAATGTCAAACTGCGCAGTCAAACCTCCATTATTCCCGAGAAATTGTTCAATATTATATTGATAATAACTGAGATTGAATTCTCGCTCACCTCTTGGTGGTACATTTTTAAATAGTAATTTAAATTAAACTCTTGGCTTAGTGTTTCATGAATGTTTCGGAAAAATAAAACAATAGAATGGAATGGAATAGAATAGAACGTTCAGTCAACATGTTTCCATAATTAAATTATTATTTTTATTATAATCAAGACTGCCTTGATGATGAGCTGACAGCTCAAAACATGTTGACTCAATGTTATAATTTTATTGTATTATTTTTCAATACATTAGTGAAACATTGAGACCAGAGTTTAATTTAAATTATTATATTAGGTATATTGCATCGTATAACGTTGTTCATTTACTATCCTTGACTTCAAGGGAACAAAACTTTGAAATTGTTTTCAGAGGATCTACAACACATGACTTCACAAAAAGACGCAAATTGAAATCCTGCATAAGTTCTGAGCCAAGTTTTATAACTGTGAAAGTGTAGAAATATCTTGGATGAAAACACATGTGTATCGAAAAATAATTAATTTTCGCTGGATGTTTATTTCGAAGAAGTTATAATTTTGTTTGAATATGAAGTTATAGTTTTGGTGAATTTACTGAATTGAATTCAGTAACGTCATTCTACTCACAACAATGAGCAATTGATAATTTGTAGATGACTGCAATACAGAGGAGACGTCTGCATAATACGCTAATTAGCACCTTATGTGAGACATCTTTATTGCTAACGTATTATTTGTCAGTAAAGTTTATACTTGATCATTAGTTCAGGTAGATATCAAAGTACTCACCTCATACAACATAAAACTACTGAAGAGTACTTGAGCCCCATTGTATACAACTAGGACTTCATTGAGCTTGTAAGGTTTTTTGTTGGCCATAAACCTTGGTCCAAGAAATAGAATTGTATATAAATATGTTAAAACCATGAGAACTGTAGGTACTGGACTATGCATTAGGGGCCAGTCGGTTGTTCTTGGGTCTGAAATTGAGAAAAACATTTTGTAGCAACCAGTTGGTAATATTAGAGAATGACATCTATCACAAATGTATGGGGTCTACTTGCTAGCTGCGATAAATTTTCTATAGGTGAATTTTTCAGGAATTTCCAGTCAATAATATCTTAACATAAACGAGGCTTTGAAAGGAATAAATACTTTTCTCATTATGCCAACCACTCAGTAGAGAGCATCACATGAAATGAAATTTTTTTTCTACCTTCAATGAATAAAATAGTATTCAGTGGAAAAATGATCTTTTATAGGTCTCTTTCAATACAAAATCAAACAACCCAGATAAAAATTCATCATAAAATATTTCAACATACCGCAACAGAATAAATAAAAAAAAATAAATTGAAAATCATACAAAGAAAAACTTCAACAAAAGGAATATGGAATGGACTATTTGGAGACAATAAAAATACATATAAATGTCGCCCGAACAAAATGCATCCGACTCATGAACCCCGAGACACTTATCTCCTTTATTCCTTGGCATATCTCACCATGAATGAGGTAATGCGGATTTTTTCAACAGACCATTCGTAGTCTTGCATATATCATATGAAATATTTCTGAAACAGAGTGCAGTGTTCAGTGTTGAGAAGGACTGAGCAATACACAGCTTCCTAGCCGACCGACTTCTTATAGTATGCACCATTACAAAGGTGCATTTATTAGAGTGTTTATTCAAATGCTCACTAAATTTAAGTTTGCTATCCATCAGTAAACCCAAATTTCTTATATTTCTCACCAGTGTTAATACATTTCCTTCACTAGGTCCGCTTGACAATATTTATAACTATTGAAAATCATCAACTTGGTTCTGCCTGCGTTTATACGTAATCCATGGTTTCTGAAATTCGAAACTATAAACTGCAAATCAGAATTGATGTTTCTCGGAGACCATTCTGATTCCTAACCACAAAAGAATGATATAACCGCACATCATCAGCATACATGTAGCATTTAGAATTGTTACATCAACCTGAATAGAAGTGGTCCAAACATAGAACCTCAAGACACACCGCATTTCACCTTCTTGACTTGTGAACTTGCCATCGTTGTATATACATATTGGATTCCTCCCTGTAGTTATAACGATAAATAATGTACAGTCTCCAGAGGAACCACAGTAATGCGGGATGGTCGTCATCAACTAATGGACAACCATGTCGAATGGCCGAGAAAAGTCAATCAAAATCACTGATGTGGTATATTTTCCATCGATTGATCTCAATATGTTGTCAGTAATGTCAAAAAGAACAGTAGGAAATTTATAGTTCCTCCTGACTCCCGACTGATTGACATGCAAAATACTGCATCTTCTCACGTAAGTCTGCATGTGATTACACACAACTTCATACATAAAAAATACAAGCGTCTTACATTAAAAAAGCGAAAAGAAAAATAAATCCACCAGAAGAAGCAACTATCATCGATAATAAATGCTAATGCAGAAACATTTCATAAGACAATCAAAACAATTAATAGATCCTATAGCTGAAACAGTATCAAGATCAAGCTTCAGCAACCCATCCACAAAGTATCTCTTCATCACACTGTAAATAATTTGGATTCAGAATGAAAATTTGAACAATTTACAAACCAAATTAACAGAATCAATCAGTTTCGAAAAAAATATACCTGGTTAAGTAAATTCCACAGTTATTGATGCTTGAATTTGATATCGATGATTGAATTCAAATGAATCTAAACTGAGATCAAGCAGCATAAAAAAACGAACTGAGCGAGTAACAACAAATTGAACAGTTTGGTATAAAAAATAGACTCAACAATAACAAAAATCAAAAAATAAATGAAAGCGGTCAGCTCCGATAGAGAGTAATTTTGAGTAAGCTTAACGAAAATGCAACCGTGATCTAAGTAGTACTCCTCCATTCCATACAATCCACTCAAATAACTGTTGAATCGCATATTTCTGCTAGAATTAGCAATCCTACAGTAAGCAGACTTTACCTCCAATGCTCCAACCATTTTTCCTGCCCGCCTTGTAATCTACCAATTTGAGAGGGTTATATCGGGCCTTCGTAAGATCTTCGTTCAAAAAGATTTCACATTCTCTTAATTTTTTCCCACTTTTCAGGATTATTTCACGATACTTCACATTACTGAATCCAACAAATAAGGGCCTGGTACTGTATTGCTGCTAGTAAACCCCAATAACAGTTTTCTGGAGATTTGTCTCGAGAATTCCGTAGAATCTAAGTCTCTTCTCTTAACTATTTTGTTCCCATAAGTAAAGTTGTTCTCTCCATTTCTTATTTTTTTTCCTGAAATATTTAAATCTGATTGTAACTGTTCTATTTTTTCTTATAACTTACGCAGTTTATCTTGTAAAGCTTTCGAAGCACGCATGGCAGTTTTTTTCCTGTAGTTGTGTCAACAAAACGATTCCTCTAGATGAGATTTTATAATCGAATTTTTATCTTCCATTTGTTGCCTTGGGAATACCATAAGCTATTTCAGATTGATGCATCGAAATCGTCAATTTCTGCTTCTTAATGTGGTAATAGCAAATCGAAAAAGAAATAACCAAACATTTACCACAAATCACCAAAACATAAAGTACAGAAATTATCTCCCAAATTACTTTGTACGTGAAAAGAGGAAAGTAGTAACCGAGTAGATTATTAAAAGATTATTTCCACCTTAGTCTTCACGCCTAAGTTTCTATCAACTTGTTTTCTTGATAGTTAAATCTGCCCTCTATTACCCGGTTCCTTTGTTCAATATTCAATTTTTATTCTTGAAATATTTTCAGTATACTCATTCAAATATATTTAAATATCAAGGGATTTTAACTTTCTGGTTTCATTGATTTTATGTGAAATTCATTCCATTTGAATATTTTTCATCAAAATGAATAGCCGCGAAACTTGAAATTCAATGAAAATTCAATGAATGAATTATTCAATGAAAACCAGCAAAGACCCACATAATCAAAATAATTTTGCAACGTATCTCGTGATTTATCTTCTGTGTTTATTCCAATTCTTGGTTCGCAAATGCATTTTCGGAAATTGAGAGAGTTCCTACAAAATCTGCATTGCGATTATTGTATTGGATTCCTCTTCAACATTTTTGAGAGGTCGAATTGAAAATTGTTATATCTGCCTGATGTAGTAGAGTTTTGATGCGAATTCGAGTCATATCATTCATATAATTGAATCTTACTGGTGCCATTTCTAGAAATTATACACTCTGCAAATTATTTCATTGGTTTCAATTCTAATTGCAATTTGCTCTTGAACGAATTGAAAATATTGTATTCTTCTTTCATTTATCCTGATAAATTACGCGCTTAGTGTGATCTATACAGTTATTAATGAGGAAGAGGTTGAACACATCACTTAGACGATTGTACAGTTCTATATCCACAAGTATGTTACTAATTGAGAATCCTGTAAGAGAGGATTTATCAACAGACGTCCGACGATATGTATCACGATGTTTCGATGGTGAAACATACCATGTATCACCAATGAAAACAATACGAGTTATGACATGAGTTACAATTTTAGTTATGTACAGTTTTCATCGAAATATGTGTCAAACGTGAGAAATGATTATTATATTTTATAAAATCTAGAAATACTATTCGACAGCCTTTGTTCAATGAACAAGAAAAATGAACAGAAGAGTAGTTTTGTATCGCAGAAGAACTCAAGGTGTAGAGTAACCTCAAGTTACTGTAAAGTTACTGGAAATCGAGATCAAAAATCAATATTATTAGGTATCCGCGGACGTTCATAGAAAAATCTATAGCTTGATTGATAAAAATGAGCCAAATTCGAATAATAATAATATGTAGAAGCCAAATATCGAAATTCAAACATTTTCCGCTGATAATAATCTTTCGGACCTGATGACCTAATGAATTTGTCGAATTGTCAAGCATTTCAAACAAGCAGGTACTCGAACATTTAGTCGACGAAAGTACTTTTCAATTTTAAAGATACTGAAAGATTAGAGGTCATTGCAATGAAGCTATATACCGTATGTTTACGCGATAACTAGAAAAATAAAAAATGTTCTTGGAAAGATGAATGCATATTATGTGGCAATATACACATTACATATATGCATGTTGACTCTTTCGACCTTCATCGGAAGGAATCTTCGATCTTTCGAAACCATTGAGAATTCATTCACTTGTATGGGTGTAATTAGCGATTAGACTTGGGAGCATTCTTACACATTAGAGTCAAAACTACAGCGCTTTGTTGCTTTTACAGATTTTTTTTATTGTGTTCAAACACAACAGCTGTTTGAATCAAATGTCTACAAAGCCTCAACGTACTTTCGCCAATATTGAAATGAGTAGGAATCTAGAATGCTGGAGAGAGATTGAACGTTCTTCTCCGATAAAGGGAGCTCGGGTGATTAGTTTACGAAACAATGTCCTCAAAATTCGGATATAAGACTTGAAGCATTTTGAAATTCATCGAATCTTGATTGATTGACGAATCCATTACTCACGAAAGTGATGAGTTCGTTCTTGTTTATAGGCGTTGGTGTGGACAGCCCTGGAGAGTTTTATTTGAAATATTTTAATGTCTTGATTGAGAGTCCTAGTATTGACTAAATATAAAGGATTCGTGAATCTGGAAATTGTATATTAGAATATTAACCGTAACATATCTATTTCTATATATATATATATATATATATATATATATATATATATATATATATATATATATATATATATATATATATATATATATATATATATATATATATATATATATATATATATATATATATATATATATATATATATATATATAAAATAAAAATGTTACGGGTTATAGGCAAGAAAGGAGGCCACTATAAATAAATTTTTACCAATTTGTCTGGCTTTATATTTCGACTGTGTTTACAGTCTTCATCAGGACTCTAAAAAACAGATGTTGACACAGATATCATGATTACATTCAGTTTTACAACTTACGGATAACTAGGTAAAAAATATGGTCAACACCATCAACAGGTATGTGTAAAATTTAAATTGCATATAATATTGCACAGGAAATCGAATATTGATGTTAAAATGTAAAAACGTTTCAAAGGAATATGAAAATTATCTTGAATTAACCAACAGAGATATATAAATAATCGAGCAAATATGACAGGAGTACAGAACAAGTTGTTACCAAAAAAAGCACAGGAATGAGAGCGTAAATCACCGTAACAACAAAAGCCATACTGAGCACGTAACACATAAAGTCTATTAAAATTGTGGGCTGTCTGCGAGGGTTACTTAAAATGATCTGAAAGTAAATAACTTTATATGCAACTCAGCCTGGAAACTTCCATATTTTTAATGATGCTGTTAGTGTTGTTATTGATGTGGACCATTTCCAAAAAAATATTTTTTTTGTAACTACTTGCTTAATCCAGTATTCCAACATTATCGAAGTCAAAACGATGTCTTTGTTTTGCGGAGGGTAGTGCTAAAGCACATCTGTCCGGACGAAGTTTAACATTGCTATTATGGAGAGTCATTCTCCTTTTAATGGTCTGAGAAGTTTGACCTATGTAGACTCCTTCAAAATCTAGGCACGGAACACTGTGGATGCAATCTGATGTTAATGATGGAGGTATTTTATCTTTAAATCTTTTAGTTTTCAGTTTTAAGTGTTACAGTTTTTCTGTGAGGGACGGGAAATATGGTAAAGATCTGTATTTAACTAATGGATCTTGTGAGTCTATTTTATGATCTATTTCAAGGTCAGTTGTAGATGTGGGAACCGGTGCTCTAATGACTGAATTACATGGAACTTTTTTACCAGTGTTATTGGATATCCATTGTCAATCAAAATGTCTCCCAGACGGGACAATGAGCTTTGACAGTAATCCTTGTGAACAATATCTACAATTCTATTCTTGAATTGATTGATTATATTTAGCTTTATATTTATATTGTGGTGAGATCGGAAGTGCAAACATCTACTAGTAGAAGACAGCTTTTGATGCCAATCCAACTTAATAATATTTTCCTTTTTAGAGTCCTGATGACAGTCTTCATCAGGACTCTAAAAGATCCTGATGAAGACAAAAGTCTTCATCAGGATCTTCAAACAGACTGAAAAAATTGGCCTGCTACGACGGATATAGAAAGAAGTATCGTGCGGGATGTTCAGAAACTTATATTCAACAAGATAAGAGAAGTTTGAAATATCTGTTTAAATCATTAATATCTGATTAAATTAACAAAATATGCAGTGCTGCCACCTATGTATGGGTGGTGGAACTAAATACCCCACTACTAGTGTGTAAGGAATTATAAAGTTTAGTTTAGTCTCAAACATTATCTTCATTGTTACCATTGCTTGTAGTATATTAATAAAGAAGTTCTTTACAATAATGTTGTGCTGATTACTCCTGATAACTTTATTTTCAACTACCGCTTGCGTTAAACTCTATAGGTTATCTGCCCAGCTTAAAGTAATTATTGAAATAAAAGTAGGAGTGCATAATGCAGAATTATATACAAAGCATGTCGAAGCTGAAGGGAAGAGAAAACTACTCTGACTAAAAGGTACGATCGATATAACGGAGACCGTACCTTTCTCATTCTAGTTTATATATTCATATTTAAAATACAAAGACGGCAAAAAAACTATGGATTGCTCTGAAAAACATGTACGATGATGCTGGTTTCTCACGGAAAATTAGTTTGCTTAGGTCATTGATATCATCGAGATTAGAAGACATGACTTGGTGGTTTCAATATAGACGAAGGATGGATTGGTTCTCTTCCCCTAGCAGGATTGCCTGATAAGTTTTCACTGATGATTATTGCTATTGAACATAAAGGAATAATCATCACGAGTGATTCCATAAAATCTGAATTATCAAATATGTCGAATGACAAAATGGCGAAGGGAACAGGAAATGCTTTCATTGGAAGTTGCAGCAAACTGTCAGAGTATAGGGAAAAGAAATTTGGCAGAAATGAGGTTGGTATCACCAAAAACAACCTAAATTCCCACTATAAACAACTGTCAAATGTCAACAGGAAAACAGTGGAATAAATACTGGCAATGTATTTAGTGCAGTATTTCTAACTGGAAAGAACTTCAGTAAAACAGAGTGGTTTATTGATTCCGGAGCTAGTGTACATTTGACAGCAAACAAACACGTGAAATGATCGTAGCAGACAAATCTAAGGGGACGGTTGAAAGCATTGGTGAAGTTAACATAGTAACAAAAGTTACCATGTAACGAACAAGTTACATGTAATAAGCATTTTCGTACAAGCAACACGAAGTGCTGGTACGAAATGTTTTATATGTCCTTGCACTGGCCACCAATCTATTGTCGGTAAGTCAAATGATAGCCAATGGAACATCAGTTGTATTTGAGAAAGATTTTTGTCGAATAAGAAACAAGAAAGAAGAAACCATTGATATAGCAGAATTAATACAGAGCATGTACGAGTAGGACACCCGTAGGTCACAGCAATGTTTTCTTTATGCAGGATCAGTGACAGGTGAGACTTGGCATCGTAGATTAGGTCATTTCAATGAAAAAGAATTGAAAAATATGTTGAATGGAGCAGTTGATGAAATGGACTGTGAAGGGGAAGTAAACATTAGCCGAAACAATTGTGAAACATGCAATGAAGAAGGTAAACAATGTAGATTATCTTTCCCACATAAGGGCTCCCATGCTTCAAATATATCGGAAATAGTACATACCGACGTATGTGATCCAATGGAAGAAAGGTCTATAGGAGGTGCTAGATATTTCTTACTTTTTCTTTTCAAAAATGGTGTATGTTTATTTCCTGACAAGTAAGGAACAATGTTTTGAATATTTCGAACAGTTTGAATCTCTTGTAAAAAGTCAAATCGAGATGAAAATTAGAATTCTCAGAACTGATAATGGGGGAGAATTCTGTGGAAATATATTCGAGCAATGTTCAAAAAGGTCTGGGATGTTGCATCAAAAGTCCAATAACTACACACCAGAACAGAATGGAGCTGCTGAAAGACTAAATAGAACAATAGTTGAAAGAGCTAGATGTTTATTGTATGATGCGGATTTGAAAAAACGATTTTGGACTGAGGCAGTAAATACTGCAGTCTGTCTGAGAAATCGAAGTACGATGTTTGAACTAAAGGATAGAACACCGTTTGAAGCCTGGTTTGGGAAGAAACCTAATATCAACCATTTAAGAATATTCGGAAGCAAAGTTTTGGTTCATTTACCAAAGATGCAACAATTGAAATGGGATAAAAAGTCCGCAAAAGTGATATTAGTAGTTTATAGTGAAACAAGTAAAGGATATGGGTTATATGATCCACAAACAGATGATGTAGTTATAAGAAGAAATGCTGTGATTATTGAAGAAGAAAAAAAAGGAAATAGCCATCGTCATCAATGAAACAAAAGAGATGCCACAATCAGTGGGAGATGACCAACCCATCGAAATTCAGGAAGATGAAGTTGAAAGTGATACAAGTGATAGTTCTTCAAATGAACATAATTATTATCAAGACATAGAGACAGATAATCTGAAAAGAAGAAAATCTGAAAGAACACCAAAACCGAAACAATTCAACAATTTTGTCACATACATGTGTATGAAGTAGTCATATGAGGTTGACTCCCTAACAGTGGAAGAAGCACTATCAAGACCGGAAGCTGAGATATGGAAGAATGCCATCGAAGAAGAATTGAGAAACATAAAGCATGGCAATTAGTTGATTGACTAAGTCCTTCAGCTACAATAGTGAACAGTTAGTGGGTATTCAAAAAAAAGGTGAATTTTGATGGTGAACTGAAGGCAGATATTGATTATGATGAAACTTTTTCACCAGTTGTTAGACATTCAACCTGGCGTCTATTGTTTGCATTAGCTGTTAAGTTAGGTTTAGATATTCATCATCCCGATGTCAAAACTGCCTTCCTTAATGTTTTTCTTAATGAAAATGTTTTAATGAAAATACCAACAAAGGGTTGTGAATGTCAACAGGGAAACAAATGTTCAAAATTAAATAAGGCTATTTATGGACTTAAACAGGCGTCACGTGCCTGGAATGAAAGAGTCAATTTGACATAATTGAAATTGAATTGCCAGAAATCTTAACATGAACCCTTTGTTTATGTTAAAAGAAATAATGGTATGATCACTGTCACCACTGTATATGTAGATGATTTCTTTATATTCTCTGATGATGAAAAAGAATTTCAAAATGTGAAAGAAAAATTTAGTTTGCAATTTGATGTAAAAGATTTGGGTAGAATTAAGGAATGTTTAGGTATGGAAATTGATTTTGATTACAATAAGGGTGTAATCAAATTGAGTCAAAGAAAATATATCAGTGATAATGAAGATGGGACCATTATATCTAATGATGATCAGAGTGCTTTGAACTTATCTTTAAATCCAGTTTATCATAAAAGCAGTGAGCATATTGATGTTAGGCATCATTATGTTAGAGAATAAGTTTCTAATAAGTACATACAGATTGAATACATGACTGCTGATTTGATGACCAAAGCTTTAAGTTATAACAAATATTTCAGGTTGTTGAAATCATTGGGTTTGAATGATGCAAAGTTGATTTCGATTTGTTAATAAGTGGAGGTGTTAGATTATATTAACAAAATATGCAGTGCTGCCATCTTTGTTATGGGTGGTGGAATTAAATGCTCCACTCCTAGTGTGTAAGAAATTATAAAGTTTAGTTTAGTCTTAAGCATTATCTTTGTTGTAGTTGCTTGTAGTATATTAATGAAGAAGTTCTTTACAATAGTGTTGTGCTGATTACTCGTGATAACTTTATTTTCAACTACCGCGTTTGCGTTAAACTCTATATTCAAGAAATGGTTCTCTAGTTATCAAATGTAACACGAGTCCAAAGACAAAATGAAAACTGAATTACAGAGAAAGATGGGGACAGATTACGAGATAAGAGAAACTAAACTTGAAAAGCCATCTTTTACTGTATCTAACATAAGCCTTAAAGTTAAACAGGATGAAATCAATAATTCCTTAAGAAATCAAAATCAATTTATTTCTGAACAGGATACCTTGGATTGAACTAGTGTTGTCCTGGTTCGGGTTTAAGGGCCGTCGTCGGTTGGAATTTCTTCCTAACGTTTCGCTAGCACGAGTGGCGAGCTTCTTCAGAGGTCGTTCCATTTCTGATTCTGGAAGTAGACTTCCAGTAGTCTACAAGGGTTTCTTTTGTTTATTTTTTCTTTCAGTTTTGGTGTATTTTATGGATCAGTTTGTGAGAGATTTTGACTCGAAAGCAATGAATACATTGGTATGTGATAATATACAGTATTATAGGGCAGTTACTAGTGAAATTTCTTATGGATGTTTCAAGCTATTCCATAATAATATTAGATGTCTGGCAAGGAACTTCAACCAACTGCAGGTGTTATTGCATGAAATTTAGGATGACTACGATTGGATTGTTTTAACTGAGACCTTTTTGATCGATGATATAGGTTTGTTCAATTTGTATAGTTTCGATAAAATATACAATGGTGGAACATTTAATGAGAACGACGGAGTTGTTGTATACATAAATAAAAGATTTCGTTTCGTCTATTCTACGATAAATATAGGAAAATCGTTAGCACTTAAGATAATGTTTGACACGGGACGTAATTTTCAATTGCAAATAATTGCTTTGTATAGGCAACACGATATCCCTATCGAAGATTTTAATACAATGTTTCATCATTACCTGATATCAAATAGCAGAAATAACTATCAACATATTATTACGTGTTACTTCAATATTAATATATCGGATGAGAATGAACACAGCTTGCACTATTTAAATGTTATAACTGATGAGAATTTTGTAAGTGTGATTAACATAGCTACGAGAGTTCTAAAATATAGTTCGTCATGTATAGACCGTATTCTGATAAAGGGTATCGAAGAGTACACTCCTAATATCTTAAAGTCGCATATCACCGATCACTTTTCGGTTATGATTTTCTGTGATGTCGGCTGCTACTTTCTGGATTCAGAATCAATTTTTAATATCGTAAATAGTACGAGACGTTCAAAAGGTACCTGGGAGAAATAAAAAGGAAGAATTATTACGAGATTTAAGATGTAGAAGAAAAAGCTAACACGCTCATCGAGATAATTCAGGATATATTGCAGGATTGCAGAAATAAAATACACATAGTCATAAAACAGGCTAAACAAGATTTCTATATGTCTCAGGTTCGCTCTAGTGGGAATAAATCAACACAGATGTGGAAAATTGTATCTGAGATGTGCGGTACCAGAGAAAAGTCACAGAGCAGCATAGACGAGATAGAAGTAGAAGGAAAGGAAGTCAGTGATCCCCAGACTATTGCCGAAGTTTTTAACAGTTATTTCATCGAGATTGGTAGAAAACTATTTTCAAAATTCAATACAGCAAAACCCCTCATAATCTCAAAAAATAGCAGGTCTTCAGGGAATCTGATTTTACAGCCTACGGATAAAGATGAAATATATAATATACTCAGAAACATGAAGAAAAAGAAGAGTAGTTGAGATGATGGAATAACATTTGAAATTTTGAAATGTGGGATCGATATTTCTGCATTACCAATCTCATATATGGTAAATATGATTATGGAAACTGGAATATTCCCAAGATACTTAAAGACTGCGTTAGTTGTGCCATTTCAAAAGGGAGGTAGCGGAAAAGGTTGTACTGAATTCAGGCTAATTTAACTACTGCCCAGTCTATCAAAAATTGTAGAAGAAGTATTTAAAACTCGATTGCAAATATATCAAGAGCGCAATAAAATAATTTTGGGGAGAAAAAATCGACGGAGGATGCGATTGCTACTTTGAATGGGAGAATTTATAAGGCTTTTGATAAAGAAGAGGTACTTTTATGTATATTCATCGATTAAGCCAAGACATTCGATACAGTGGACCATGAAACGTTGCTAAATAGGCTAAGGGAAATCGGTATGGTAGGCGCTGGAAAAAGACTGATGCAGACTATCTTACTCATCTGGAGCAGGCGGTACGAGTTAAAAAACTCCGTGGCAAGAGGTTGTCCCACAGGGTACAATATTAGGTCCAATACTGTTCACAATATATATATATATATATATATATATATATATATATATATATATATATATATATATATATATATAAATGAATAACAGTCAAATAGGGGTGACAAGACAATGGGCGGGTTGTCAGTTTTGCGGATGGTACAGCTATAATTTATGATGGGAAAGATTGGAAAGATCTAAAAAGGAAGGTAGAAATTGATTTCGTGAATATTGACAGATGGTTGAGACAGCATTACTTAACATTGAATGTTGAAAAAACCAAATGCATGCCCTTTGCTATAGATAGGCGCTCATTACCTCAGTGCACACCCTTTACATTTGTGAGAGAGGATACTACGTTCACGATTCCGTGCGTTTATGAGTGAAAGTAGTAGTGATAGTGAACCTTGGAATGGGGCTGAATTCACATCTCAGGTGAAAGTTTCAAGTTGAAACATTGATTGGTAAGCTTAGATGTTTATTACCAAAATTTAGAAAACTGTCCCATGTTCTGTATACAAGTCATCTGACAGTGGTTTATAATGAGGTGGTAGAGACACACTTGAGATACAGAGTCATTGCATGGGGAGGTGCTTACAATAATGTTATGAAGAAGTTGGAAAAACAATAGAAGTGGCTACTGAAGCTGATGTTTCAACTCTCTAATGTATGAGATGTGCATCCAATTTTTTGTGCTTCAGTGTTAAATTTTACTAAGGAAAAATATAAATAGAAACGTTTCCATAGAACATAAAGCAGGTACTCGGTTTAGTGAAAGTTAACAGTATGTACGTAGATTAAGTAGAACAGTTTGTCAACGCAGTCACTTGTATATTGGTTCAAGAACGTATAATGAAATACCTTTTGACCTAAGAAATACTTCTAATTTAATTAATTCAAAATTAAAACAAAAAACTGTCTAAAAAGAAGAAATAGATATTATATACATAGACTGATGGAAATAGCAATTGGTTAATGAGATTAGTGTAACAATATTATGGAATTGTTTACCTAAATTGAATTGTATGTATTGAGTTGTATTCAGACCTAAATGCAATATTTTCTAAGGTAGGTTCAGCAAAGGCCCTGGACTTTGTAAGCTAGCCATTTATGATATATTTTTGTTTTTATTCAAAAAAAAATGTTTTTATCTAATACCCATTATATTGAAATCATTTCTAAATATTATTGTACCTATCAATGTTTTCAAAAAAATATTATATATATATATATATATATATATATATATATATATATATATATATATATATATATAAAATGAACACTAGAACATTCATTTGAAAAATTCAAATTGACCGAAAGAATTTCAAGGTAGACCTAGATATGTGAACGTGTACGATATGATGTCTCCATTGTCCTTCAAGGGATAAATGCTAGAGAAATATTGAAATCGATGCTACACCTGATGGAAGTGCGAGACATATATGTTTCGTTCTGCAAGGAACTCGTCAGTTGCACCACGTCCATCGAATTGAGGCAACGTTTTCAACCTCTAAGCATCTTCTTGTGACTTTAAGTGGAAGACCGTAGAGTAATGAATACACCACAATTTCATCTATAGGAATCAGTAGGAAACACCTCTCAGACTACAGACACACCAAGCAGTGGAATTTCACATATCTTCTTTACCCGTACGTATCTCTAAATTGCAATGTCTATTTGTCAAATATCATCATATGATGTTTTCAAATGTCAATAGGTTGCGTTAGTAGTGCGCTTGCGTTTATTCCCGTATTTCAGTGGCCTATTCGGCGATATTTTTAAGGAAACGAAATTTTTTTGTGCTTATGGCACTGAATGAAATACTCATTCAAGAAAATGAACACTAGAACATTCATTTGAAAAATTCGAATTAACCAAGAGAATGTGATAGTAGAGCTAGATATGTGAACGTGTACAATGTGATGTCTCCATTATCCTTCGAGGAATAAATTTTTTTTTCATTATTTTAATCAAAAAGGTTATCCAATATCTGGAAATACCCTTAATGGCTTCGACATATGTCATTAGCCAGCAATATTTTTTTAAATAAATTATAAAAACAACAGAGTATAAAACAAAATGAAATTAATGATTAGACACAGGAGCACTATAGTCCTAGGGGTTCTTCAAGGTGATTGATTCTTCATACTCAAACAAGACATAAACCATTTTATAATTTCACTTTGATGAACTCAATGTGCTCGAATAATATTCTGTACACTTTCATATTCCCGAGAGATAGTAAAAATGCCAAATTGAAAGGCTGCTCGTACTTCGGAATATTGGCAAGTCGAGAAAAAAGTCTGGAACAGTCTATTATTATCACAAGTCAAAATAATGTGATCTGGAATGCCCACTTCCCCACAAACACATAGTGGATTATCAGTCTTGCCAATCTTGTGCAGATAATGAGGAGAAATTACATGACCGCTCCTAAGACGAGAAAATATTCTAATAACTTCTTTGGTTTCTTTGACATGTCGATACCAATATTTTTTAGGAGGTTCTTCTTCTAAACTCTCATAGTATGATCCTTTTTTATTTTGTTGATAATGAGAGATCCAAGTTTTCCCTATTATATTCATTAAGCTGAGAAACAAATCAGAATATGTACATTGTTGCTGTTTAATATGGTGACTATATCTTGCTGTATGGGCGGCATGATCTACAATTTCATTGCAATTAATTCCAACGTGTAATTCAACCCACATTAATTGAACCACCAGGCCTTTTTGCTGTAAATTATACAAACAGATCACAACTTTTTTATGAATTGCGGTGACGAGTAAATTGAAATCTCAATTCTTCAACGACATTAACGCACTCTGACGTTCTGAAACCACTAAAAAATATTTGACTGTAGGAATGTTGATATAATTGTCCAATATATATTTCAGAGCAGACAAAATGGCATGAAGTTCACCGAAAAAAATTGAATAATTCTTATTTGAAGTTGATTTTACAGTTATATTTCGTAAAAGGTCATAAACTGCCACACCTACTGCAAAATTTTCTTTTTGGGGAATCTGTATAAAGTTGGTAATATACAGAGAAGTATTTATTTATTAGTTCGAGAAATTCCATTTTTTGAACGTTTCAGCTGTAACTAGGTATAAATACCTGAGATTTAACTTGTGTGACTTCATATTCAATCGAAAATATGGGTAAACGTTTCTCAATGAGTAACTTTTCTCTAGTAGGTAGAATAGATGCATAACAAGAAATTAGAACCGGGTCCTTTTTATGTTCCAAATCTATGAGTCAGGGATAATATGTATAAATTGTGTAGCTTTTTCATGATTGAACTTGAAATTGACATTCTCTGATTGAGAATTTGCATCCCAATTGTGTTCGTCTTAAGTAAAGAGGTATTTCACAAGATTCCGAAAGGACATCATGCGGTGTACAGTTGAGAAGTCCCAAACAGAATTTGATAGATTTTCTCTGAATAACATCTAAACTTTTCAGACTGGTATTCGCTGCATCACCATAAAAAAACTACCATAGTCAAGAATCGATCTGACATAACTTCGATAAAACATTAGTACCACTTGGGGATGTGCACCCCAGTCATTATGGCATACGTATCTAAGAAGCTGAAGACTCTTTTCCACGTTTACCTTAACATTATGAATATAAGATTTCCATGAAAGTTTTTGATTTATATCTATTCCCAAAAATTTCACACTTCGAGTGACTGAGACGAAAATTCCCCAACTGTACCTGTTCCGGAAAAACTAATCGTTTTCTCGTGAAAGAGCACACGACTGACTTAGTGGTAGAGGGAGAATGTCCATGAAAATACAAAAAAATGGGAAAATCTAGCATTGCCCCCTGCAAATCTTGAAAACACAAGTCTGAGGTCTTATTCGAAGAATAAATAGCAATATCATCTGCATATTATAGTATTTTGATATTGGGATTTTCAAAAGATGATTCTATTCGACGGTAGTAAATAATATACACAGTGACAATATTCCTCTTTGAGGCAGTCCTGTGCTAGTGATTCTTGGCCTCTCTAGATTTTCGTCAATTTTTAAGTATAATTTCCTATTGATATACATATTATATATGAAATCTGCAAATATCTTGGGCAAACCTATTTGAATTATTTCCTGATGGAGGATTCCCAATGATACATAGTCGTATGCTCCTATAATAGCAGAAAGTGACATTGAAATTTTTTTTTCAGTCATAGCCATATTTATATCAGTTACCAGATGACAAATACTATCATAGGTACAAAAGACCTTACGAAATCCAAACTGAGTTGCAGGAAATTTACCATTGAATTCGAGTCACCATACTAGCCGTGTTTTGAGAATTCTCTCAAAGGTTTTCAGTACACAAGAGCCTAACGGAATTGGTCTGTATACAGATTGCTCTGTATCAGTCAGCTCGTTTTTTATTGACTCGGGGTTTTTGTTGACTTAAAGTATCGGTATAATGACATAAGTTTTCCAATCCACTGGAAGCTTGCCTGTATATAAAATATTGTTAAATATGTGTAACATCCTATATTTAGCATTGAATGGAAGATGAGAGAGCATTATGTACTGAAAGTTATCATAACTTGGGTCAATATTGGAATTTTTCTTCATTGATGATTCTAATTCAGAAATAGTAATAGGTTTACATAACATATCAGATAAAAGGAAATTAGTTAGATTTTTTCATTTTCATAATTAGACGGAGGAGCCAATTTTCCAAAAAAGTCGTGTATCCAATCACTTTTAGTGGGTGTATAAGGCAAACAATCAATATTTTTAATTTTTTTGATAATTTTCTGAACAGTGCTTATAGGAGTACTTTTGTTCATGGAAGAACAGAATTTTTTCCATTAATCTTTTTTACTGGATTTAATAGTTCGACGGACTATAGCTTCACAATTCTTATAGATCTAAAAATTTTCTAATATAGATGATTTTAAATATTCAAAATAGGCATTTTTTTTGTAGCGAACTACAACTTCGCATGATTCATTCCACTAGTGCTTTCTAAATTTTGGGTTCGAACAGAATTTATAACGTGGAATGCTTTCTTTACATGTATTGTTTAAATTATCTTTAAAATGATTGTAATCTAGATAAGTTTCTTCTGTAGAATTATCAGTGAAATTTTCAATAATTCAAGCAAATTTATTCCAGTCAGCTCTTTTAGTATTATACAAACGAAAAGAACGTTTTTTCTTGGCCCTATTTATGTTCAAACTCAGATCATATCTCAACACGAAATGGTCGGACCCAAGTGTTTTGTCATCCACATACCAACAGAAAGAAGGAAATAATGTTCTGGTTCCAACTATAGATTTGTTCTGATTAGGATAGCATAGTCTAGTTGGCCATCCATCATTAAGGAGAAAGAGATCATTATTTTCTATGGAATTGAATAAATTTATTCCAGCTCTACTTTCATAGGACGAACCCCAAGAACTGTGGTGCATATTGAAATCTCCCCCTACAATGGCCATTCCTCGAAACGAATTGAAAAAGTGGTTCCAGTTCTCCTCTTCAATTGTTGAACCTGGACGTATATATAATGAAAAAATAGACAGCTTGGAGTTATTCATCAATTTAATAGTAGCGCCTACACCTTCAACTCCACAAAAAGGCTGTGAAGTTTATATTTTCAAATGTAAAATTATTGTTGATTAGCAGAACAACTCCACCTTCACCATCTATTCTATCCCTGCGTAACATATTGTATCCAGTAAAACGAATATTACTGGATATTTTCAGCCATGTTTCACTAATTAAACAAACATCTACTTCATTGTCAGTAAGATACCTCTCAAAATTACCCCTATTTGATAAAATTGATCGGGCATTCCATTGAAGAAATTTTAATTTATTTTCCATTGAATAATATTTGTAATTTGTTAGTGATCAATGACCTGAATGAAGAACTTTGAACATCCTCCATAGCACCCCTGAAATCTCTCATAATTGAAAAAATTATATCACACATAATTTGCATCAAATCACATTCACTTAAAGATTTTAATTTATCAATACCTGAATCATCGTTAGTATGATCTCTTCTTAAGCATGTACCATTTTCCGATGAAAAGGGAACTGATTTTATTATTTCAAAGTGTTTCCTTTTCAACTCTAGACTGGATGAATCATTTATATGTTTTTTTTTTACTTTTAAGTTGTGGAAAATTCATCTGGTTATATGACGGAGAATTATTACTCTCCTTCACAACAATAGATCCAGAAGCTACATTTGCATAACTATTATCTAATTTCTGCTTAGCATCCCTATAAGATAAATTATGGATCGCCATTTTTTCTTTTATCAGCTTTTGAGAGGCAAACGAGAAACAGCTGTTAATGTCGGTGGATTTATGTTCGCCATTGCAATGAACGAAAATCAATTTTTCCGAGGTACAGTTCACGAGAGGGTGATTTTCCCCGTAGTATTCACAACGCTCCTGACTTCAATAAATTTTTTCCACATGTCCAAAACGTGCACATTTCTTAAATTGTACTACTCTCTAAACGAATGGTAATACTTCCCTGACACAATTAAAAATAGAAATTTTTTTCAGGGAGAGTTTGTCCTTTAAAAGTAATTAGTAAACTAGTTGTGGGTTTGGAAAAGATGATGCAGGTAATGCAATTACCTGCATCATTGATAGATCTCCTATTTAATCTTTTACACTCCAAAACTTTAAAAGTACTGCCAAATATCGGCTGAATACAACGTTTCAATTCTTCTTCAGATATTTATAAATCTACACCTTTTACAACACTCTGTCTACGAATCAGATAATATGTAATGAAAGTTGCTTTTAGTTAATAATTTAGAATCCAGAAATTGATTTGCAGTTAGATAAGTTCTGAAAGTAATCTTAATTCGATTTCTGCCACTTTTTTCTATTGACGAAATATTAATTGATATCGATGAATCAAATCTATATATCAATTTCCCGATGGAAATGGGATGAAGGTTGCCAATATTTTCAACGGACCTACATCTGATAAATCGTATCTGCTCGAATTTTTTCTGTTGTTAACATTATGATGACCGAGAGTTAGAAGAAGTCTGAATGTTTGAATTTTGAATAATTTGCTTATCAACAATGTAATTTGTCTTAGATGAAGTTCCAGGATCACTATAAACATCTTGAATGTTTGCATTATGAACCATTTGACTGTCAACAATTTGATTCGACTTGGGTATAATTTCAGGACTATTAAGGAACGAACTCACCGGAGGTGTAATTGAGAATTCAGAGACTTGCGATGAAACTATATGTGGATCTTCCTCCATTTTTCGGATAGTATAATTTTAAAAGCTTGAGCTATCACTTGAGAGTTCATTGAACCGCCCTATCAGGGTGTTCTGAATTATTAAACATTATATATCAACAAATGCAATTAATTCGATAATCACAATAAATTCAGAGCACAATAAACTTGAACACGTGTGACCACGATGGGATCTTTTTCAAATCTCTCGAGGAATAAATGTTAGAGAAATATTGAAATCGATGCTACACATATACACACACATATATATATATATATATATATATATATATATATATATATATATATATATATATATATATATATATATATATATATATATATATATTATGATTTTCTATGATTGGTTGTATCAGGTTTAGTTTATATAAAAATCGTGCATCCACATATATTTATACGTTTCGAGGGCGTTTGCTCTCTTCTTCAGTAGTAATAATCTAAAAATACAAGATTCACTTAAGTATTTAACATTATCTTAAAAATATTGTACATTTAACAATTACCTTAGTGTAACATTTACAGTTATATAAAATAGTACAGAACATATAATGTTTTGTCGTCAATCTATTCGCTCTCAGAACTTATATTTTTCTCGAATTTTTACTCTTTCAGGTGTCTGTCAGTGAAGTGTCAAAGTTGTGTCAGTTCACTTCTCTTTTTCTTTTGTTTTCCTTGGGTTCTTAAGAAGTGGTAAATAGAATAAACTCAGTTGTTTGACGTCATGTCTGTCGTTCACCGTGTTCTCTAGATTTGCTTGTATATGGAACATCTTATGTATTTCTCTCAGCTTCTTGTTTCCCTGTGTTGTTAGTATTTTTGTTTCCTCATAGTCAAATTCGTGGCTCTCTGTTGTTTTGTGCTTGTTCAATGCCGTTGTTGCGGTTTTCGTGTATTTATGGGAGTTTATACGGTCTTACAATCTCTGTGATGTCTGTCCTATGTATTCCCTTCCGCAATCTTTGCATGGAATGGAATATACTATATTTGATTTTTTCTTCGATGGAGTTATTGTCTTTAGTTTGCTGAACACTTGCTTTACCTGATTTTGTGGTTTGTGGACAACCTCGATATCATGGTCTCTTAAAATATTTTTCAGTTTGTATGATGTATTCCCCATGAATGGTATTGCGATTTTAGTTGTATTACTTTTTGTTTTACTCTTGATTGTCTCTGAGTTGTATATTTTGTAGGTCCTTTCTTTTATCAAGGCTTTTATTACATTTATTGGGTAGTGGTTTATTTCTAATAAATGTTTTGTATGTTTGATCATCTCAGGACGTAGTTGTGGTGATGTCAATTGTAGGGCTCGATCTATATATCCTATTGCTGTACCTTATTTCTGCTTCATGGGGTGGTTCGTTTGATAGTCTAAAATCTGATCTGAGTTTTGTTTTTTCCTATACCATCTTGTAAGTATTGTGTTGTCTTATCTCATGATTGTCATGTCCAGAAAGTTTAGTTCCATTTGGGTTTCTTCCTCTATAGTAAACTTTAATAGGAGGTGTACATTGTTAAATTCTTCCAAAATCTCTTCTATATCAGTTGGTGTGGTTATTATAAGGCAGTCGTCCACATATCGGTCGTAAAAGACAAGACAACACAATACTTACAAGATGGTATAGGAAAAAACAAAACTCAGATCAGATTTTAGACTATCGAACGAACCACCCCATGAAGCACAAAAAAAGGTACAGCAATAGGATACATTGATCGAGCCCTACAATTGACGTCACCACAACTACGTTCTGAGATGATCAAACATACAAAACATTTATAAGAAATAAACCACTACCCAATAAATGTAATAAAAGCCTTGATAAAAGAAATGACCCACAAAATATACAACTCAGAGACAATCAAGAGTAAAACTAAAAGTAATACAACCAAAATCGCAATACCATTCATGGGGAATACATCATACAAACTGAAAAATATTTTAAGAGACCATGATATCGAGGTTGTCCACAAACCACAAAATCAGGTGAAACAAGCGTTCAGCAAACGAAAGACAATAACTCCATCGAAGAAAAAATCAAATGTAGTATATTCAATTCCATGCAAAGATTGCGGAAGGGAATACATAGGACAGACATCACAGAGATTGAAAGACCGTATAAACTCCTATAAATACCCGAAAACGGCAACAATGGCATTGAACAAGCACTAAACAACAGAGGGCCACGAATTTGACTATCAGGAAACAAAAATACTGACAACACAGACAAACAAGAAGCTGAGAGAAATACATGAGATGTTCCATATACAACCAAATATAGAGAACACGGTGAACGACAGACATGACGTCAAACAACTGAGTTTATTCTATTTACCACTTCTCAAGAACCCAAGGAAAACAAGAGAAAAAGGAGAGTTAACTGAGACAACGTTGACACTTCACTGACAGACACCTGAAAGAGTAAAAATTCGAGAAAAATATAAGTTCTGAAAGCAAATAGATTGACGACAAAACATTATATGTTCTGTACTATTTTATATAACTGTAAATGTTACACTAAGGTAATTGTTAAATGTACAATATTTTTAAGATAATGTTAAATACTTAAGTGAATTATTAATTTTCAGATTATAACTACTGAAGAAGAGAGCAAACGCCCTCGAAACGTATAAATATATGTGAATGCACGATTTTTATATAAACTAAACCTGATACAACCAATCATACCAAATCCTAATAAAATAATAAATCAGGTAATCAATCTATTTCCTATATATATATATATATATATATATATATATATATATATATATATATATATATATATATATATATATATATATATATATATATATATATATATATTGTACACATTATACCTACGGGTAGAGAAGATATGTAAAATTTCAATGCTTGGTGTGTCCGTAATCTGAGAGGTGTTTTCTACTGATTTCTTTAGATGAAATTGTGGAGTATTCATTACTCTACGGTCTTCCACTTGGAGTCACAGAAAGATGCTTGGAGGTTGAAATCGTTGCCTCACTTCGTGGTGCGACTGACGAGTTCCGTGCCGAACGAAACATATATGCCTCGCACTTCCATCAGGTGTGGCATCGATTTCAATATTTCTCTAACATTTATCCCTTGAAGGATAATGGAGACATCACGTCGTACACATTCACGTATCTAGCTCTTCTATAACATTCTCTTGGTTAATTTGAATTTTTCAAATGAATGTTCTAGTGTTCATGTCCTTAAATATTTCATTCAGTGCTGTAAGCACGAAAAAATTTCCTATATATATATATATATATATATATATATATATATATATATATATATATATATATATATATATATATATATAGCCAGAGACCTCTTCTGCTACCTAACAACGTAAACAGTACTGTCAGTGTCGCTAGTAGCATCTGCACCCACATTGAACGGCTGAAGTTCGCCAACTACCCCCTATGGATATGTCAAGCTCAAAACACAAAATACCCCAGGTGAATAGAGCTGGTGGAACCAGTTCAGAATCCCACACTGATAATTCAGTCTGCCTCATGGATTCTGGGAGAGGCAAAAACATGATTTCCAGTCCGCGTACGAAAAATGATCAAACGCACAAGCTCCACATCTGCACGTACAACTGTCGAACGCTTTCAAGGGAAGCAAAAGTTCTAGAGTTGAAGAGCCGAACTCAGTAAAATAAAATAGGATATCGTTGGTCTCTCTAAGGTGAGAAGAAAGGGCAAAGGTCTGATCGAGTTGATGAGTGGCCATATGTTCTACTACCGAGGAACTGATACCGGAAGAACCAGCGGTAAAGGTTTCATTGTGAATTGACAAATCAACCATCTTAACACCAGCTACGAGAGCACCTCAGATAGTCTCCATAATCAAGATGACCATATCACAACGATAAAAGGTCATGATTCTTCAGATCTATGCTCCAACAGGTTCTTACACTGACGATCAAGTCGAGATGTTTTACGAAGACATACAACATCTTTATGAAAGCAGCGGCGCATACTTCAAGATAGTTATAGACGACTTAAATGCTGAAACTGGAGAAAAACGACCCGTAGAGGGGTCGGTTGGAGGTTTCGGATATGACATGCGGAATGATCGAAGAAGCAGAATGAAAGAGCTTACGGACGCTTGTTGTCTTGTTGTGGCGGATAGCATGGTTCAGAAGAAGTCATCAGGGAAAGCAACTTGGCATGTGCCTAACAACATCAAAAAAGAACTTAACTGCATACATCTGAACAGAAGAGGAAGCCTTCGATATTGCGGTGTGTTGAACCAGTTTGACGCAGGAAGTGATTACCGCATCGAGAGATGTGCGGTGTGCTTCAGTATCAGGCTGGAGAGAAGAACGCTGTTCGAGTGTCGGGAGAAACGAGTCAACATCGGAAACCTGAGTTTGAAATCCGACAGAGACAGAAAATGCGCTGTTAAACGCTATTGAATCAGCGGCTCTAAAGGTGGGAGGATATCAAAATGATCATAAAGTTTCCACATTAGCTGACGAAATGAAAGCACTTCAAGATAAACGTAGCAAAATGGGAGCTCCACTGAGAACTAGGAGCTAAAGGAACGAATATGCGTCACTGAGTGCACTTGTGAAGAGCAAAGTCAGAAAGTATGTGCGGAAATACAACACAAAAACAGTGAGGCAGGCTATAGAAGATGCAAGAAGCTATAAGAAAGCTATCCAGATGAAACATCAGATAATCGCGCTCAAAAATTCAAGCGTACGATCTCGCAGTGGATGTTATCAAGTCAGGAAACATTGTCACCTGGTGGAACAATGCGTCCATGATTTTGCTCTATAAGAAAGGAGATGCGGAGGACCTGAGGAACTACAGACCGATAAGTTTACTCCCCACAGCATATAAGATCTTAATGAAACTAATTATTAACCACTTATCGGGACAACTGGACTCACATCAGCCAATAGAACAGGCATGCTTCAGGAAGTCATACAGTACGATTGATCACATTTTCACCATCCGAAGTGATATCAAGATGCAACGAATATCTAAATCCTCTATATATGGCATTTATTGACTATAAGAAGGCATTTCACCTGCTTAGAACTTCAGCTGCAACCGCCTCATTACTGTGGATAGGAATGCCATCTTGCTATACCGAGCTGATCCAGAATATATACGAACAAGCCATAGCAACCATCAAAATAGACGAATAATCGGATAAATTGCCAGAAAAGAGAGACGTCAGACATGGAGAGCCGTTTTCCTCAAAAACTGTTCTCAGCTGCTTTGGAGTGTATGTTCCAAAAGAGGGAATGGAGAGAGAAAGAACTCAAGATAAATGGCCGCTACCTTATCCACGTGAGGTTCGCTGACGACAAAGTCCTGTTCTTTCACGATTCTGCTGAACTTCAAGAGTGTATCAATGAACTGAACATCGCGAGCAAGGAGATAGGTCAAACAGGAGCGAATGGAGGTGAACGGATCCCCATTAGAAGAAGCAACGTGTTACACATATCTGGGACAGATTGTCGCAGGAGACAGGAAACTAAGACTCTCAAGTAGTGTTTAGTAGTGCTTACAGTAACTTGCTATCGTTGGGTGAGCCTAGCCAAATTTCCAATGGCTAGGATCATCGGTTGTTGTTGATTGTTTTCTGTGTCAATACAGTTTTGTTCGTTGACAAGTCTTACTATGTGTTCTATGGTTTAACCTTCTATATGTATATGTCATTTATATATCGTACGTCCTTAACACTGCTGCATTTATTATTTTAATATTATCATAATCACTATTTGATGCCTTTTGTGTCGTTTTTGTTGGCTTATTGACTTGTGTCAGATGTTGGTTTCCCTTGTTTTACAAGTTGTGACTGATTTATTAACATCTGTCTAAATTTTTAGTATTCCTGAGGAATAACGAAATTCGTTCGAAATATAGAATTACTGACGGTTGGTCGTTTAAATTAGTTCTGCACACCTTTGCCGATAACCCAGAAATATTTTGAAAATATATATATATATATATATATATATATATATATATATATATATATATATATATATATATATATATATATATATATATATATATATATATATATATATATATATATATATGTATGTATATATATATACATATTTTTTATTTTCAATGTTTTCAGCAATGACTTATTTTAATGTAAAAACTTTATTTTTTTTTGGGATATGCAACGAAACGTCAACGAAAGTAAAGTTTTTAATATTAAAATAAGCTTGTTAATGCTGAAAATATTAAAAATAAACTATCCTAAACAGGCTATGTATATATATATATATATATATATATATATATATATATATATATATATATATATATATATATATGAATATATATATATATATATATATTATATTTTGAATGTTTTTAGCAATAACAGGCTTCGTTCGATATGAAAAACTTCATTTTTGTTGACGTTTCGTTGTATATCACAACTTTGTCAAAACTAATGAATAATTGAATTTATGAATTAGATATCAAAATGTCAAACGTAATTTTTAGAAAAATCAGATTAGTTTTTTTGTATTTTCACTTATTGATTTTCATTATCAGAGGAATATTTCTGGCTCAGCATTCGCTTCGGAAGTTTTAGTCTTCTTCACAATGAGGAAACCACGGAAAAGCTCATGGTGAGCCAGGTGATTCTAATAAGTCTGATTTATATATTCATATATATAATGACATATAGTTTTTTATACTTATCCAGAATAAGTATATTATTGGTTGAAATTATTAAATTATTATATATATATATATATATATATATATATATATATATATATATATATATATATATATTTGTATGCGTGTGTGTGTATTGAGTGTGAAGTGAATCGATTTCTTGTTTCTGATAAAAAACTGTGTTAGACTTACCGCTAATTCTGTCTACTATAGTTTGGTATTTTCCAACAGCAAGGTTGACGAATCCAGATAGATCCTGAAAAGAATATATAAATTTAAATAAAAAACTGAGTGGCTGGTTTGTGCAAATATCAACCTAGAATAAAATGGACAGATGAGCTTAAGAAATAACATTCAGAGCGGATGGATCGTTTCTGGGAGGCAAAAAAGATGAAGCAAAAGCCCTAAAAATGGCGAATTCAAGTTCAATCGCTCTCCCCTTGGGATACTATAGTTAAAATATATATATATATATATATATATATATATATATATATATATATATATATATATATATATATATATATATATATATATATATATATAACACGTGATAACGGAGGTTCTCAATTGGGAGATTCATTATTCGTTATTTCGATCGCAACAACTAGTAATTGATATAATAAGTGTTATTTTCAATTTGAAATAGCATTCACTTTTGTTCATTTCTGTGTTGTGCGTGGGTATTTCGGTACTAGCTACGAAACATCTGGAAGTCATCAGTCGTCCAACAAAATTTACGACTTTGCCTGCAACTGACAGCACTGAAATTGTCTACAAGATGAGTAAGAAAACATGCAAACGTTGCAACAAATCCGTCGAGAACCACTTAATGGTTACCTGCTGTATCTGTCGGGATGTCTGGGGCAGTTCATGCGTTGGTCTTAGTGGGTCGGAGGCCCGAATAATAAACTCCAAAAATCAATTACATGGAACTGTAATAAATGTGAAGATGTTAGCAAGGATATCACATCTTCGACAAAATTCAATTAGATGATGAAACATTCGAGGAATTACTAACAGAACTCGAAGACCGTAAATCAAGAAAAAGAAATTTGATTATGTACGGTCTCCCTGAAGTATCATATTTCGAACTGAAGCAATACATTTTAATACACTAGGTGATTCGAACGGAAAAATCATTGCTATATAACAAAACGACGCGTTAATTCGAACTCATAGGCGTCCAACACTCGACAATTCAAAGTTGCAGAGAGAAAGAGGTGGAAAGATTGTAAGTACATTTTGCGACAAGTTCAAACTTGTATCAACGTATGTACACGAGCCTTTGTTTTTGTTATAATTAGTTTGACTATTTGACACACACTTCTCACAAATGGGTTTGTTTAGTTACTCATTCAGTTAGGTACTACTGTTGAGTCATTCGTTGGTATACATATTAAAAGTTTGTCTTAGTTATGAGCCCTAAAAAGTATAAATGTTTGACGATTGCTGAAAAGGAGAAGTTGATCGAAAGAGTAGAGGAAGGTGAGAAGAAAAGTGATATTGCAAAAGAATTTAAAATTTCTCTGAGTACTCTCTCAACCATAATAAAGCACAAAGAGAAAATTAATGCTGCTCGAGCTGCTGGAGTACGGAAAAGAATCAGTAAAGGTGAATTTCCTCGTCTGGAAGAAAGCCTGGTCATTTGGTTAAGACAGTGTGGAGGATAAAAAGTGTCTATTAGCGGAAACTTGTTGAAGCAAAAAGCAAAAGAGTTCGTGTCTACACTAAGCATCAGAAACTTCGCGGCAAGTTAAGGGTGGCTTACAAATTTCAAAGAGAGAAATGGAGTTGTGTTTAAAAAAGTTTGTGGGGAAAGAGGAAGTGTTGATGATGCAGTTTGCTCAGATTGATACGGTAAATTGAAGACCTCGATTGAAAACTATGATCCCCGAGATATTTTTAATACAGATGAAACTGCCCTATTTTTCAAATGTTTACCGGACAAGACGCTTACTATTGAAGATGAAAAATGCCATGGGGAAAAACATAGTAAAGAGAGGTTGGCAGTTTTACTTGCAGTAAATATGGACAGATCGGGAAAACTTAAACCCTTAGTGATAGGAAAAAAACCGCGATATTTCAAAGGAGTGAAGTCGTTTCCTAATGATTATCGTGCTAACAAAAAAGCTTGGATGTCGATAGAACTTTCTAACAATTGGCTTTCAACAGTTAATGGGGACACGAAACGACAAAAGCGGAGAATTTCACTATTTTCAGACAATTGCACTCTCCAGAATAGTCCTTCTACATTGTCCATTGTAGAACTCTATTTCTTTCTGCCAAATACAACTTCTAATTTGCAACCATTGGACCAAGGGATCATCCATAATTCTAAGACGTTCTATAGCAAAGAAACTGTTAATCTCGTTTTAGAATCTCTCGACAAGCAGCTAACTGCAAATATCACGGTTCTGACAGCTATTTTACTGATGGATAAGGCATGGAGAGCTGTAACACCCCTATCGATTCTTAATTGTTTCAAAAAATCCGGTTTCTTGAAAAAGGATCTTCCAACATTTATGAATGATAAAGAACCAGCAACAAAACCACTAGTTGACATCAACGATGTGAGTTTTTCGGACTTTGTTCGAGTGGATGGAGATGTTGCTGTCTAAGGTTCATCAACCGATGGCCAAATTTTATCTGCGAAAGATACCAATGAAAACATAAACGATGAAGATGAGGACGATACATCAGAACCTTTGGCAGAGGTGTTAGTTAAGGAAGCAAGATCCTCATTTCGATACCTTACAAAGCTTCTGTCTAGAGAACGAAAATGATGAAAAAGCATTTCAGGCATTTTTTCTCTTAAAAAAAATTATTGAGCAGTCTGAGCAGCAGCAATGTGCTTTGAAGCAAACCAGTACAACAGAGTTCTTTCGAAAGATAAATTAATTCACATTATGAATACATATGTATATACACGAATATACCTCTAAACTTATTATATTGTTATAGAATAGCAGTTAATGAATAATGATCGATCAACACTTAATAATTCGAAGTTTTATTTATTAACTCGCGTTTGCCAGGTGTAATGACGAATGGAGAAAATCGCTAGAACAAACCGCATCAAATACTGACGACAGGCCTTATTACGATGAAGATGCTGACCAGAACTTTATCCACATTATTGATGATATTTCAGAAAATGATAACTGTTAAGAAACTCAGTACAAAAAATACAGCTGGTCCAGATGGAATACCTAGTTTTATTGTAGAGGATTGCATTTATGCGTTTTTTGCACCATTATATCACATTTTCAACTCAACTATTGAATCGACAATATTTCCGAAAAATATGGAAAACTGCAAAAATACAATCTGTACTGTAAAAAAGGTGATGCAACGAATATCAGCAATTATAGGCCCATATCCATTCCTTCCAACTTTTCAAAATTATTTGAGATCATATTATTCAATAATATTTATCCCAAAATAAGAAATCAAGTGAAAATTGAGCAACACATTGAGCAACATGTCCCATAGATCTTGTATGACTAATCTTGTAACCTTCTCACAATTTGTATTGAGGAATCTTAACGAAAAGAGTCAGGTCGATGTTGTATATACCGATTTAATGAAGGCATTCGATCAAATGAATCATAAAGTTATGTTGCACAAGCTGAAAGCTCAGTCAGGTTTCTCCAAAGCTCTAGTTTTCCTAATTGAGTGCTATCTAAATAATCGAATATTGTTTGTTCAATTTGAAAGTCATAAGTCATATGAATTCACAGCCATCTCGCGTGTACCACAAGGATCTAATTTAGGACCGCTGTTGTTTCTTCTTTTCGTGAATGATTCAATGGATTGTTCAGCAGTTCATAGTCTCATGTGTGCTGATGACTCAAAAATATATCGCAAAATTGTAACATTTGAGGATTGCATAAGTTTACGTGATGGCCTCATCGCTGTATCTGATTGGTGTTTTCGCAATCAACTCAATATTAATGTAACTAAATGTAACGTTCTCACATTCACCAAAAAGAAACGACCTATAGAGTTTGACTATGCAATTAATGAAACCATTCTCACCGAAATTCGAGAACTAGGTATAATATTCGATCAGAAATTCACTTTTGAACCTCATATAAATGAAACAATTTCATCGGCATTTAAACCTTATGGATTTATTGTGCGTGATGCTGGACACATTTCGATACAACACTTATACAATCATTCAATGCACTTGTAAAGAGCAAATTGGATTTCGGATGTATGATTTGGCGTCCCATTTATAGTTCTCATAAAAACATTTAGAGTCAATACAACGAAAACTTCTCAAATATCGAATTTGGAGAGAATATCTCATTTATACGGCAAGAGAATAACCCAAACGGATCTTTTGAACAGGTTTGGCGTTAAAACACTTGAAGTTGGCTACTATACATATAGACTGTCCTGCCCTTATTAGTTGAATTGATTTTCACGTACCCAGACAATGTTCAAGATCAAGTCAATTCTTTTCATTGGTTACCCCGAAGTCTAATTCTCTCATACAATCACCCATTAGATATGTGTTTCCTATTCGAGGACGTGTCTGACAAATGCGATATCAACAGTGATTCATCTGCTTTCATTAGTCGCGTGTACTTAGAATCTATTGATATATAATATGTTATATAATTATATTATATATTTCATATAATTTTGATGCATAAGATATTATATTATTTTAGTGTTATTAAATACTCATTATTATTGATTCTTTTATTGGTTATTCTTTATAAATAGAATTATATTTATAATAGAAATTCATTTGTAATCTCTTGATGTAGAGTATATTATATAAATATTATCAATTTCTCATTGTCATTACTTCTTTTATTGATTATTGATTTTTGAATGTTCTGTATTATATCATCAAGTATTAATACTTTATATATGTTTTGAAATATGTCCTGTAACTGGGTATTTTTACCTGAAGGATAATAGAGTAGGATATATATATATATATATATATATATATATATATATATATATATATATATATATATATATATATATATATATATATATATATATATATATATATATATATATATATATATATATATATATATATCTAGACAACGCTACCGCTAACCAATTAGCACCGTTATAATCTCCGCCAGCAACGAAAGTTATAAATACAGTTGGCTAGCAAACCGATGTCACAGCCGCAATAAATATGGCAAAAATTAAAATTAGTTCAATTTAAATGTATATCCAAAACCCAAATGATAATCATGTAAAACTCTAGGGTTGAAGAAGGTTCAACAAACCTTATAACTTCCCTCAATTTTAAATCCTGAAATATTTGTAAAAATAATGTTATTGCCAAATATTGAATAGACGAATTTGAAAATATTAAAAAAATGAAAAAAGGAAAAAATCGATCTCTCATTCAGTCACCAGATTTCGAGCATTCGACAATTAATAAGTGAATCATTGATAATGTCGCGTGATACCTTGACGAAACGTCTGCCAGTTTCCAACACGCATCGAACAAATCAATGGATGTTTTCCCGGACCAATTTACCATTCTATTTTTCCATCCGTGAATCTATATGTTCAAACATATATATATATATATATATATATATATATATATATATATATATATATATATATATATATATATATATATATATATATATATATATATATATATATATATATATATATATATATATATATATATATATATATATATATATATATATATATATATATATATATTATATATATATATGTATATATATATATATATATATATATATATATATATATATATATATATAATGTTTTTAGCAATAACAATCTTCTTTAATATGAAAAACTCAATTTTTGTTGACGTTCCGTTGTATATGACAATTTTGTCAAAACTAATGAATAATTGAATTTTATGAATTATTATAGACTAGCTGACCCGGCCAACGTTGTTTTGCCATATAAATTATTATAATTATGTATATATATATATATATATATATATATATATATATATATATATATATATATATATATATATATATATATATATAGTACTTATTATATAAGACTTATATAATATATATAAGTCGCTTTCTCTGTAAATCTGTAATATCTTCGAAAATATTCATTTAAATCATATGTTGTTAAGGGCCATATAGATCTATATAAAATCTACAATGTATTTAAGGTATTTAATTGGATAAGGATTAATGTTGTATTGGTTAAATTCGTAATGTTAAATTCGCTTCGAAAATTAGCCATTATTTGTAAAAAGTAAATGAGAAAAAAATTTTATTGTGGTATATCCATAAGAGATAGGCATATACCATAGCGGAGTTCTCTGTAGACCTTTTCAATGTGTATACTACTTAGTACATTATTTTGATAAATCTCGTAGGGTTCAGCCTTCGTTTGAAATGTTAGCGAAAAAATGTAATTATTTACGACATCACATTAGAAACCTCAAAAATATCATTAATAACATATAAACCTTCCTCTTCAATTACTGTATCTACTAAAGGACACCACATCAAAATCCTTTGCGTAGTTTTAAAGATTTAAGCATACATGGGGATACAGGGACAGAGAAAGCAATATTGTTTATCAATTGTTTTATACTATGTAGTGAAGTATTGCTATTCCTCGCTGGAGGGCTCCGATATAATAAACGCGTCCGTTCGCTGCTAAATTCAAAGTGCTATAGGGAAAACCGCGGCCTCAGATGCGCTATTTATAGGCACGCACGCTTTTGCCGCACCGGGCGGCCGGCCGGTACCGCCGCAAACGCTACGCACCTCAATTTTTAAATCTGTAATATTTTCGAAAATATTCACTCAAATCATACGGTGTAAAGGGCCATATATATCTATATTAAATGAACAATGTATTCAAGGTATTTAATTGGTTAAGGATTAATGCTGTATGGGTTAAAATCGCTTCGAAAATTAGCCATTATTTGTCGCAAAAAGTAAATGACAAAAAAAAGTTATTGTGGGTTATCCATAAGAGATAGACATATACCATCACGGACTTTCCTGTAGACCTTTTCAATGTGTACAATACTTAGTACATTATTTTGATGAAACTCGTAGGGTTCAGCCTGCGTTTGCAATGTAAGCGGAAAAAATTTAATTATTTACGACATCACATTAGAAACCTCAAAAATAACAGTACTTCTCCACTATTTAGTGGATGTTATTATACATATAAACCTTCCTCTTGAATCACTCTATCTACTAAAAAAACCGCATCAAAATCCGTTGCGTAGTTTCAAAGATGAAAGCGTACAAAGGGACAAAGGGACAGAAAAAGCGACTTTCCTTTATACTATGTAGTGATATCAAACTGTCTGTCATACTTATTTCTCAGAAAAATCAAATCAGCTTTTTTGTATTTTCACATATTGATTTTTTGTATCAGAGGAATATTTAAAGAGCTAATTCGATAATTCTAAAAAATTAGTTTGACATATTGTTATCTATTGCGATTCATAAAATTCAATCATTCATTAGTTCTGACAAAGTTGTGATATACAACGAAACGTCAACAAAAATAAAGTTTTTTCATATTAAAAGAAGCCTATTATTGCTGAAAACATTCGAAATAATTTTTTTTAAGGAGGCAATAAATCAATTTTAAATTTATATATATATATATATATATATATATATATATATATATATATATATATATATATATATATATATATATATATATATATATATATATATATATATATATATATATCGATTTAGGAAGTTTTCCTTGATTTTTTTGACTGATTTTCTTGGGTATTAGAGTCTGTAGATAATTGGTGGTATATTTATATTTTCATTGATATACAGATCTTTCAACTTTTCGGCAATTAATGTTGACTTCTTCAGAAAAATCTTTCTTCATCTTCACCTAAAATTTCAATTAAACCACATTTTAAAATGGTATAATAAATTCGAGAATCAAAAATCAATTACCTTTTCCTGTACCAAGAGTGGCAAATTCTTTCAAAATTATATTCATTAACGAAAATACGAAATTAAGAAGAGTCATACTCGTTCGAATTTAAGCTGAAGTCCAAGGTATGGTAAATTATTTTATTTATTTATTTATTTATTTATTTATTTATTTAACATATACTGTTTTACAGGACAAGTCCTAATTACAAAACAGGAAATACAACATATACAAAAACAAAATTTGTAGTACAAAAAATTCAATTTTGTTTCATTTTAAATGAAAGAGTTTGTGATATCAATCACATCTGATGGTATGAAATAAAATAATTATAGAAGTAAAAGAAAAACTTAAATGCTGACCAAACTTATACATTACATGTAAATTTGAACACACAAATACATATACATTCACATATTAACACTTATACAAACATAATTATATGAGTGAAGAATTCTATTCGTGAATACATATAAATTATTGTTTTATCATAGATTGTGTATATCAAGGAAACTTGCCTTAATATCAGTAACAGAACAGTTGAAAATATCCACCTTAGCTCCTAGAATATGACATTGTTCACAAATCGTGTACAATGGCGAAAATTTTAGAACATTCGTTCTAGCTGCTGGAAGGTAGAAAGTGAATGCGCTTCGGGAAGAAACTCTTGGGACAATGAAATTAAGCTTTTGCAATAATTCCTGACATTTCTCACCTTATTGTTAATTATTTTATGCAAGAATATTATTGCATGGCATTTACTTCGCGTACTGAGTGTGTCCACATTATGTCGACTTGTAAGTGTTTCATGTTGTATGCCTATAGGTGGATATATTCCATCAATTCTGCAGCTCAAAAGTTTCAGGAACTTTCGTTGTATAGACTCCAGTTGATCAATGTGTAACTGATAACCAGGATTCCAGACTGTTGATCCGTATTCGAGTTTAGATCTTACGAAAGCACAATACAATGTTTTCAGAGTTGATATATTGCTAAATTCCTTCCCAACACGAACAATGAAACCATATAATCTACAGGCAGCGGTTACTGTAGCATTGATATGTGGCACGAAAGTTAGTTGAGAATCAAAGGTTACGCCAAGGTCAATAAATGTATTGGGTCTTTCCAAAATATTATCACCAATTTCATACTTGAAATTAATCAAATTATATTTTGTGGAGAACGACATTACATGACATTTGGAGATGTTGAGGTTCAATTTGTTGAAATCACACCAATTTACAACGTTACGCAAATTTCTTGCAATGCGTTCACAGTCACCGATGCTGGAAACATAATGAAAAATCTTAAAGTCATCTGCGAACAATAAACCTTCAACATCAATGACATCGGTTATATCATTTATGAACATTGTAAAAAGCAGAGGACCAAGTATGGAACCTTGGGGCACTCCAGATGAAGCACATTATTCAATTGATGTATACCCACGGTTAAAAACGCGTTGCTTTCTGCCCATCAAATACGATTCAAAAAGTTTGATGAGCGATGTCGAAAGCCCGAAAGTGCCTAGTTTATTCAATAGAATACCGTGGTCAAGCCTGTAAAACGCTTTAGAGAAGTCCATGTATATCACATCAGTCTGTTTGAGATTATCAATACCTTCAGCAATGTACTGAGTAATACATGTTAGATATGAAATTGTTGAACGACCTTTCATAAAACCATGTTGGAGTGATGAAATCATGGGATTAACATGATGCGAAATTTTTTCATGAAGAACATTTTCAAATACTTTGCAGAAATTACAAATGATCGAAATAGGCCTAAAATTACAAATATCTGATTTATCGCCTTTCTTAAATACTGGGCAAACTTTTGATTGTTTCCACAATGAAGGAATCATACACGATTTTATGCATATGTTGAACAACAACATAAGAGGACGGGCAAGAATATAGGCACAATCTTTTAAAATAAAGGCAGGGATATCGTCAGGGCCAGTTGTCTTTTGAGGTTTTACTTTTTTGAGAGCCACCAAAATTTCATTTTCATTGAATTCGGATATATTTAATAACTGAGCCGATGTGTTGTTTGTTGTTTCTCTATCGAACTGAGATGATGCTATGTACGATTTACTGAAATAATCTGCGAACCAATTCTATATTTCTTCCGGAGTATTTAGTGAATTATCATTGTAACTCATTACGTTAGAAACCGTTGTAACATATTTCACGTTATTGAAAAACGCCCAGAACTCATTTGGATTCTGATTCATATTTGATTCAAGAGATTTGACGTAATCACTGTGCAAACGAGAAATATCAGTTTTTATTTTGGCTCTCAGTCTGGAGAATGCAATATACGCTTCATGGTTGCCTGTTTTTCTGAACAGGATATAACATTTCGCTTTACAACGAATATCTCTAATAACCGAAGAATTAAACCACGGAGGATATCGATTTTTGTGTTTCTCACTAAGCATCGGCACACATTTATCAAATATACTGTATAACTTTCCATATAAATAGCTACACGCATCTTCAGCATTCACAGCTAACTCCAGAAAATTCCAGTTAGCATTACATATCAGGTCATACATCATCGGATAGTTTGCTTTACGAAAGTTATAACATTTATCAAAAGATATCTGGAAGTTTTTTGTTCTAACTAATTTTTATTAATATTGCAGGGTACCTGAAGAGCTGGATGGTGTGAGTCTTCAGGCACAAAAGAATCAAAAAATTTCACTACCTCACAATCACGGTTATAAAACACCGAATCAAGAATTTTATCGAAGTTGTTATGCACAAAATTGAATTGAGTGATGTTAAAAATATTAGCAAAATTATTGAGTAGGGAAGTATATTTGTTAAGGTTTTCATTGTTATTAACTAACGATTCAGCCTAACCTGTTATGTTAAAATCCCCCAGAATAATAACTTTATGTTCGTACAGAAAGTCAAGTGACTGCATTGCATCAAACAGTTGTTCATAGACATTTAGAGTTGTGCTTGGAGGTATATACATAATTAAAATGAAAAGATTTTCAGTTGACAACTTTAGTTTAATCAATAAAATATCTACTAGAGTAAAACTAGAGTAAACTGTAGGAAGCTTAATCTGAGACGCTAAGATGTCATGATAAACAGCCAAGAGCACACCTCCTCCGCGTGACAATTCAGTTTTCGAAAATTTTCTATCAGCTCTGAAAACATTATAATCTTCCGAGAAAAGTTCTCTACCCGAAAAGGACGAATCCAGCCAAGTTTCCGTAAGAGCTACTACGTCGAATTGATGCTGTACGATATTATTATGAAGCTGTGCTGTTTTTGTTCGAAGTCCCCGCGTATTCTGATAATAGATATTAAGACAAGTTCCACTCTTACCCATATTTGATTTGGAGTTTTCACTACACTGGAGAGGATTCTGCAATTCGCCACTTAGTTGCTACTTAATGTTAAAGTTACTAATTCTAAACTTTTTACAAGATTCTACATAAGCTGTACATTTATGCTTTTCCCAAACTGCATGATGAATATCAATATCTTTATTAGGTAGTTTGACACAGTTCGAGCATTTTTTGCTCTTTGATTTGCACTCTTAGTGCAATTGGATATCATTTAGATCAATATATCAATTAGATATATTTATCATTTTCAACACATAATTTATTTTTGTCAAATTATTTCGAATTGTCGGTATGCAACAGGTGAACTCAAGTAATGTGGAAATATTTATTTTATTATGGCAAAATGTCTTCTTAGAATTTCTTCATCGAATTCGTATCTGCCTCTGCGTTAACCGTATTTTCATTTTGTTTCTGAATTTCGATCATCTCTAAAATTTCACGTTTCCTAGTATTACGTTCGTTCTTAAGAATTTTTTATTCATCAAAATCAAATATTTGTTGGTGCTCGATTATATGGTTAGCTAATACTGTTTCATTCTTTTTAGAGTCAGGACTTTAGATATGGGCTGTTGTGTCCTATGTACATCGCAATAGCAATTTCATCGATAAGCTTTATCGCAATTGGAACAAGGTATTTCGTAGATAATGAAACTCTTCTTTTCTTTACATATTTTTGCCTTCAGTTAGTTGGATTAATAGGTGTTTACCTAGATTGTAACCCGTGTTACATACTTTCTGATCATATTTTTCAAGGTATTGTCAATATTTGAATAGAATTCTCAGGAAGCTGTCTACACAATTTCTTTGAAATATTTCGATTGATAGTATCAGTATTTGATAGTATATATGATTCGTGAATCTTGAAACTAGCTATGTTTTTGCCAGGTAGGGATCTGGAGGGATTAGGCATTGGACTATTCTTACATATTGCAGTCAGATATCCGTGGTGTTCGAATGGGATGTCCACAGAGCCTCACGTATTCGCACTGATGTTGTCATGAATAAGAATCTAGAATGCAGAGGAGAGTTTATTCGTCTTTTCATCGATAGAGGAAGATCACGTGAATTTTCACAAGTTGTTGTTCCCTTCATTGGGATCTAGGATCTATTGGAGTTTTGAAAGTTATCGATTCTTGATTGACTGATTAAATAGGGGATAATGATTCATGAAAAAGATGAAACAATTGTAGCCTATTATCATTGGATTTATCATAAAAGTGATGGCCGAAATACTAACAAGACGAATTCCTCCGCATTAACCCAACACGTACAAGCCACTGGTCATAATATGAATTACAATGCCACAAAAATTTTAGATCACGCAAACAATTACAACAAACGACTTTTCCTAGAAATGGTTCATATTAAAAAGACAGGAAATTGTATTAACAAAAAATCTGATACAGATAATTTAAGCAATATATATATTAATCTCATAGGTTCTTCTGATTAATGGCTCATATTCGGATATCCTATTCACCGAAAAATCCATTCTGAATACATAAAAAACAAATTCATTCTCTTTTCGTTAGTCATAAAACTTCGGCCAACGTTATGCATTTTAAGAAACGCCCTTAAAAACATCTGGGAACACTCCATTTGAAAAACCAAATTGAGAAATACGGTCATTGTCGTGGCTTCCTTCAACTATCTAGCACGTAGAATGCAGTAACATTCCAACCCAATGCATTTGGGAACACTTGTACTTATTTTCAAAATTCAAAAAACTAATGTACTTTCGGACTAACTTCACAGTAATTGTAAGAAAAAACTTTTTATAGTGCCTTGCTATATAAACTGTTAATTTTTGTACTATTTTAGCCCTGAAGAAGAAAATAAACATTTTCGAAAGCTTGGAAAATACTAAAGAGGTAACTGATTTTCCTGTCCTAGACTGCAATCCCAATTAAACACTGAAAATATATATATATATATATATATATATATATATATATATATATATATATATATATATATATATATATATATATATATATATATATATATGAAGAAGTATACATAGGTCAAGCATGCCAGACCATAAAAAGAAGAATAACCCTCCATGAAAGTGATATAAGACTCCACCCTGACTTCGATTCTGAAAATTTCAGAGCACTAGATTCAGGATACTAGATTTTGGTGGTTACCAAAAATGGATTTTCTTAGAAATGGTCCACATAAATAAAAATGTCAATAGACTGCATTTACTTTCAAAACATTTTGAATGAAACCTTCTTAAACAACCGATAGGTTTTAATAGACATTATGTGTTACTTGCGCGTGATGACATTTGGTTCTAGAATGTTTCAACCGTATACCTTCTGTGTTTGTTCGGTGATATTTATCTGTGCTCCAGCAATTCTAATTTATCGGCTCTATCGTTTAGTTCAGTTCTCTTAAATTTTATTTATTTCTCCATTTTATTATTAACATCCAGTTTCTGTGTAATATCATATATTTTTTAAGTACACACTTTGGCTTATGGTAATGGTTAAACAGTTAACCTATTTAGCCGTAAGAAGTAAGAATTGTCATGACATTTCATTAACATCTGTTATTTTATTGAGTCCTGATTAATATTATAACCATAATCGAAATATGGACCAGGTTATCAAATTGGTTACTTCTCAATCACATTGGGCCTCTATTTCTGAGCTGATGGCAATGAATTCAATATTTAAGAATATGATTACTGAAACATTCATTCGAAAAATTTGAAGTAATCAAAATAACGTTATAGTAGAGCTATCTATGTGAACTTCTACGATGTGGTGCCTTGACTATCCTTCAAGCGATAAAAATGTTAGAGAAATATCGAAATCGATGCCACATTCGAGTTATTTCGAAACTCATTGTTTCATGACCTACCATCAATTTCACACACATGAACCAATCAATATTCATATTCTGGATAAGTATATAAAACTCAACTATGTGTAATTATACATGTATTTATACATGTAAATATAAATCACACTCATTAGAATGAATCACTTACCATGAGTTTTTCAGAAGTTTCCTCATGGTGAAGAAGACTAAAACTTCCGAAGCGAATGCTAAGCAAGAAATATTCCTCGGAATAATAAAAAAACGAAAAAGCCAATTTGATTTCTTCCGAAATGATAAACTTGATGTTTTGATATCTATAGTAATTCCTAAAATACAATTATTTTGACAAAGTTGTGAAATACAACGAAAAAAATAAAGTTTCTAGCATTGAGATTAGCCTATTAATGCTGAAAACGTTGAAAACAAACTATCTTAAATTTATATTAAATCTTAATATATATATATATATATATATATATATATATATATATATATATATATATATATATATATATATATATATATATATATATATATATATATATATATATATATATATATATATATATATATATAGTTGAATGTTTAACGACTGTAGATATGTATTTTCAGTGTTTAATTGGGATTGCAGTCTAGGACAGGAAAATCAGTTACCTCTTTAGTATTTTCCAAGCTTTCGAAAATGTTTATTTTCTTCTTCAGGGCTAAAATGATCATAATATGAATTAAATGGTCATAATATGAATTACAATGCCACAAAAATTTTAGATCACGCAAACAATTACAACAAACGACTTTTCCTAGAAATGGTTCATATTAAAAAGACAGGAAATTGTATTAACAAAAAATCTGATAGAGATTATTTAAGCAATATATATATATATTAATCTCATAGGTTCTTCTGATTAATGGCTCATATTCGGATATCCTATTCACCGAAAAATCCATTCTGAATACATAAAAAACAAATTCATTCTCTTTTCGTTAGTCATAAAACTTCGGCCAACGTTATGCATTTTAAGAAACGCCCTTAAAAACATCTGGGAACACTCCACTTGAAAAGCCAAATTGGGAAATACGGTCATTCTCGTGGCTTTCTTCAACTATCTAGCACGTAGAATGCAGTAACATTCCAACCCAATGCATTTGGGAACACGTGTACTTATTTTCAAAATTCAAAAAACTAATGTACTTTCGGACTAACTTCACAGTAATTGTAAGAAAAAACTTTTTATAGTGCCTTGCTATATAAACTGTTAATTTTTGTACTATTTTAGCCCTGAAGAAGAAAATAAACATTTTCGAAAGCTTGGAAAATACTAAAGAGGTAATTGATTTTCCTGTCCTAGACTGCAATCCCAATCAAACACTGAAAATATATATATATATATATATATATATATATATATATATATATATATATATATATATATATATATATATATATATATATATATATATATATATATATATATATATATATATATATATATATATATATATATATATATATATATATATATATATATATATATATATATATATATATATATAGTAAACACTGAGACTCTTAATCGAAATATAGAAATATTTCAAATAAAACTCTCAGGGAGCTGTCTACACAAATGTTGTCAACGAAAACGAACCCATCACTTTCGAGAGTGAATATTAAGAGCGTTTCGAAAAATTCATCGATCTTGTTGAATGATAATAGGATACAATTGCTTCATCATTATTATGAATCATCAGTCCATATTTAATCTATCAATCAAGAATCGATGACTTTCAAAACGAACATAGGTCCCATACCAAATTAAGAGAAGTTCTTGAGAGTGAAATACTCACGTAGGCTCCCTCTATCGGCGAAAGGACGTATAAACACTCCCTAGCGTTCAAGATTCCTACTCATGACAACAAGAGTGCGAGTGGAAGGCTTTGTAGATATTTCATTCGAACACAACAGAAAATTGTCTGAAATGTGTACGAATGATCCCATGCCTAATCGCTCCAGATCACGCCCAAGCAGGCAAAAGTGTAGCTAGTTCAAAGATTCACAGGTAATTCAATACTAGTAAATACTGAGACTCTTAATCGAAATATCGAAATATTTCAAATAAAACTCTCAGGGAGCTGTCTACACAAAGAGTTTTATTTGAAATATTTCGATATTTCGATTAAGAGTCTCAGTATTTACTAGTATTGAATTACCTGTGAATCTTTGAACTAGCTACACTTTTGCCCGCTTGGGCGTGATCTGGAGCGATTAGGCATGGGATCATTCGTACACATTTCAGACAATTTTCTGTTGTGTTCGAATGAAATATCTACAAAGCCTTCCACTCGCACTCTTGTTGTCATGAGTAGGAATCTTGAACGCTAGGGAGTGTTTATACGTCCTTTCGCCGATAGAGGGAGCCTACGTGAGTATTTCACTCTCTAGAACTTCTCTAATTTGGTATGGGACCTATGTTCGTTTTGAAAGTCATCGATTCTTGATTGATAGATTAAATATGGACTGATGATTCATAATAATGATGAAACAATTGTATCCTATTATCATTCAACAAGATCGATGAATTTTTCGAAACGCTCTTAATATTCACTCTCGAAAGTGATGGGTTCGTTCTCGTTGACAACATTTGTGTAGACAGCTCCCTGAGAGTTTTATTTGAAATATTTCGATATTTCGATTAAGAGTCTCAGTATTTACTAGTATTGAATTACCTGTGAATCTTTGAACTATATATATATATATATATATATATATATATATATATATATATATATATATATATATATATATATATATATATATATTCAGTGTTTAATTGGGATTGCAGTCTAGGACAGGAAAATCCCTGTTTATTTTCTTCTTCAGGGCTAAAATAGTACAAAAATTAACAGTTTATATAGCAAGGCACTATAAAAGGTTTTTTCTTACAATTACTGTGAAGTTAGTCCGAAAGTACATTAGTTTTTCGAATTTTGAAAATGAGAACAAGTGTTCCCAAATGCATTGGGTTGGAATATTACTGCATTCTACGTGTTTGTAATATTCCAACCCAATGCATTTGGGAACACTTGTTCTTATTTTCAAAATTCAAAAAACTAATGTACTTTCGGACTAGCTTCACAGTAATTGTGAGAAAAAACTTTTTATAGTGCCTTGCTATATAAACTGTTAATTTTTGTACTATTTCAGCCCTGAAGAAAAATATAAACATTTTCGAAAGCTTGGAAAATACTAAAGAGGTAACTGATTTTCCTGTCCTAGACTGCAATCCCAATTAAACACTGAAAACACATATCTACAGTCGTTAAACATTCAACTATATATATATATATATATATATATTATATATACTATATATATATATATATATATATATATATATATATATATATATATATATATATATATATATATATATATATATATATATATATATATATATATATATATATATATATATATATATATATTTCAAATTGATTTACTGCCTGTTTGAGTAGTTAAGTAAGTTAAGATAGTTTATTTTCAATATTTTTAGCAATAACAGGCTTATTTTAATGTGATAAACTTCATGAAATTGAATTAATTTAATTCAACCCTTTAATTTTCCCACTATATATCCAAGGGATATGGAAGAGATGTGATGTGTGAACGTTCGATGCTTGATGTGTTTATGATCTGAGAGATGTTTTTTATTCATTCCTATAGATGGAATCGATGAGTATTTATGATTTTGCGGTATTCCACTCGATTTCAATATTTGTCTTAATTTTATCACTTGGAGGATAGTGGAGACATCGCATCGTACACGCTCACGTTGCTCTCTCTGCTATAACATTATAGAAATGTTCTTGTAATCATTTTCTTATATATATATATTATATATATATATATATATATATATATATATATATATATATATATATATATATATATATATATATATATATATATATATATATATATATATATATATATATATATATATATATATATATAAAAATGTGGTTTACGAAAACATAACCTATCACTTTCGAATGTGAATATTGAGTGCGTTTGAAAAGGGCTTTCATTTAGTCATACAATGTCACGTTTTTTGACAGTGTGGGTATATTTAGAATTGATAAACAAGTTATCATTTTGAAATAGAAGAAAAAGAGTAATAAATTTTGTTCCCATTTATAATTGCGTTAGAGGACTTATTTTCCATCCGAAACACATTCATTATTGAGCACTAAACACATTTTTTCCTCAGTGGGACTTCACACATCGGGACTTTCCTCACATTCTCTTCACTCACATATCCTAAATATCTTGGAGAGTAGTCGAGGTGGAGATGAAGAAAATGTTCTATTAAACTCATTCCACTTCTCACACGTCCGGTCAAGGTAAGTTCCCGCATTTGAGCCTTGATTAAAGCATTTCAGGGCCGTTTCAGGGAGGATTCAAGCCTTATACCAAATTATTTCGCTCTAGCTGGGAAAATAAATTCCGAGTGATATCATCTTCAAATTCAATACTTGTAATCCCCTCCAAGGATTACTGATTGGGGAATAATTGACTGTTTCGTTCTGAATTATACCCTTTCACGAACAGAAGTAACAATTTATGGTAACCACTATGGTTCTTCTGAATCGCTTATCCAAAAACTTTTTTTACAAAGCCCGTAATATTGAGCTGTTGATTCAATATCCCAAATTTGCATCACATATAACATAAATATAACTGTCATACGAAAGCACACACGACTTTGCACCATATTGAACAAGATTTATAAACTAATGAAGAGTTACACGTAATTGTATCGTCCCACTTTCAACACTATCGGAGTTAGCTCACACAGGACGTTCTTCATTCAGGAAGTGATGATAGGTTTAGCATGTCAATATTGTGAAACCATAAATAAAAATAAGATATACCTATATTATTTCATTTGTTTCACGTTTAGAACAATAATGGTTTGCGTCTCAACTTCGCGTATCTCATAATAAGCCAAAACAAACCTGAAAGTGGTGATGATAGTTAATCGATAACTTATAGGACGACTTGTATAACAGCTTTTTTCAATTCAGTGAACCTACAGTTGAATTCCGGTTCCGAACGACCAATACTTAAATCATTGACAAACACATACATTCATGCCTTCATCGGGATTTGAACCCAATCCGAACGCACCATAGTTGGGTGTTTTCTTGACTAAGCCACGGAGACAGCTGTATAACAACTGAATCCAGTACCTCCAAAAAATGAAATCTCAACAAATATCATATTTGAAGTAATCGAAAAATTGTTCGCAGAAATATCGTTATTTGGGTATTCGTATTTTCTCACATTTTCTTCTCTTGTTACGTCGAATTTCATTATATTCAATTGTCGAAATGGCTGTTCTTTCGTATAATGATGAGCTGAAAAATAATACATGAGAACATATCATCGTGTTCTGTGTTGAAGAAAAAGTTTTCTTCAGAGGTGAGTTTTTTCGTGAGAAAGATTTATACGTTCTGCATTAAGTTTTCTCGAATTGTATAGAGATGATCCCTAAACGCTTCCTGTTAAGCCCAAAGGCAGTACGGCTAAAATGAAGTGACAAAGTCGGTGGAAGAGGTATTCGTTGGCTAAAGGGTAATTCACAGGCTACTCGGTGATACATGATTGAATATTAATTTGAACTGAACACTTGGCTTACTTGTTTTACAGATGTATTGAACAGACTGACGAGAAATTTCATTCGTGAATTAACCTCGTGAGGTCCCTCTATCGTAAAATCGACATAAACTCTCAGAAGCAGTGCAGATCGCTTTCTCTTGACAAGATCAGTGAGAGTACGTAGAGGCTTCATAGATATTTCATTCGGACATTCAGAGCTTTGTAGATGTGTGAGAATGGTCAAATTGTGTGATGATATTCTGTTTTTTCAGTGATATTTTTGACCGACCAAAATATATAGCAACGAAGTATCTGTATTCGATCTTATGAATACACTTTTCCTACCTTTTGAAAATTTGGAGTCTCATCGTTGGTTCTTTAAAACGAATATTATGGTGAGGATATTCTTTTTTGCGATCTTGACAGGCTTGTAGTTTAAGGTGGAAGTGTTAGCTGGATCGAATCGTATCCACAAGTGTTACACGTCGGTCTCTGAGTTTCCCACTTACCAATCTTAAACTCATCTTGGAGAGGTCAGAAAAAAAAATCGATGTGGAAATTGAAACCGATAAACGACAAGACTGTTGAGAACAGAAAAAATATATTTATCATAAGAACGGTGATTAGAACAAGTTGATTTTGACAGACTTTTCTAACATTTTGTGCGCTTTGAAAATAAATCTATTCCACAGAGATATCCTGTGAAAAGAGATCATCTTTTCACAATTTGGGAAAACTAAATGCACTAGGTATATATCTCATTCACCAGAAAACTCACCTTTGAAGGAACCCTTTTCTTTAACACAGAACACGATAGTATTTTCTTATGTATTGTGTTACAGCTCAACATCATCCGAAAGAACAGCCCTTTCGACACTCGAATATAATGAAATTCAACGTAACCAGATAAGAAAATGTGAGAAAATAAGAAAATCGAAATAACGATATTTCGGCGAACAAACTTACATTCGGTTACATCAAATATGATATTTGTTGAGATTTCACTGTTCTGGGGTACTTAAACTTGATTCAGTTTTCATACAGCTGTCTCCGTGGCTTAGTCTAGGAAACACCCGACTATGGTGCGTTAGAATTCGGGTTCAAACCCCAGTGAAGGCATGAATGTATGTGTTCGTCTATGATTTAAGTATGCTACTGCTGTGTAATGTAAATTGTTTGAAGTCCTTCAGCCGTTCGAAACCGCCTGTAGGCCCACTGAACGAAGAAAAGAATGATACAAGTCGTCTTATAAGTATTTCATTAATTATCGTCACCACGTTCAGGTAAGTTTTGACTTATTATGAGATACGTGAAGTTAACACGAAAAGAAATATTGCTTTGAAGGTGAAACATGTTATTCGAATAGACAGATTTTTCCGTCAAGTTATAGAATCGTTTCGATATTTACGAATATATTTCGAGGTGTTTTCACGATTGGGTTGAGCCACGTCTCTTGAGACGAAGGGTTTTCTACTGAATTTTTGAATATCAAAAAGGAATAAAATGTTTGCGTTTTTGAAATTTGACTTCAAAGTGAATATTGAAATTGTCAGATTTGTGGTGAATGAGATCATTGTGGAAATGAGTAAGTTTCGGTGAACAAACTTTTTTATTTATGTGTGAGTCTAGTATCTTTATTAGAGAAATGATAAATATAAATATACTTTAATTTAAAAGAAACGAAGTAGTTTCTCGATGTTCACTATAATTAATTCAAAACCATGACAATATCGGTCGAAATAACAATAATTAGCTAAAATATTCACTGATAATACAGATAATTCAATTCATAGTAGCTAGCTTTCAGGGAAATGTGTCTATTGGTATAGATGTGTCAACGAAATTATTACCTGCTTTACAGGTATCCATAGACAGGTTAATTCTTTTTTAAAATTCATTAATTCATTTTACCTTAATATAGAATTCACGAAAGAAATAGAATTGGAAGGCTCTATAAACTTTTTGGACCTTAGAATGAAAAGAATCAAAATTTTCCGAAAACCCTCACATTCCGATCAAACAATACATTGTTCGTCCTCACATCCGTTCCATCTCAAATCAAATACCTAGATTGATGAATATGCCTTCATCAGTAGATGATTATACTCATGAATGAATATCATTAAACAGATCGCAGAAAACAATGGATATCATCATTGTTTCCTCGATAACATTTTAAGAAAAAGATTATACAATAATGCCATTCCTCGCGTATATCCTAAATTAACAGATAGTCACAAAAATTTCAGAATATTAACGTATTTAGGCCACCCTTTACCAAGAATCTCGAAGTTCTAACCATAGCTTTCAAAACCCAGAATACCGTGGGTAGACACATCAGAAATGCGATAGATGAAATTTCGCCTCATGATAAATCGGGTATCTATGAGTTGAGTTGTGGTACTTGTCCCAAAGTTCATGTTAGTTACACTGGCAAGAATGTCAGCCTTAAAATATCCTTTTATCTTGAATAAAACACCAAAAATGCTCTGCAAAAAATAAAACTGACTCTACGTATTCATTATTTATTCATTTAACATACACTGTTTTACAGGACAAGTCCGAATTACAAAACAGGAAACAAAACATATACAAAAAACAAAATTGGTAGTACAAGAGTTTCAATTTTGTTTCACAACTGATGGAATGAAATGAAATAATTATAGAAGTTAAAAAAAAACTCAAATGTTGACCAAACTTATATATACATATTTAAACTCACAAATACATATACATTCACATATTAACACTTATACACACATAATTATATGAGTGAATATGAATTCTGTTGGTGAATACATATAAATAACTGTTTTATCAGAGATTATGTATATCAAGGAAACTTGCCTCAATATCAGTAACAGAACAGTTGAAAATATCCACCTTAGCTCCTAAAATATTACATTGTTCACACATCGTGTGCAATGGCGAAAATTTCAGAACATTCGTTCTAGCTGCTAGAAGGTAGAAAGTGAATGCGTTTCTGGAAGAAACTCTTGGGACAATGAAATTAAGCTTTTGCAATAATTCCTGACATTTCACTTTATTGTTAATTATTTTATGCAAGAAGATTATTGCATGGCATTTTCTTCGCGTACTGAGTGTGTCCACATTATGTCGACTTGTAAGCGTTTCATGGTGTATGCCTATAGGTGGATATAATCCATCAATTCTGAAGCTCAAAAGTTTCAGGAACTTTCGTTGTATAGACTCCAGTTGATCAATGTGTAACTGATAACCAGGATTCCGGACTGTTGATCCGTATTCTAGTTTATTGCTTCGAGATTATTCGAGTATATTGCGAATATATTGCTAAATTCCTTTCCAACACGAACAATGAAACCATATACTCTACAGGCGGCGGTTACTGTAGCATTTGATATGTGGCACAAAAGTTAGTTGAGAATCGAAGGTTACGCCAAGGTCAATAAATGTATAAGGTCCTTCCATTTCATCTGTTTTTCTGATCTCATTTCTGATGCCAGTGTCCAAGGCTTCTACTGCCTTGGAGGAGATTCCAAGTTCTGACGAAGATGGTGCTGCACCTTAACCTGATGCCTAATCTCGTTTTCGATTCGAAGATGATGCAATGCGAAATTGTTTTCCCAGACTAAATGGTTGAATCCACATGACACTTGAATCCTCCCCAAAACACTGCGAGTTGCTTTGATCAAGGCTCAAATGCAGTGTGTAGTGCTTAATAGTGAATGTGCTTCATAAATTAGTTCTTTTTTCGGCAATTCTGATTAAAAACGAAATTTTTCATTCTTTCTGCTTTTATTTCAAGATGATATCTTTTTTAACATAGATACCTACATTGCCAGAGAACGTTCTATGACAAAATGAAAGCCATTTTCGGATTCAGTACTCCCAAATACAATTCATTTTATTGTTTTTTCTCTCTCAATTTGTTTTTAGTTGACTGGCGTAATTGTGAGGAATAACAATTCGAATCCCGTCATAAATTATATCATACAAAACACTTTTTAGATCGTGAAGAAGAGTTACGGCTCTGAAATGTATATGCAACTATATGAAATCACGTCAAGGAAATAAAAAGTTGATTATCATTCAAAATGTGTAGCAGTATTCATTTTTCATACTTCATCTCATAAATAGACGAAGTTCATAATCATGTCATGAACATCTTGAGTAACCTTTGAAGTTCGTACTCAATGAATAAATAAAAAGAAACAAACACTTAAGAATTACGTTATAGGTTCTCTGAAGTCGCCAGCGTTGTGTATTTGACCTTCGTGGAAACGAGTGAGATTTCTTACATCACATTTCACTGATATTTTTCTTCAGATTCAGTCATGAAATATGGACGTTATGAGCCAGCAATTCACAAATGATTTTGAAAACCATATTACGTGAAAAATCTTAACCCGTGAAAATTCGGGTTAGAAGTCAATTATATCCCTTTGGGAGAGCTTAACTTGAATTCTCAATGTTTGATAATAATGATAATTATAACAAGGATATATTTCCAACAGGTTATCAACGAATTACACGAAAATACATAATGAATAAATATAGTGACTAAAAATATCAATAAGAACATAGATTTCGATATTATGAAATAATTATTAAATAAAAAACATTATCGAATATAATGATCTAAATCTAGAATGTCAAAATATAATCGTTCAATTATAATAATGATAAAGAAAACAAATCACTCAGAACTCCATTCGAAAGAAATCAAGATACCTCACTCTTAAGATTTAGTACACATTTACGACAGAAACAAGTGAGTCCCAGAGCAAATTACAGCAGCTTCATACCTGGTTTGCAGTAAAACATACAAAGCTAAGCGGCGATTGCGAGAGAAGATTGTTTCTGTAGGTTTTTGAGTAAAATGTCGGGCTTATTCTGGTTCACCTAGGAGGAACGAAGAAATTAAGTTTACCCAGAAGCTCAGGAGAGGCGAGATTATCATTGAGCAAATTGAATAAAAATTTCAGGGCATTCAAACTTCTCCTGGTGTGGAGGCTCTTAGTGTCAAACCTCGATAGTAAACAAGCGTGGTCACAACCGCTAGATGGATATACACCATCCTCTCGAAATGCGAGCCATTTCAAGAACTTCCTCTGCAGTGCCTCCAGGTGGTTTATGTGACAATTATATATTGGTCGCCAAACAAGACAGCCATACTCAAGTTTGCTTCGCACAAGGGCATTAAATAAATGGACCAGTGTTGACGAACTCGAAAATAATCTAGCATTGCGGACGATGAAACCATAAACTTTGATGTTGAGTATAATCTCAGTCTCGATGGACCAAGATGTTCGATTTGAATATTGGACTGTATATTTCTCAATTTGTATGAGTATATTGACTTCTCGTCGTATTAATAAGAACTGTGTGTCCCTTATAAATTAATTTTGACAACTGCTCTCCGACGTAGCTCTACAAATACATACAGTACTAATCAAACGTCTTCTAAAATCGACAACTTTGCAATAATGTTCTTGCTTTGTATAGTAATCACCCTGGTCATGTCATTGAGGGGAAAACTAACCCCACTCTGTACAGTAGAGCATGACCAGGCTAATTCTTGGTGTCCTAACAAAGATTATAATGAGTATCTATTAATTATAGATACATTTGGTGTATTACGGGTAAAACCAAATCCGCATTCCACCAAATTATCAGGTATCGGCTTTTACTGAAATAAGATTATAATTTCAATGGAATTTGCCGTAACATTTGCTACATTGATTAAATTAATTGGTTGATATGAAGTATGAATGAGAATTTTTGATCAAATACTAGGCCGAGATCCTTAACCTCCTGAAGCCGAGTCAAATTAACATCTTCAATGTTGTAATCGAAAGATATGACATTTCCCTTCCTAGCAAAATTCACCACAGTATATTACATAACATTCAAGTGTAAACAATTATTATTACACCACCGGCTGATATCATTCAGGTCACTTTGTAGCCTCAAATAATCATGCATATATGACACGCTCTTATAAATTCTAATATCATGCGCATAAGCAACCTTCATGCAGTCCACCATCTCTAAGAGACCGTTAGCAAACAGGACAAATAGTATTCGTCCAAGATTGGATCCCTGTGGCACTCCCGAAGTTACTCGAAATTTTCTCGATTTGCAATTCTCTATTTATACGAATTGACTGCGATTACTCAAGTAGGACTCCACGAGAAGTGATAAATTATTCACGAATCCAAAAAGCTTCATAGTTTTAACTATAAGTGGTTTATGGTTTATCTAATCGAAATCTTTCTGGAAATCTGTATATATAACGTCGACCTGCCTGTTTAGGGCCTCTTTCCAGGTTTTTTGCCTCCCAAAAACGCTTCATCCTATCAGAACACTCTTTTTTCGGTTCATCTGTCCATTTTATTCCAAGTTGGCGTGACGATTTCTGCACAAACTTCACATGTGCAATTTTATAGCGCCCCGCCGTGAGATTTCTCAGATTCATTGTATTGATTAGTTGTAGATCTTTTTAGACCACTATTATCCACTCTGAGCCGCATTTAGTCTTTAGTATTTTATCAAGTATTTTTTTCGATATTCTGGACTGTTTCATACTGTATACATGTGCTTAAAACTTTGCTCGTCGTTTTCTCATTTTTTCCATTATTGTATTGGTCTTATGATGAAGTCCGTTCTCAGGTCTTCTCATCTAAATGAGTTTCTATTGATTAGCCCGTATACTTTCTGAGTATTATTTGTTTTTGTTTCTCTATTTCTCTATTATTTGAATGATCGTCAATAACTATTATTTCAGCTGTTGGATTGCTTCTGGAAGAATTTTTGTGTTATAGAATCTTTATTTTGCGCCTGACGAAATATACTTTTTATGAAAAAGCACTATGTTAACTTGTAGGCCTTTTCGAACTTAGTAATTTTTATTCGTTAGCGATTCGGTTAAACTGAGTAGAATGTAAACGAAAATGTATGAAATTTAGGAATTGTATACAACTCCTAGGAAATGTATACAGTTCAAAAGCTATTAAGGAAATGTATAAAATCACTAATCGATTGGGCAGATACTTGATGAAAATCTAAATACGAAATTGAAATAAATTCGAGTAGTTTTTTGATTTTCCCCATAGCTTAGTCAAACATGTCGAAATTGTTTCACCAACACAGTGGCTTCATTAGATGTGGATGACAAAAAAGTTTATATACAAATACTACATCCGGTGATTCTTTAGCAAATAGCGCGGATTGCACACCCGCATTCTTTACATGAAAGGGCCCCTGTAGTTTCCTATGAACTACATTTCTCGTGAACTACAATGAACTCTGCATTGGAGGTTGGCGTTTTTTTTGCATTGATCCAATTCGTTGTAAGAAACTTGGCTTGGCTCCGAGTTCACATGCAATGACTTTGGGATCCTAGTTTTTTTCGTGGAGTCCTGTATGATTTCCTCCCAATCTTCTTCAGTTTCAACTTGAATCATTAAAGCGTTAAATCATTGGGTAACTGGAAATCAACTTCTACCTTGCACCCAAAAAATGCCTTATGAGGAGATTGCTTAATACCAGTGTGAAAAGTTATGTTTTTCATAAATTGCATGCTTCATATTTCCGATTGCTGTTCAGAAAATTGCTTTTGAAAGCCCTGCCATGAGATTTCATCTGAGCGATGTCGAATCGTTTATACGACTACATTCAAGAAGGAATGATAATTCTTGTCACTGTTTCAATACGTTCTGAAGTTGTATCTAGAAAATGAAGGTGTTTAATAGTAGAAGAGATCTCGAAATTGAGATCCTTCGAATATTCCCTATTAACCCTATGATTAAGTTTGTTGATCTCATTGTTATTGTTCCCGTCATCAGAAAGTAAATTAGTCAAACACTTGATGCTCTGTGTAATGTGTCTCGGTGTGACTACATTTGCCCTGCACCTGAGTAGAAAATTCTTTCTGTTGGTTGTTTTAGCCAGCTTGATGTTGATGTGTGCCCATTGTTTAAGTCAGATTGCATTTATCTTGTTCGTTGCAATGACTGCCAACCAGTCTTTATCAGCCAGACGACCTAATGATTAAAAAGGAGGAAGGCTATCCACAGAAGTGACTCTAGGTTACAACCATAAAGATGCGCACTCGCAAATCATGCATCTTCTTTAGAGCATCAATTTGATTTTAAAGAACCCAAAATTATCTCCATGGAATCTATAATCTAAGGAACCTTCTTGGAAATATGCTATATTAACAATGATCCCAATAACATAAACTACTAAATAAAATAACTGACATTGAAAGTATTAGTTGTGTGTAGAGTAATCTGTTATCGTTGCACGAGTCTTGCCAAACTTCCAATGTCTAAGATCGTCGGTCGGGGGGATTGTTTTCTGTGACAATGCAGATTTTTGCTTGATATATCATGCTCATACGGTCTATGATTTAACATCACTTTTATTGGTTTGATTACATGTCATTATATATATATATATATATATATATATATATATATATATATATATATATATATATATATATATATATATACATACGCTGTTGAGCACTGGCGCTTTAATATTGAAAACAACTTTTGGATGGCTTTTGTGTCGTTTTTGTTGCTTTATAGACGTATGTCAGACGTCGGTTGCTTTTTCCACAATTTGTAACTATTAATTTAACACCTTGTCTATATCTAAGATTCCTGAACAAGAACCGTTCAATTGCGTTCACAATATAGAATTGCTGACGATTATTCGTTTGAATGAAAGGCAAAGATTTCAATCCTCACATACCCTCTCATCCATTGTAAGACAGAAATATAAAGTAAGTCGTATTCATATATAAGGTATAGATTAATGTACATCTCAAATCTTAGAATCGATGAAAGCACATGAATACATCTGCATTGAAGTTTCACACGTCCTTATCAATTGAGATACTACATAATTAATAACTAACACATTTGACTTAAGTTTCACTGAAGATATTGAAAACTCTATGTTTCGAGTGGTTAACCCATTATCAAGAGTATACATTATAACTGAATTTCAAAATGTACAACATTCATTTATATATCCTAAAATATCCTTTCCAGGATATAACCGGTGATTTTTTAAGAGTTAATTTTTTCAGGTTGGCGGCAATGGTTGGTAGTGGCATCCAAACGTCATTTGTCGAAGTGAAATGTTTTCAATAACCTTTGTCATTTCATCATAAAAAATTATAAACGAGCAACGATTGCAAATTGTTGAAATTTACTACCAAATTTCGTGCTCTGTGAAAAATGTGTATCGTTTGTTACGAGCATTTTATGGTCGTCATAATCGACCTGGTGAATCAACAATTCGTGCTGTTTTTACCGAATATCGCACCAAGTTCACTTTGTTGTACATTAAACCATTGTCTCGCATTTCCTTCGCACTTCATTCGCACTTCTGCAAGAATTGAATCCGAATGACCTATAAAAACGTCTAATTTTTGGTGAATGGGCCTTAGAACAGATTAATGAAAATTTCCTGCTTTACCGAAAAATTGTGTTCAGCGATGAGGCTCATTTCTGGCTCAACGGATATCTAAATAAATAAAACTGTCGCATCTGTAGTGATGAACAGACACATGCCATACAAGAATTTGGTGTGGTTTATGGGCTGGTGGTAACATCGGTCGATTTTTCTTCAAAGAAGACCGTGGAAGAACGTTACCGTCAACGGCGAACGATATCGAGCTATGATACGCAACTTTTTTTTGACCTATTTGGCCGATTTGAACTTGGTTGACATGTGGTTTCAACAAGACGCTGCCACCTGCCACCTAGTTCGTAAAACAATGGACATGTTGAAGGATGAACTTGGTGAGCAGCTTATCTCTCGGAATGGCCCTGTGAATTGCTTCCAAGATCATGTGATTTGACGCCTATGGATTATTTCTTGTTGGGTTATGTAAAGTCGTTAGTGTATATGGACAAGCCGAACATGATAGAATCCTCACAGGATAACATAACACGCGTAATTCGAGGAATACAGGCCGAAATGCTCGCAAAAGAGGCGCAAAATTGGACCTTCCGAATGGACCATTTAAAACGGAACCGCAGACAACATTTACATGAAGTTATTTTCAAAATGTGAATGACAACGGCCATGTTATCAACTTCAATAAAAATGATGCAAAGTGAGTGTTTTATTCGATTTGAAGAAACTACGCTTGAAAAATCACTCATTATAAGTGGAAGTTGTACATTTAGAAATTCAGTTATATTGTGAACTCTTGATAATGGGTTAATCACCCGAAACATATGTAGAGTTTTTAATATATTCATTGAAACTCAAGTCAAGTGTGATAATTTTTAATTTTATAGATTTTAACAAAATGTTTCACCAAGAGATAAACAAAACCTCCGTGTATTTATTAAGATATTAGATTTTACAAGTCTAGTTTTTTGGAACAATTTCATTTAACTTGATGAAGTGATGCGCCATCTAGGTTGAGGTTGTAGAGTCTCTAAATATTATTTCTCAAAACATGTCAGTAATTCACAACAAGAAAAAAAATCCGGTAGTTCTCGAGCTATATTATCGCATTTGTAGATAATACTACTTGGAGATATTCGCTATCAAAGTACACTAGAACTTTCCTTCTATATTTTTGACAACTCTGCAATGATGTTTTTTTGAATAATATATATTTATATATATATATATATATATATATATATATATATATATATATATATATATATATATATATATATATATATATATATATATATATATATATATATATATATATATATATATATAATTATTTTATTTTGAAAGATTTCAGCAAAAACATGCTTTTTTTGATATGAAAAAGTTTATTTTTGTTAACGTTGTAGTATATGTTGTAATATAACAAAGAAACGTTAACAAAAATAAACTTTTTCAATTCAAAGAAGCCTGTTATTGCTAAAAACTTTCAAAATAAAATATCTCAGGCAATAAATCAATTTCAAGAGATACATATATATAAGATATATATATATATATATATATATATATATATATATATATATATATATATATATATATATATATATATATATATATATATATATATATATATATATATATATATATATATATATATATATATATATATATATATATATTGTATAAATTTGAATCTTGGGCTTTTGGTTCAATTGAAACAAAATGATATTAGTTTATTTCCAAAATTACGTTTCAAAAAAGAAAGATTCGACACGAAACCAAGATAATTTTGACACTACTATACCTGAAGACAAAAAGGAAAACCAACATCTATGCATACCATATATTCCGTACTTGTCTGAAAATCTGGACAAACTTTTCGAAAAATATGACATAGAAGTGTGCCATAAGGGGTATAATCTGCTACGAAACAATTTCAGCAGACTAAAAAGTAATATTCCAATGGATAAAAGAACGCACACAATATACCAGATTTCATGTACAGACTGTACAGGAGTATACATTGGACAACCTAGCCAATACTTAAGAAATAGGCTGCATGGACATAGGTACGATTAAAAAAAATACCACTGGTCTCACAAAACACCAGCAGACATTGGGCCATAAGTTTGATTTTTCGGCTACAAAAATCTTAAAAACTGAACAACATAAAAAAACGCGAAATCCAGGAAATGATTCATATAAAGAAAAATCCAGAATCCACCAATGATAAAACCGACATAACTGGTCTAAGTAAAATCTACAATAATATTTTAACCGCATAAGAACATGCGGAAAAACATAAAGATGTATCATTGATGTGGGTATGAAATATTGCAGATGTGGAATCAATTTCCGAGTTCAGTCATATATTTGTAATACGCTTCAAGAGATAGACGTGAATTGTTATTTGGAAAAATTTTAAATATTTAAAAAAAATGTCAATATAGTTGTTTGTTTGTCACCTATGAACTTTTGTTCCGAAGCTTTTATATTGTGGTAAGATTTAAAATCATGTTTGTGAGCGTTGTTTTTATATTAATTTTGTTTTAGCGAGCATATGACATATACACCAGTTTGATAAAGGTTAAAATAATAACCGAAACGTAATTTTGGAAATAAACTAATATCATTTTGTTTCAATTGAACCAAAAGCCCAAGATTCAAATTTATACAATAAATATATATATATATATATATATATATATATATATATATATATATATATATATATATATATATATATATATATATATATATATAATATATATATTTAAATACATATGTATCTCTTGAAATTGATTTATTGCCTGAGATATTTTATTTTGAAAGTTTTTAGCAATAACAGGCTTCTTTGAATTCGAAAAAGTTTATTTTTGTTAACGTTTCTTTGTTATATTACAACATATACTACAACGTTAACAAAAATAAACGGGATTGCAACCTAACGGAGTCACAAGACAAAGAGGTGTCAGTCTCTAATATAGTGAAAAAAGTTGAAAATGAATGGAAACAAGTATCCAATAGGAAAGGGAATCGAAAAAGATCAAGACCTGCCTTAGTTGTAGGTAAATTTAATGATGATTCGTCAATCCAAGGAGTTGAAAAATCTAAAGTTTTGCATGTTTCTAATCTTAGTCCCACTATTACTATAGATGAACTGAAGAGTTTTCTACAGAGAAACTTTCACAAGGTAAAATGTGAGCCAATAATCTCCCGCTATCCAGAAAGCTATGCTTCTTTTAAAGTTATTATACCTATATCTGAATATGACAAGGCCTTAAAAGCTGAAAACTGGCCTATTCATGCTACTGTTAATCATTTTTTCTTCAACAAGAAAAACAACTTGGCGAATCCATAGCCCTTTCAGGACCCCAAAATTTGCCAGAGGATACATTGAACCTTCCATTCAAAATAATGCAGTTGAATGCACAGGGTATAAATAATAAATTTGGTCTACTTGAGATCTTCCTAACTATGAACTCTCCCGATATACTCTGTGTTGCAGAGCACTGGTGCAATCTGGAAAGTATTGTTCTGGCGTCGATTCCTGGTTACACATTGGCAGCTTATTTTTGCAGAACAGTAAAAAGGCATGGAGGTACTTGTATCTATGTTAAATCCGGTTGTGATTTCAAGAAAATAAGTGTTGCTGACTTTTCTGTCGAAGTGCACTGTGAATGTTGTGCCATTAAATTGGCCTTGAATAATAAAAAAGTGGCTGTAGTATGTGTGTATAGGTCTCCAACAGGTGAATATAAATTATTTTTAGAGAATTTATCGTATGTTTTTCAACGTTGTTGTGATGATGCGGATCATGTTTTCGTTTGTGGTGATCTAAACATTGATTATCTGAGTGAGAGCTCCCATAAACAGCATTTTCTTGATTTGTTGGATTGTTTTGATCTCAGGGTTGCTACCAGCAAGCCAACTAGGGTGTTTACGAATATAAGGGGTAAAACGTCAATCTCACAAATTGATTATATCATAACAAGTACTAACACTCAAATTCATTCAGAGGATGTAGTGGAAACTCATTTTAGTGACCATAGACTAGTCTGGTTGAAATGTTTCATTCGCAATTCTGAAACGATCGAGCTCAAAACGGTGGGGGGTTCAGGTATCGAAGTTGTTCACTAGAAAATTTAGAAAAATTGCGTGAAACTATTTCAAGGGTTGAATTTTGTGATCTGTTTAAATATGACGATATAAATAACTGTTTTCAACATTTTGTGAATGTGATCAGCGATATCATTGAAAAATGCTGCCCCTCATATATCACTAAAGCACGAAATGGTAATAATGTGGAATGGATTACCCCGAAGTAAAGCAAGCTGGTCGCAACCTACGGGATCTTCATTGGATTCATAGAAATGTTAACACAGAGGGATCGCTGGCTGCTTATAATCTTGCAAAGTCACGTTATAGACATATGCTGAGGAACACAAAATTGAATTTTTATGATAATCTGATTAGCATGACCAGTAATAGAAGCAAAATGGTGTGGAATATTGTCAACCGTGAGACTGGACGATCATTGACTAGAGCACAACCTATCAAGCTTCGGATAAATGACTCTCTGTTGTGTGAACCTGCCGAGATAGCTGTGGCGTTTAGTGAGCATTTTTCTGAAATAAATGAATTAAGTTTGAAAAACATTATGGCAATGCACTGTCAGTGTCTTGCACAGCTCATAGTATGAAGGAAAAAACGTTCTTCTTCAATCCTGTTACTGAGATTGATGTATTCAAAGTCATTGCATTTCTTAAAGATAAAAGGAGCACAGGATCAGATTTTATATCCACCAAAATAGTTAAATACACTTCTGAATACATTGCTAAACCACTGTGTCACTTAATAAATTTATCTGTTTCCTCGGGTAAATTTCCTACTTCTTTGAAACTTGCAACTGTTGTTCCAGTTTTTAAGAGGGATGATCCTTTGGATATTACTAACTATCGACCTATTTCTATTCTGAGTGTTTTTTCCAAAATCTTTGAAAAAATTGTTCTTGATCAGATGATGCAATATCTTAGTAGATTTAATATAATAAAAAATTGCCAACATGGTTTCAGATCTGGCAGATCTACCCAGTCTGCAGTGATTTCCTATGTTGAATTTATATATGGATCATTGGATTGTGGCCTACATGTTGCGGGGTTATTTTTTGATCTCTCGCGTGCCTTTGATTGTCTGATTTTCAACTTTATTCTTAGTAAGTTGTATAATCTTGGGTTCAGGGGTGTCTTTCTCGATTGGATTGAGAGCTATATTTCTGAGAGGCGCATGAGGGTCAGGATTCAAGATCATTGGTCTCACGAAAAAAGTACAAATTTGGGAGTCCCACAGGGCTCCGTGCTCGGTCCACTCTTGTTTCTTTTATTTATTAATGATTTGCCCGACTATGTAGAAGCAGATAAAATGACTATTTTTGCCGATGATACCTCGGTAGCCATTACAGCGGGGAGTCCTGAAAAACTCCTGGACAAATGTTCAATGATATTGGGGGAGTTCAAAAAATGGTGTCAGTATAATGCATTAATATTAAATACCAGTAAAACTAAATGCTTAATTTTTAATTCATCATATAATGTAGATAATGGAATGTTTATTCAGTTTGAAAGCGAAAAATTGTTTTTATGCGATCATGTTAAATTTCTGGGAATTTTATTAGATCGAGACCTCAGATGGTCCTTACATGTTGACTCTGTGACTAAAAAACTTAGCTCAGCTTTTTATGCAATCAATAAAATAAAGAATTTTTTATCTACCATATCCGTTATGGAAGTTTACTACGCGCTTGCATACAGTCACATCAATTATAATATTATGTTATGGGGTAGCTCTGTTGATAGTCAAAGAGTTTTCATATCTCAAAAACGTTTAATCAGAACTATTTTCAGACTAGGTCCTCGAGAATCTTGTAAGGGTGCATTTATTGGGAATAAAATATTGACTACACCTTGTATATTCATTTATAGGTGTTTGATCTATGTTAAGGAAAATGAAGGCAAGTTTGTAAAATTGAGTAGTTTTCATTGTCATAACACAAGAAATGTAAAAACTTTGTTTATTCCTGGACATAGCTCGGCCAAGTATGAAAATTCACCAGCGTATCAATGCATCAAATTATATAATCATCTACCTTATGCATTCAAATGCCTTGGTCCTGCTAGGTTTAGGAAAATTGTAAAGTCGGTGCTCCTGAAAAATTGTTACTATAGTGTAAGGGAGTACCTGACCGATAATAATATTACTTATGTCTGACTTGTCCAACACAATTATAAAATTGTCTAAATGGATGTAATAAATTCTATTCTATTCTATTCTATTCTATATATATATATATATATATATATATATATATATATATATATATATATATATATATATATATATATATATCATTGATGTGGGTATGAAATATTGCAGATGTGGAATCAATTTCCGAGTTCAGTCATATATTTGTAATACGCTTCAAGAGATAGACGTGAATTGTTATTTGGAAAAATTTTAAATATTTAAAAAAAATGTCAATATAGTTGTTTGTTTGTCACCTATGAACTTTTGTTGCCGAAGCATTTATATTGTGGTAAGATTTAAAATCATGTTTGTGAGCGTTGTTTTCATATCAATTTTGTTTTAGCGAGCATATGACATATACACCAGTTTGATAAAGGTTAAAATAATAACCGAAACGTAATTTTGAAATAAACTAATATCATTTTGTTTCAATTGAACCAAAAGCCCAAGATTCAAATTTATACAATATATATATATATATATATATATATATATATATATATATATATATATATATATATATATATATATATATATATATATATATATATATATATATATATATATATATATATATATATATATATATATATATATATATATATATATATATATATATATATATATATATATATATATATATATATATATATATATATATTTATTTGGAAAGTTTTTAGCATTAACAGGCTTTTTTAAATATAAAAAGTTTATTTCTGTTGACGTTTCGTTGTTATATTACAACTTTGTCAAAACTAATTAATTAATATAACAACGAAACGTCAACAGAAATAAACTTTTTCATATTAAAAAAGCCTGTTAATGCTAAAAACTTTCAATTTCATATTCACGTAGGCTCCCTCTATCGGAGGAAGGACGTATAAACTCTCCCTAGCGTTCAAGATTCCTACTCATGACAACAAGAGTGCGAGTGGAAGGCTTTGTAGATAATTCATTCGAACACAACAGAAAATTGTCCGCAATGTGTACGAAAAATCCCATGCCTAATCCCTCCAGATCACGCCGAGGCGGGCAAAAGTGTAGCTAGTTTCGAGATTCACAGGTCTCGGTACTAGTAAATACTGAGACTCTTAATCGAAATAGCGGAATATTTCAAATAAAACTCTCCGGGAGCTGTCTACACAATTGTTGTCAACGAGAACGAACTTATCACTTTCGAGAGTGAATATAAGAGCGTTTCGAAAATTTCATCGATCTTGTTGAATGATAATAGGATACAATTGTTTCATCAATATTATGAATCATCAGTCCATATTTAATCTATCAATCAAGAATCGATGACTTTCAAAACGAACATTGGTCCTATACCAAATTGAAAGATATTTTACCTAGTGCAATATTCACGTAAGCTCCCTATATCACACAACAGAAAATTGTTGTGTTCGAAAACAGAGGGAGCCTACGTGAATATTGGTCACTAGGTACTAGGTCAAATATCTCTACATTTGGTATAGGGCCAATGATCGTTTTGAAAGTCATTGGTTCTTGATTGATAGATTAAATATGGACTGATGATTCATAATAATGATGAAACAATTGTATCCTATTATTATCATTCAACAAGATCGATGAATTTTTCGAGACGCTCTTAACATCCACTCTCGAAAGTGATGTGTTCGTTCTCGTTGACAACAATTGTGTAGACAACTCCCTGAGAGTTTTATTTGAAAAATTTCGATATTTCGATTAAGAGTCTCAGTATTCACTAGTATTGAATGACCTGTGAATCTCGAAACTAGCTCTACTCTTGCCGGCCAGGGCGTGATCTGGATGAATTAGGCATGGGATTATTCGTACACATTGTGGACAATTTTCTGTTGTGTTCGAATGAAATATCTACAAAGCCTTCCACTCGCACTCTTGTTGTCATGCCTTTTCTTCGATAGAGGGAGCCTACGTGAATATTGCACTAGGTAAAATATGTCTCAATTTGTGACCAATGTTCGTTTTGAGAATCATCGATTCTTGATTGATAGATAAAACATGGACTGGTGAATCATAATAATGATGAAACAATTGTATTCTATTATCATTCAACAAGATCGATGAATTTTTCGAAACGCTCTAAATATTCACTCTCGAAAGTGATGGGTTCGTTCTCGTTGACAACAATTGTGTAGACAGCTCCCTGAGAGTTTTATTTGAAATATTTCGATATTTCAATTAAGAGTCTCAGTACTGAATGACCTGTGAATCTCGAAACTATATATATATATATATATATATATATATATATATATATATATATATATATATATATATATATATATATATATATATATATATATATATATATATATATATATATATATATATATATATATATATATATATATATATATATATATATATATATATATATATATATATATATATATATATATATATATGTGTGTATGTAAAGAAAGTACTTTCTATAGTTAAATTTACCCAGCTTTATACATTACGCGCGTCCTTTAACTAACTTCAGATATTACGTTTGGCAAATTTTGAGATTCTGAATATTATTAGTAATTATATAGTAAAGCAAATATTGATAATAATAAACTTCAATTGTTGTTTTTCATGTTATACAGGTCTTTGTAATTGATTTGAAAATAATAACTAATGAATAACTTTTGTTCTACAGAGAAACACTACTAATTATTATTATGAATATAAATTATAACATCCATTATGAAACAAAAATTTTGTTTATGATGTCAAAGATACAGTTTGAATTTACGGCATTGGCTTCACCAAAGGATACCAAGTTTAATGTAACTGCCATAACCTCAATCTATTCAGAAGATGGAAAAAGATATATATTGCCAGAAGAATTTAGATATATGGGAGACCACTTACAGTTGAAAAAAAACAATAATAGTGTGAAACTAGCTAATACATTGAAAAAAAATTCAGGTAAGAGAAGTATGGATTATATTATCAAAAAAATTAGAGGCAATATACATAGATGAAGATGGAAATTTGCAATTCGAAGAATTCAGGGAAAATAGATGGAAAAAGTAAAGAAAGTGCACAGGATCATAATCTGATGGGGATATTAGAAGAACTGATTGAAACAACATAAAATGAAAATTAATTTTTTTCTTAAATATCACAAAAAGTTATGATCGAAAACCATTCGAGCAAAAATACAATTGCTACATTGTATATATAAATGCTATACATTAGATGGAAGGCTTTGAAATAAAGTGCTCTAGATCTGAAGTAGTTGAAAAGGCAGATGAAATTGAAACGTTGAAGTTATTTTTCGTGAACCTAGTTGAGGAACTCTTCCTCACTCATAAAGATTAACACTAGATGCTGGTTAGTTGAAATGAAAAAAAAAAGATTTTTTGAATATTTCACTTATAATGGATGGATTAATGTAACCAATTCAATATCATTTAAATAACGGGAAGTTTCGCAAACTACTAAGCTTCGAAAAAAGAAAAACATTTGATAGAATTATTTTAGACACAGTTATTAAGAAAAAAAATCAATCGAAGAGTCATATAGCTCATTTGCTGCACCAGTGGCTCTAGCATCAAAAAAAGGTGCAGGAAAGGCTGGACTATGCATCGATTTTATTGGATTGAATAAAATTTTGACACTCCAGGCGCATTTTTTCACTTTGATTGACGATTTGAAAATTAAAGCAATAAATTGCGAAAAATTCACATCACCGGATATCAGTTCAGCATTTTGATAGATACGAGTTAGGATAGAAGATAGAAATGCAACAGGCTTCATAACTGAGGAAGGACATTATCAATGGACTTCTCTATCATACGGATTGAAATCAGCAGCAATCTTACAAGGAATTTTATCAAGCATTTTGATAAACAATGATCTCAAGAATTTCACTGAAAACAACATAGACGACATATTAATAAGAGACTTTTGAAGAGCACATCATGCACATACAGAGAGTTTTAGAAGCCATTATAAAAGAAGGATTCATATGCATTTAAATCAGTTGAATATCTTGAACACATAATAGAAAATGATTCATTGAGACCAAATACAGATTATTTAGATTCGTTAGTTTATGTCGGTTATTCTTGGAGATGTATCACATTCGCGCGGATACAAACGTCATCAATTTCAGGACCGACACAGATAATATAAGTAATATTTATTGTAACATATTGAACCGTATCAGTGGTTAATACGCAGACCACATGTTTGTTTCTATTCGTTTTCATAACGTCGTTTATATACTGGCTGAATGTTCTCTTTGTTAAGTCGTGTTGTTTTTCTAAATTATTATGTTACTAAATTTTAAATCTTGACCACATTTCAGGTCTGTGAGTATTATGTGACTGTTGATCATTTTCAGTGTTTTATTTGTTTAATTTTCATGTGTAGATCTCTTGAAAAAGTCCACAAAAAAACAGACGAAATATCGAGAAATAGAGACTAAGGAACTAACTCTTGGTACCTGACCCCTTTCCCGATAACTTTCCTTTTATAAATTCAACTCAAGTGTCGATAAATTTTCACTTATATATATATATATATATATATATATATATATATATATATATATATATATATATATATATATATATATATATATATATATATATATATATATATATATATATATATATATATATATATATATATATATATATATATATATATATTTATATAATCGAAATATTTAAAATAGAACTCTCATGGAGCTGTCTACACAATTGTTGTAACGAGAACGAACCCATCACATTCGAGAGTGATAAAACGATACAATTGTTTCATCATTATTATGAATCATCAGTGCATATTTAATCTTTCAATCAAGAATCGATGATTTTCAAAACGAACATTGGTCCTATACCAAATTAAGAGATATTTTACCTAGTGCAATATTCACGTAGGCTCCCTCTATCGGAGGAAGGACGTATAAACTCTCCCTAGCGTTCAAGATTCCTACTCATGACAACAAGAGTGCGAGTAGAAGGCTTTGTAGATAATTCATTCGAACACAACAGAAAATTGTCCGCAATGTGTACGAATAATCCCATGCCTAATCCCTCCAGATCACGCCGAGGCGGGCAAAAGTGTAGCTAGTTTCGAGATTCACAGGTCTCGGTACTAGTAAATACTGAGACTCTTAATCGAAATAGCGGAATATTTCAAATAAAACTCTCCGGGAGCTGTCTACACAATTGTTGTCAACGAGAACGAACCCATCACTTTCGAGAGTGAATATAAGAGCGTTTCGAAAATTTCATCGATCTTGTTGAATGATAATAGGATACAATTGTTTCATCAATATTATGAATCATCAGTCCATATTTAATCTATCAATCAAGAATCGATGACTTTCAAAACGAACATTGGTCCTATACCAAATTGAAAGATATTTTACCTAGTGCAATATTCACGTAAGCTCCCTCTATCACACAACAGAAAATTGTTGTGTTCGAAAACAGAGGGAGCCTACGTGAATATTGGTCACTAGGCACTAGGTCAAATATCTCTACAATTGGTATAGGGCCAATGATCGTTTTGAAAGTCATCGATTCTTGATTGATAGATTAAATATGGACTGATGATTCATAATAATGATGAAACAATTGTATCCTACTATTATCATTCAACAAGATCGATGAATTTTTCGAGACGCTCTTAACATCCACTCTCGACAGTGATGTGTTCGTTCTCGTTGACAACAATTGTGTAGACAACTCCCTGAGAGTTTTATTTGAAAAATTTCGATATTTCGATTAAGAGTCTCAGTATTCACTAGTATTGAATGACCTGTGAATCTCGAAACTAGCTCTACTCTTGCCCGCCAGGGCGTGATCTGGAGGAATTAGGCATGGGATTATTCGTACACATTGTGGACAATTTTCTGTTGTGTTCGAATGAAATATCTACAAAGCCTTCCACTCGCACTCTTGTTGTCATGCCTTTTCTTCGATAGAGGGAGCCTACGTGAATATTGCACTAGGTAAAATATGTCTCAATTTGTGACCAATGTTCGTTTTGAGAATCATCGATTCTTGATTGATAGATAAAACATGGACTGGTGATTCATACTAAAGATGAAACAATTGTATTCTATTATCATTCAACAAGATCGATGAATTTTTCGAAACGCTCTAAATATTCACTCTCGAAAGTGATGGGTTCGTTCTCGTTGACAACAATTGTGTAGACAGCTCCCTGAGAGTTTTATTTGAAATATTTCGATATTTCAATTAAGAGTCTCAGTACTGAATGACCTGTGAATCTCGAAACTATATATATATATATATATATATATATATATATATATATATATATATATATATATATATATATATATATATATATATATATATATATATATATATATATATATGTGTGTGTATGTAAAGAAAGTACTTTCTATAGTTAAATTTACCCAGCTTTATACATTACGCGCGTCCTTTAACTAACTTCAGATATTACGTTTGGCAAATTTTGAGATTCTGAATATTATTTTTCTTTTGAAAAGAGAGGAATTTTTCTCTCATTTGCAGAAGATCCATAAAAATTGGTGTCACCATATTTCAATATACGTAGTTAATATTTTCATTAGAGTTGAATATATATATATATATATATATATATATATATATATATATATATATATATATATATATATATATATATATATATATATAGTTCAAAGATTCACAGGTAATTCAATACTAGTAAATACTGAGACTCTTAATCGAAATATCGAAATATTTCAAATAAAACTCTCAGGGAGCTGTCTACACAAATGTTGTCAACGAGAACGAACCCATCACTTTCGAGAGTGAATATTAAGAGCGTTTCGAAAAATTCATCGATCTTGTTGAATGATAATAGGATACAATTGTTTCATCATTATTATGAATCATCAGTCCATATTTAATCTATCAATCAAGATATCGATTCTTCAGATTATATGACATTTTCCTGTGGGTGATGATATCTCTCAAAACACCAATTCCACGAGGTATGTTGTGCTGCCCTATATCCGGGGGTTGACACAAAGACTAATTCACGCCCTCAGTGATGTTCCAAATATAAAATTGGCCAGATATAACCCATTTTCTGTTTATAGACTCTTCAGTAGATTAAAAGACAAGATTTCAACTTTGTCCATCTCTGACTGCGTGTATCTAGTGAATTGTAAAGACTGCCATTCCGTGTACATCGGTCAGACGACCCAATCGTTAAAAAGAAGAATGGCTATTCACAGCAGTGACATCCGTCTGCAGCCGAGAAGATGCGCACTTGCCAGCCATGCGTCTGCTTTAAACCACAATTTTGACTTAAACCAGCCAAAAATTCTCTCAGTAGAGACAAATTATAATAAAAGAATGTTCTTAGAGATGTGTTATATCAGGAACATACCCAACAACATAAATAAAAGAACAGACATTGAGAATCTTAGTTCCATATACAGCTACTTACTCTCGTTGGATGAGAATGGTTAAATTCGGAAAAATAGCTGAGACCAACGTTCATACGTCCTGTCAACAGTTACAGAAAACATTCGTAACTTATACGTCATTTCAAACAATGTTCTATGTCATAAGAAATGTCACTTTATTATATTTTTCATGTTTACGTTGTTATCTACATGCTTGTTCTTAAAATAATTTTCCTGCATTTGTAATGGATTATTGAATGACTTCTGTATTGTTTTTTGTCAGTTTAACCACTTATGTCAGATGTAGGTATTTTTCACTATCTTTTATAATTACTTAACATCTTGTAATACGATTTCAGCATTCCTGATGAAGAACTGAACCTTAGTTCGAAATATAGAATTACTGACGATTAGTCTTGGATTAATTTAATAGCCCAAATTGCCGATAACCGAACAATTTTACATATATATATATATATATATTTATATATATATTCATATTCATTGCTATCTTGAACCATTTTGTGATATAGATGTTTAATAAATATTTTTGAGAACCAGAAAACCCAATAATTTCTTTCTGAATATATATATATATATTTTTTTTATTAATTTATTTTTTTATTTTAATTTACTATTTCGATCTCATCATGTCTGATCAACGAGAAATTTCGTTCCAACTTAATTTACTACAAGATAACAGAACCAAGATATCGCTCAATAGCGATTCTTAGAATCTAGATAATATTTTGTCACTAAGTTAACGTGTACACTAATATCATATATCATCATCATATATATATATATATATATATATATATATATATATATATATATATATATATATATATATATAATATATATTATATATATATATATTATATGATATATATATATTATTATATATATATAATTTATTATATATTATTTGCGAAACGCCCATAATATTCACTCTCGAAAGTGATGGGTTCGTTCTCGTTGACAACATTTGTGTAGACAGCTCCCTGAGAGTTTTATTTGAAATATTTAGATTAAGAGTATCAGTATTTACTAGTACTGAATGACCTGTGAATCTTTGAACTAGCTACACTTTTGCCCGCTTGGGCGTGATCTGGAGCGATTAGGCATGGGATTATTCGTACACATTTCAGACAATTTTCTGTTGTGTTCCAATGAAATATCTATAAAGCCTTCCACTCGCACTCTTGTTGTCATGAGTAGGAATGATCTGAGTATTTATGACCTGTGTCCAATTTTCTACCAATTAACCAGTGTTCCCAATATTTTACTGCTTCTTTGATTGCTAGACATCATAAATATATACCTTTTTCCTTTTTTGTGTTTCATTTGATTATTCTGAAAAATAAACTACTGACTTTTCTTTTCTATGCCTCTGTGTCTGTTTCAAAATTGCACCCAAACCTTCTATTGAAGCATCTATATATTTTGATATAGTTTTCACAGTAGTTTTTTATTTCTACAAATGATTTTTCGCAATCTTCTGACAAATCAAATTTAACGTTTTTCCCTCATAATTTATGCACTGGATCGATATTGGATGGATTTTCGGTATGTATTCATGATAAAAAATTATTTTGACTAAAAGTTGTCCAATCTTTTATTGCGGTTTTGGAGTTGGAAAATTGTGTATTGAAACTAAATAATCTGTATTTGGTCTCAATGAATCATTTTCTATTATGTGTTCAAGATATTCAACTGATTTAAATGCATATGAATCCTTCTTTTATAATGGCTTCTAAAACTCTCTGTATGTGCATGATGTGCTCTTCAAAAGTCTCTTATTAATATGTCGTCTATGTTGTTTTCAGTGAAATTCTTGAGATCATTGTTTATCAAAATGCTTGATGAAATTCCTTGTAAGATTGCTGCTGATTTCAAACCGTATGATAGAGAAGTCCATTGATAATGTCCTTCCTCAGTTATGAAGCCTGTTGCATTTCTATCTTCTATCCTAACTCGTATCTATCAAAATGCTGAACTGATATCCGGTGATGTGAATTTTTCGCAATTTATTGCTTTAATTTTCAAATCGTCAATCAAAGTGAAAAAATGCGCCTGGAGTGTCAAAATTTTATTCAATCCAATAAAATCGATGCATAGTCCAGCCTTTCCTGCACCTTTTTTGATGCTAGAGCCACTGGTGCAGCAAATGAGCTATATGACTCTTCGATTGATTTTTTCTTAATAACTGTGTCTAAAATAATTCTATCAAATGTTTTTCTTTTTCGAAGCTTAGTAGTTTGCGAAACTTCCCGTTATTTAAATGATATTGAATTGGTTACATTAATCCATCCATTATTAGTGAAATATTCGAAAAATTCTTTTTTTTTTCATTTCAACTAACCAGCATCTAGTGTTAATCTTTATGAGTGAGGAAGAGTTCCTCAACTAGGTTCACGAAAAATAACTTCAACGTTTCAATTTCATCTGCCTTTTCAACTACTTCAGATCTAGAGCACTTTATTTCAAAGCGTTCCATCCAATGTATAGCATTTATATATACAATGTAGCAATTGTATTTTTGCTCGAATGGTTTCGATCTTTTTGTGATATTTGAGAAAAAAATTAATTTTCATTTTATGTTGTTTCAATCAGTTCTTCTAATATCCCCATCAGATTATGATCCTGTGCACTTTCTTTACTTTTTCCATCTATTTTCCCTGAATTCTTCGAATTGCAAATTTCCATCTTCATCTATGTATATTGCCTCTAATTTTTTTGATAATATAATCCATACTTCTCTTACCTGAATTTTTTTTCAATGTATTAGCTAGTTTCACACTATTATTGTTTTTTTTCAACTGTAAGTGGTCTCCCATATATCTAAATTCTTCTGGCAATATATATCTTTTTCCATCTTCTGAATAGATTGAGGTTATGGCAGTTACATTAAACTTGGTATCCTTTGGTGAAGCCAATGCCGTAAATTCAAACTGTATCTTTGACATCATAAACAAAATTTTTGTTTCATAATGGATGTTATAATTTATATTGATAATAATAATTAGTAGTGTTTCTCTGTAGAACAAAAGTTATTCATTAGTTATTATTTTCAAATCAATTACAAAGACCTGTATAACATGAAAAACAACAATTGAAGTTTATTATTATCAATATTTGCTTTACTATATAATTACTAATAATATTCAGAATCTCAAAATTTGCCAAACGTAATATCTGAAGTTAGTTAAAGGACGCGCGTAATGTATAAATTTAACTGGGTAAATTTAACTATAGAAATATACTTTCTTTACATACACACACATATATATATATATATATATATATATATATATATATATATATATATATATATATATATATATATATATATATATATATATATATATATATATATATATATATATGTGTGTGTATGTAAAGAAAGTACTTTCTATAGTTAAATTTACCCAGCTTTATACATTACGCGCGTCCTTCAACTAACTTCAGATATTACGTTTGGCAAATTTTGAGATTCTGAATATTATTAGTAATTATATAGTAAAGCAAATATTGATAATAATAAACTTCAATTGTTGTTTTTCATGTTATACAGGTCTTTGTAATTGATTTGAAAATAATAACTAATGAATAACTTTTGTTCTACAGAGAAACACTACTAATTATTATTATCAATATAAATTATAACATCCATTATGAAACAAAAATTTTGTTTATGATGTCAAAGATACAGTTTGAATTTACGGCATTGGCTTCACCAAAGGATACCAAGTTTAATGTAACTGCCATAACCTCAATCTATTCAGAAGATGGAAAAAGATATATATTGCCAGAAGAATTTAGATATATGGGAGACCACTTACAGTTGAAAAAAAACAATAATAGTGTGAAACTAGCTAATACATTGAAAAAAAATTCAGGTAAGAGAAGTATGGATTATATTATCAAAAAAATTAGAGGCAATATACATAGATGAAGATGGAAATTTGCAATTCGAAGAATTCAGGGAAAATAGATGGAAAAAGTAAAGAAAGTGCACAGGATCATAATCTGATGGGGATATTAGAAGAACTGATTGAAACAACATAAAATGAAAATTAATTTTTTTCTCAAATATCACAAAAAGTTATGATCGAAAACCATTCGAGCAAAAATACAATTGCTACATTGTATATATAAATGCTATACATTGGATGGAACGCTTTGAAATAAAGTGCTCTAGATCTGAAGTAGTTGAAAAGGCAGATGAAATTGAAACGTTGAAGTTATTTTTCGTGAACCTAGTTGAGGAACTCTTCCTCACTCATAAAGATTAACACTAGATGCTGGTTAGTTGAAATGAAAAAAAAAAGATTTTTCGAATATTTCACTAATAATGGATGGATTAATGTAACCAATTCAATATCATTTAAATAACGGGAAGTTTCGCAAACTACTAAGCTTCGAAAAAAGAAAAACATTTGATAGAATTATTTTAGACACAGTTATTAAGAAAAAAAATCAATCGAAGAGTCATATAGCTCATTTGCTGCACCAGTGGCTCTAGCATCAAAAAAAGGTGCAGGAAAGGCTGGACTATGCATCGATTTTATTGGATTGAATAAAATTTTGACACTCCAGGCGCATTTTTTCACTTTGATTGACGATTTGAAAATTAAAGCAATAAATTGCGAAAAATTCACATCACCGGATATCAGTTCAGCATTTTGATAGATACGAGTTAGGATAGAAGATAGAAATGCAACAGGCTTCATAACTGAGGAAGGACATTATCAATGGACTTCTCTATCATACGGTTTGAAATCAGCAGCAATCTTACAAGGAATTTCATCAAGCATTTTGATAAACAATGATCTCAAGAATTTCACTGAAAACAACATAGACGACATATTAATAAGAGACTTTTGAAGAGCACATCATGCACATACAGAGAGTTTTAGAAGCCATTATAAAAGAAGGATTCATATGCATTTAAATCAGTTGAATATCTTGAACACATAATAGAAAATGATTCATTGAGACCAAATACAGATTATTTAGTTTCAATACACAATTTTCCAACTCCAAAACCGCAATAAAAGATTGGACAACTTTTAGTCAAAATAATTTTTTATCATGAATACATACCGAAAATCCATCCAATATCGATCCAGTGCATAAATTATGAGGGAAAAACGTTAAATTTGATTTGTCAGAAGATTGCGAAAAATCATTTGTAGAAATAAAAAACTACTGTGAAAACTATATCAAAATATATAGATGCTTCAATAGAAGGTTTGGGTGCAATTTTGAAACAGACACAGAGGCATAGAAAAGAAAAGTCAGTAGTTTATTTTTCAGAATAATCAAATGAAACACAAAAAAGGAAAAAGGTATATATTTATGATGTCTAGCAATCAAAGAAGCAGTAAAATATTGGGAACACTGGTTAATTGGTAGAAAATTGGACACAGGTCATAAATACTCAGATCATTCCTACTCATGACAACAAGAGTGCGAGTGGAAGGCTTTATAGATATTTCATTGGAACACAACAGAAAATTGTCTGAAATGTGTACGAATAATCCCATGCCTAATCGCTCCAGATCACGCCCAAGCGGGCAAAAGTGTAGCTAGTTCAAAGATTCACAGGTCATTCAGTACTAGTAAATACTGATACTCTTAATCTAAATATTTCAAATAAAACTCTCAGGGAGCTGTCTACACAAATGTTGTCAACGAGAACGAACCCATCACTTTCGAGAGTGAATATTATGGGCGTTTCACAAATAATATATAATAATATTATATATTATATAATATATATATAATATTATAATATATATATATATATATATATATATATATATATATATATATATATATATATATATATATATATATATATATATATATATATGATGATATATATGATATTAGTGTACACGTTAACTTAGTGACAAAATATTATCTAGATTCTAAGAATCGCTATTGAGCGATATCTTGGTTCTGTTATCTTGTAGTAAATTAAGTTGGAACGAAATTTCTCGTTGATCAGACATGATCAGATCGAAATAGTAAATTAAAATAAAAAAAATAAATTAATAAAAAAATATATATATATATATATATATATATAGAAAGAAATTATTATATATATATTCAGAAAGTTTTTTCTGGTTCTCAAAAATATTTATTAAACATCTATATCACAAAATGGTTCAAGATAGCAATGAATATGAATATATATATATATATATATATATATATATATATATATATATATATATATATATATATATATATATATATATATATATATATATATATATATATATATATATATATATATATATATATATATATATATATATATATATATATATATATATATATATATATATATATATATATGTAAAATTGTTGGGTTATCGGCAATTTGGGCTATTAAATTAATCCAAGACTAATCGTCAGTAATTCTATATTTCGAACTAAGGTTCAGTTCTTCATCAGGAATGCTGAAATCGTATTACAAGATGTTAAGTAATTATAAAAGATAGTGAAAAATACCTACATTTGACATAAGTGGTTAAACTGACAAAAAACAATACAGAAGTCATTCAATAATCCATTACAAATGCAGGAAAATTATTTTAAGAACAAGCATGTAGATAACAACGTAAACATGAAAAATATAATAAAGTGACATTTCTTATGACATAGAACATTGTTTGAAATGACGTATAAGTTACGAATGTTTTCTGTAACTGTTGACAGGACGTATGAACGTTGGTCTCAGCTATTTTTCCGAATTTAACCATTCTCATCCAACGAGAGTAAGTAGCTGTATATGGAACTAAGATTCTCAATGTCTGTTCTTTTATTTATGTTGTTGGGTATGTTCCTGATATAACACATCTCTAAGAACATTCTTTTATTATAATTTGTCTCTACTGAGAGAATTTTTGGCTGGTTTAAGTCAAAATTGTGGTTTAAAGCAGACGCATGGCTGGCAAGTGCGCATCTTCTCGGCTGCAGACGGATGTCACTGCTGTGAATAGCCATTCTTCTTTTTAACGATTGGGTCGTCTGACCGATGTACACGGAATGGCAGTCTTTACAATTCACTAGATACACGCAGTCAGAGATGGACAAAGTTGAAATCTTGTCTTTTAATCTACTGAAGAGTCTATAAACAGAAAATGGGTTATATCTGGCCAATTTTATATTTGGAACATCACTGAGGGCGTGAATTAGTCTTTGTGTCAACCCCCGGATATAGGGCAGCACAACATACCTCGTGGAATTGGTGTTTTGAGAGATATCATCACCCACAGGAAAATGTCATATAATCTGAAGAATCGATATCTTGATTGATAGATTAAATATGGACTGATGATTCATAATAATGATGAAACAATTGTATCCTATTATCATTCAACAAGATGGATGAATTTTTCGAAACGCTCTTAATATTCACTCTCGAAAGTGATGGGTTCGTTCTCGTTGACAACATTTGTGTAGACAGCTCCCTGAGAGTTTTATTTGAAATATTTCGATATTTCGATTAAGAGTCTCAGTATTTACTAGTATTGAATTACCTGTGAATCTTTGAACTATATATATATATATATATATATATATATATATATATATATATATATATATATATATATATATATATATATATATATATATATATATATATATATATATATATATTCAACTTCTAATGAGAATATTAACTACGTATATTGAAATATGGTGACACCAATTTTTATGGATCTTCTGCAAATGAGAGAAAAATTCCTAATAAGAATCATCAAAAGTTTTCTTATAACTCGCAACATGTTGTGTCTACCCGTGTATTTGACGCGATTTGGGCATTGTTCTCCACAAGAGTTATTCTTCTGTATACTTTATCGAATGCTTCCAATTGGGACATAGTTTTATGAGAGGGGAACTCAATATTTCGCCCCACAGCTTCCTAGATTTGCATCGAAACATCTTTCCACATATTCTTTATCTTTATGAATATCACAGCAATAAAAACAAAATTCAGGATAAAATACGTATTCAAACTGAATGATCCGTTTTTTGAATTAATGAGTCAATGAAATAATAACATTTTTATCAATTCTTCGATGGGTGTAAAATGGTTTAACCTTAGAACACCAGTCTCTTGTTCTCTACTTATACCTCTGATCAACCTTATAGACGGAGAGCCAGTGTCCAATTTCGAGTTGTCTTTTCAGAATTCACGAAAACTTACCTACTCAATATTCAATACCGGTTTGATGAACGGTCGCAGTAAAGAACCCTCGAATCTAAAGGGGTACGAAAAAACATTTGTTATATCGTCAGTCACATTACTTTGAAAAATTATTGTGAATGACATTTAAAACCCATTGAAAAATCGCCAGAACTCATTCTACTCTCGTAATTGTTTTATTTCTCTCAATGGTTTCGGATTACGAAAGCGCATAGGCCATTCTTCAAGAAGGATACAAAAACAAAAGTCTCCTCTTCAATAAATTGATGACCAAAATACTAGCCTTACCAAATTCAGATTTCGAGTCAGCAAAGAGAATAAAGGACCTTCATGATACGACAGAAGAATGCCTCCAAGCAATTAGTAACCTGGGTGTGGATACAAGCAGCTGGGGTACTTTCATCACTTCATGAATTCATCAACCCCCTGACAGATTGAGGCCTTGTCAGGGGACATTTCATTGTGGAGCCATAGCACTCCACATTTATGAAAATGGTCCTTCGAGCTACAGTTGAACCACTACAAGACTAGCAACCAAGCAGGCCATCAGCGTCTATGAGGGGCAGTCACACACGAAGAGATCCACAGTTCAGATCCTTCAACTAAACTACAAGACTGGCAGTCAAGAGGGCCATCAGCGTCTGAAATAGGGCAGTCACACACGAAGAGATCCACAGTCCAGGTCCTTCAACTACAAGACTAGCAACCAAGAGGGCCATCAGCGTCTATGGAGGGGCAGTCACACACGAAGAGATCCACAGTCCAGGTCCTTCAACTAAACTACAAGACTAGCAACCAACAGGGAAAATAACATCGTCTATGAGGGGCAGTCACACACGAAGAGATTCACAGTTCAGATCCTTCAACTAAACTACAAGACTGGCAACCAAGAGGGTCATCAGCGTCTAAAATAGGGCAGTCACACACGAAGAGATCCACAGTCCAGGTCCTTCAACTACAAGACTAGCAACCAAGAGGGCCATCAGTGTCTATGGAGGGGCAGTCACACACGAAGAGATCCACAGTCCAGGTCCTTCAACTAAACTCCAAGACTAGCAGCCAACAGGGCCAACAGCGTCTATCGGAAGGGCAGTCATACACGAAGAGATCCACAATTCAGGTCCTTCAACTAAACTACAAGACTAGCAACCAAGAGAGACAGTCACACACGAAGAGATCCTCAGTCCAGGTCCTCCAACTAAAGCACAAGACTAGCAACCAAGAGGGCCATCAGCGTCTATCGAGGGGTTGGTCAAACACGGAGGGATCCACAATACAGGTCCTTCAACATGAAAACACAAGACTAGCAACCAATAGGGCGATCAGCGTCTATCAAGGGGCAGTCAAACACGGAAAGATTCACAGTCCAGAGCCTTCAACGTGAAAATACAAGACTAGCAACCAATAATACCATCAGCGTCTATCAAGGGGCAGTCACACACGGAAAGATCCACAGACCAGGTCATTCAACTAAACTACAAGACTAACAACTAAGAGGACCATCAGCATCTATCAAGGGGCAGTCAAACACGGAAAGATCCACAGTCCAGAGCCTTCAATGTGAAAATACAAGACTAGCAACCAATAGTACCATCAGCGTCTATCAAGGGACAGTCATACACGGAAGGATCCACAGTCCAGGTCATTCAACTAAACTACAAGACTAGCAACTTAGGTGACCATCAGCGTCTACCAAGGGGCAGTCACACAAGAAATGATCTACATTCCAGGTCCTTAAACATTGAAACGAATCCAAGGTGAAGTTCACCGATCAAGAGAGCCCGATTATAAACCGGTCAGATGGGAAAATTTAGTACAACCATCCAAGCCGTCGAAGTACGAACCATTGAAGCCGTCGATATGAAGCCCTTAATGTAAGATCGTCAGGGCCCCCAGAATGTTTAAAATCTTTGAGATTTCGAACAGATTTTCTATGCACAATCAATAAGAGAACCAAGTTAGCTGGGAGAATTTAGAACAGTCGTCGAGATTAAGCTCTTGTTGTTAGATCTTCGGAGCCTCCCAGCATGTTCAGAATCTCGAAGATTTTGAACAGATTTATATAGCTAGAATAAGAAATATTTTGATAATGCATTAGGCAGTAGGTAAGTAAGTTAACGCAACTATTGCGAATATCATATGTTTACCATACTCGCATGAGTGTGATGAACTTCATTTTAGCGAGTAAGCAGTTTTTATTTTATGTATAAATGGACCATGTTTAGAACTATGGGGTGCTAATCCCTAACCATAAATCTAAGAATGTTATCAAAGTATGAATATTAGTAATGCCGAATTCTCCCGATTCTTGGAAATCGGTATGAAAGGAGTTCGGTGCTGACGAGGCCTCAATCTGCCTACTCCTTGTCAGATGTTAATTAATCATCTACCAGTGGACAACTAATGTAGAGCCCAATTCTCCTGATTCCTGGAAATCGGTATGAAAGGGTTCGTTGCTGATAGGGCCTCAATCAGCCTACTCCTTGTCAGGGGGTGATTAGTTGCCTACTGATGGACAACCAATTTAAGGCTCAATTCTCCTGATTCCTGGAAATCGGTATGAAAGAATTTCGGTGCTGACAATGCCTCAATCTGCGTTCTCCTTGTCAGGTGAATGAGTTGACTACTGATGTAGAACTGATTTTATTAAGAAAAAATCAACGTATTTATACATAAAATAAAAACTGCTTACTCGCTAAAACGAAGTTCATCACACTCATGCGAGTATGGTGAATCCATGATATTCGCAATAGTAGCGTTAACCTTACTACCTTACGTACTTATTGCCTAATGAATTATTAAAATATTTTCCTATTCTAACAATATAAATCTGTTCAAAATCTTCAAGATTCTAAACACGGTAACGCTTTAAATATTTATTACAAATACAAAACTGTAGCACTTTTGTCATTTCAGTAGCCTTGAAATGAGAATATTCTGACAGTTTTAGCAGTTTTAATATGTCAATTCGTTAGGAAAATTTTTGAGATTATTTCCGATATTATGTTCTATAGAAATATATATCTATATGGAAAAGTTCTGAAGGTTTTTCATGGATTTACAATATTATTCGAATGTTAGGGTAGTCTACTCCGGTAAAGGGTATTATCAGAGATTACTTCTATCATCAAACATGTATTTAATATTGAGTAGGTGAGTTTAAGTACTATTGTTTCTCATAAGTTGGCGGTTTGCTAAGGATATGATTTCAACTGCCTGATTTGAATTACTTATTATATTTCGAGGAAAATTTGTGTATTATGGTATATTTTGAACACTCAAATTTTAGGTTCATTTTTGACATTCTTGGTTTTCGAAAATATTTAGCTCATTACATCTGATTCATGACAAAAATTACCAAAAATTTCTTTCAGAAAGTTGAAGGTCTTGAGCCTACAGCAAAATTGTATATCAGTTTGTGAGCATTTTGTATGAATCAATTTTCTCAGAAGTATCATATAACAGACCTTTTTCTCTTGCATTGAATTAATGCGTGCGTTACGCATCGGTGTCATTTACTTGCAGATAGTTTGATATTGGGTAATTCTTATTATTCGTGAAATAACTGCTTCCACGTTAATTCTCTCGTTGAATGACCTCATTTCAGGAATACGATATGAATTTGTAACGCAATCATTACCGAGTTATTCTACTCGCCATTTCTTCCATTGAAATCACTGGCCAATATATTTCGAAGGAATTCTATGCAATATTTTGATATTCATGAAACTGATCATCTGTTGTGTACCAACTTTCTCTAAAGTAAACATATGACGATAATTCAAAAAGTCAATGGAATGAGAATCTTGAGGCCACCGTTTCAATGAACAAAACGGTATACATAATGCATAACCCAGAATAACTGACTCGAAAAAGCTTCATGATGAATTGGAAAACTATCACAGAAACATTATTACTGCTCATTTGAATGATATAATATCATTCCTTCCATTTGATAAAAATCTTTTTCCGATATTTCAACTTCATTATAATATAGCTATCATGAATTGCTCAGTCGATATAATCTTCCATCTGAATCAGATACGAGAAAAACTGAATTAATGTCAAATGCATTGATTGTATATATATATATATATATATATATATATATATATATATATATATATATATATATATATATATATATAAATAACAGGCTTCTTTTTTTAATAAAGACTTTATTTTTGAAAAACAACTTTGTAAAAAGTTGAATTATATTTGATATAATAAAATTCAACAAAATCAATATTTTAAATATATTGATGAAATCAATTATTAATTGTTTTGCTAAAAGCATTCAAAAACGTCAAAAAAATATCTTTGAAACAGGCAATAAAAATCAAATTTTAAATATATATATATATATATATATATATATATATATATATATATATATATATATATATATATATATATATATATATATATATATATATATATATATATATATATATATATATATATATATATATATATATATATATATATATATATATATATATATATATATATATATATATATATAATATATACACAATTATCGGTATAGCCCGCAACTCAATTGGAAGCAGCCGTTGACACGTGTTTCGAGCTTATTGGCTCTCCTCAGAACGGCGTAGCCAAGTTCAAGGTGTACGAACCTAGAGATGGAATCCACAACAAAAGAACACACCTGCAAAGGAAGTCTCCACTGCCAGGCTTCCACGTGAACTCTCCGGGTTTGGAGATTTGGTCAACGTATCGCCAATGTGGCGACTATTTATCCTTTACGGAGTCTTCAACCGACTAAGTGAATAAGGACCAAGGAATTCTCCATTCCTTATATATATATATATATATATATATATATATATATATATATATATATATATATATATATATATATATATATAGTGCTTTCACACAACTGAAAGACAAGGTCCCATTATCTCACGTTTCAGACAGAGTATATGGTATACCATGCTTAGATTGTGGAGCAGTGTACATACGTCAAACTTCGCAGAACATCAAGGTAAGAATTACTCTCCATAAAAGTGATGTAAGACTCAACCCAGACAGATGTGCTTTGGCCCTCCATGAGGCAAAGATGGGACATCACTTTGTCTTCAATAATTTTAAAATCCTGGATATAGCTTATAAATCCTGATCTTGATAGCTAAATATTATACTCCTTATTTATCGTGTATATATACATATATATATATATATATATATATATATATATATATATATATATATATATATATATATATATATATTGAATATATTTTTAGCATTAACAGGCTTTTTTAATATGAAAAAGTTTATTTCTGTTGACGTTTCGTTGTTATATTACAACTTTGTCAAAACTAATGAATTCATTAGTTTTGACAAAGTTGTAATATAACAACGAAACGTCAACAGAAGTAAACTTTTTCATATTAAAAAGCCTGTTAATGCTAAAAACTTTCAAAATAAATACCTCAAACAGGCAATAAATCAATTTCAAGAAATATATATATATATATATATATATATATATATATATATATATATATTATATATATATATATATATATATATATATATATATATATATATATATATATATATATATATATATATATATATATATATATATATATATTTGGTAGTTCCATAAAAATTGGGTAACTTTGTGTTTCAGTGTTATTTTATACAAATTTTCATTAAATAACCAGTAATAAGAATGTTTTCCATATGAAATAATCATTTTCTCTATGTCATTTACTTTTGCGACAATCATTTATTTTTTTTATAAAAAAAAACTCCTTTTCTATGCTCAATATCAGTCCCTAGCCATGTCACATTTTCCAAATAATGTTTTCGTTCGACTGATTTTAGTACATCTTGCTGATATTTGAACTCTATTCATCTTAAACACACTAAAAATTACATTACCTTGTTCATTGAATCTATTGAAAAAAAAAATTAAATATTTTTCATATTTATTTTGTGAGAAAAGTAGCGTCATCGATAATTATAGTCAGGCCTTAGCCGCTCAGTGAAATAAAAATACGTGACAATCGAAATACGTGTCCATTTTAAAATAAACGCGTTCAAAAGTGACAACGTGAAAATAGCTATTAGCGGGGGCCGTTCCTCTTTGGCGAGCTTGACATTAGTGCGATCGGCGTCGATGCTGAGAAAACACATGCTGTGCCAGCCAATCTCTCAGGCCCTAGGTGGGTTATTTTATTTAAAGTTAATTAGTTGTTATTCTCTCTTGTTTGTGTGTACATGTGATTTGTTTGTTCTGATATTGTTGTTATCTACAAGTCTCGATATCTCTTTTTTAAAGTAAATTACGAATGATTTTGATCTGATTCGTCAGTCCCTAGATCATCAGGCCCTGGCTGTTAATGTGACTAGAGACTGATTCAAAGACTAGTTACTGACAGTCATACACTTTCACATTGATTCTTTCTTCAGAATCTTTTTTTTTGTAGTAAAATATGCCGTTGCGAGGAGAAATATCATTGTCTAAAGAAGAAAAAGCGAAAAAAATTCAGAACTGGCAAAAAAGTTAAGAAAAAATTTAAAATGATCCGGTTTTGCTAGTAGAACACAAGGAGTAAGATAGATTAAAATACCTCAGTAAAACGTAAAAACGGCAGAGAAAATGTGTTACTGGATAACTTACTCAGCAGCTTACAGACAAAATAAAAAAAATTGTAAGCTAATCAATAGAGTAGGAATAAATCCTGAGTGGCAGTTGGATGTTCCGTGTATTGCTGATCAAAGACAAGCTGAACCTAAGAGTAGAAGCATTTTGCAGAGGAAGATAAGAAATAAACAACTACAGAAAAAGAACCATCTCATTACTGAATCAAAGAAAAAACTGGCTAGCGACAGACAGAAGAACAAAAGAATAAAACAGAATTAAACACAGAATTAAAAAATCGAAAACGGCACTTTCGCCCAGAAGCAGAATTGAAGAAATGGCAAATGACCCTTATAAGAAAGAAGAATTAGTGAAAAAAGCACTGTTTGGTGAGATTATTCAGACGCAAATGTTAGAAGAAATAAAGAAAACAAGTACATATCAGGTTTTGTCTGGTTTTACAGCAGAGAAGAATCAAACATGGAGGTGAAGCTGTAACATATAAAAAGATGGGATTCAATCGTACAAGTCAACAAAGAAAGGCAACATTAACCAATTGATGGCAATTATCCACAAGTTTCATGAAGTTGATAGCAATAGCCGATGCGCAACAGGAAGAAGGGATGTATAACTCGCAATTATATTAAAAAACAAGAACGTTACATGCTAGATTCCTTGAAGAACCTACTTCAAAAATTTGGTTGCCTAATTCAATAAAAATAGGGTATTCTTTGTTTTGCCGGTTACGTCCATTTTGGGTCGTCGAGCCTAAACCTACCGATTGTGACACTTGTGATTGTGTCATGTCCATGAGAACGTTCCCGAAACTGGTCGCATTGAAAAGAATAAACATTTTGAATTTTGCGTCCCACCAAATTGCTCTTTTGACGCTTTGCTGTGATCGCTACTCTGAAAAATGTTCAAACTGGGAGAAACTTGTGAAGGTTGCTTAGTTGAAAATTTACCATATAAAGAATTCGACAACTGTCATGAAAGTCTAATAAAGCAATGAAAAAAAAGTGAAGAAGTAATCTAAGATATAAAAACTGAAAAGAAGCGATTTATAACAAAATATAAAAAAGGAATACAAAAAATTGAGCCTTGTGATTTAATAGGATAGCTGAAAGAGAGTGCTTTACCAAAATTATTTCAACATGAAATGATCAAGGAGAATGAGGATAAGCAGAAAGCTTTAAAGGGTACGCTAGGTAACGGGTTCAACGAGTTTTCATCCCAAATAAATTCGAGATGAAACTACTGAGTTGTTTCTGTGACGATGACGCCTGTGATCATTATAAATTAGAGATTTTTCAATGCTAGACCAATGCCAATCGCCTTCAAGTATCTGTGGTATTTTCAGATTTCCAAGATGATATACCATTAGCAAGCATTAGCAAACTATATTTCAGTCAAGTTTATTGTGAGGAAAAAATAAACTAACTATTGAAATAAAATTTAACGGTACGCTGTGATTCGCACTAATTATGACGATGACGATGGAGAGCTGACAGTTGCATTTCTTCAAGTTTGAAACAAAGATGGGACAGAGTTCAAGCTCTACAACAATGATGTTATAGAGCTAGCCTTACGAAGATGTGATAGAGAAACTTCCAGTTCCTAAATTAGTTATTAAGAAAAATTTAAAATTTTACAAATTTAACAGACCAGTCAATGTGTATGAGATGTGAGACAAGTAACTACGTGTTCTAGATTTTGATTACTGCGCTATTAAATTATCGGAAAAATAAGATTGTTATTCTGTTTTTTTAAATTACAATTAATTAGAAGAAGACAATATTTTTGTTATTTGTTATAATAGTGTTATATTTTGTAAGTTATCATACCACATGGCATGTTTAGTAACGAGATCTCAAGTGATTTTTAAGTATTAATCGTACTGTTATTATTGTTGGTAAGAGAGATTAGCTAAGACAATTTACTTAAAGACTGATATATCTCTAGCTTGATTGCATTTTGTAATTAATATATGTATGAATAAGATAAGAGTGAGCTTTAACAAATGAATATTAATTATATAAGACAAACATGTGGTTTTATTGTATAATAAATGTATGGCATCAGTCCCTAGCACAAACCGTCAGTCCCTAGAACACAGATTTCAGAAGAATACAAATTTATCTTCAAATGCCTAATAAAGTGACTGGCCACTTTAGATACTAAAAGTATATTAATATATGCACTGAATTTATTGAAAAGTTTTTGATTTAGTATATAAAAACACGTATGTCAGAATTTGGACAAATTTTAGCAAACTTTTGTGGATTCACCCATATATATATATATATATATATATATATATATATATATCTCTCAGGTTTACGCCCTGTTGCTCTACCAACTAAGCTACCGAGGTCTACTACTTCGCGATGCAATTCCGACTATATCTAATTACTCTTTTTGTTCGCAAGCCAGTCATCGACGCACGGGTTGTCGTCTTCAAATATATATCTTCTATATATATATATATATATATATATATATATATATATATATATATATATATATATATATATATATATATATATATATATATATATATATATATATATATTCAAATGAACCTCTCGGAGAGCTGTTTTGTTTCAAACAAAAATGAGATCCGATGAAAATCATTTCATTAATTCTCCTTATATTCTAAAACTGACTATCTACAAATATTGCGAAAATATTGAAACCTCATGATTTTATAAAAGCACATACAGCACAAAATTGAATAAAAAAGATATATACAAAAAAGGGAATGCTATAAAAGTCAAACATAACACCATGAAATAACTGGAAAAAACGATTTCAATCATATGAATACTACGATTTTAGCAATTTAAATAGTTGAAAGTGTCGACAAAATTTTGAATTGTTATATATACGTCAAAGTTTGGAGAAAACTATAAATGAAAAAACAAATATCAAAAATCTTAATTCAATCCACAAATATTGAATAAACCTTTCAAATAACACTAATAGAATCAACACAACATAATTTTTATCTCTCTATCTCTATTATTCTCTACCATAAATATTAAACATCAATGCAATATCAATACAATATTTATTTTCGCCTTAATTTCAAAATAATATACCGCGCATTCGAATCATCTGACCATCAGTTTCTTAGCGGTTTCCTTATGATGGAGAGGACAAAACACTTCCGAAGTGAATTCAGAAACATTCATCTGAATATTCACGAAGTAAGACAGCCAGTTGATTAACAAAATAACAATTGACGTTTCTCCATACTTAGCATTTTATAGACAAAAAGGGTTGAAAAATTCAAATAAATATATATATATATATATATATATATATATATATATATATATATATATATATATATATATATATATATATAAATATATATATATATATATATATATATATATACCTATATATATAAATATATATATAAACCTATTTATAGCTTTTCTGCGACAATATCACTATCCATTCGGCAATATTGAATGATGACGGTTCACAACGAATGGTACGTATTTTTGGGTACCGTCGTTAACTGAAAGTGATATATTTTTCACAGGCCAATTTTATTTCCATAATTAATGGCAATTTGTAAAATAAAAACTATCATCTTCGAGCAAGGTATATTAAGCTATGGGATTTATCTAATTATGTTACATTACGTGCCTAATTGTCGGAACTTCCTGCATCCATTCGATATGAAACAATTATCATCAAACAATATAATAGATTGTTGTTCAAAGAAAGAAAACAAACGTAAGGCAACGTCAAAAGAGCATATGCTTCATCCAACCTCATCTGGAATGATTTTAAGGACTGTGGTTTTCAAACTCACTTCAAAGTTATAATTACTTATGTGGTTTATGCGAATTTACAAGCCATTAAACAACACACGTCAGCAATTTCATGGAGTCTGAGCATCACTATCCAAAAATGACCACTTTGTATGTAATCAAGGAGAAGCGAAGACAAGACAAGCCTATCGGAAGTGAAGTTCATGATATTCCTACTTAGAATATTCTCAATCAGAGAGAGAACTTTTTCCACCATTAAATTCATTTCACATACCCGAACTATATCCGTATCAGTCAATCGCAAAAATATAACCTATAGAGTTTGTGAATGTCCCAATAAATATACTAGTTTCAGAATATATAAGAGGTAATTATATTGTTGCTTCTTCGGTCGAGTTAAATTTGAGATAATCTTGCCACTACCGAATGTGGGTCACAAGATTTAAGCATAATGGAATCGATTCATGTTTTTATGCATTAGATTCATTATATAATGAAAATTGTTGGCATTATTAATTATTGGTCAATATGAATGAATTTCAGTTTATTTCTTAAAATTGTTTCTTCAGAGGCAACTCATTACATCTATCTATACAAGTTAACCGTTTGCAAGCGTTCGATATTATATAATGGTTGTTCTAGATCATAACTCACTTTTTCTCTATTCTTATGAAAATAAAGAATTCAGATATGAAATTAACAGAGATTAGTACAAGCAAATGAATATTTTCTTCGTTTGAGGTCATGAAGTAAGAATAAGTTTGATGCATTTATTTCTGCTGTTAATGATAGATATTTCCATCTGATTATCAAAGGGGACTTAAAATGGCGAATAATAGTATTTCATGGAATAAAACAAATATAGCAATTCGATTTATTCATAACAATTTCGATACTTTTTGTGTCCCCTTTAGAATAAAAACAAGAATTAGAGTTTGTGCATTGATAATATATATATATATATATATATATATATATATATATATATATATATATATACATAACTTACATCTTTCAACAAACGGCCCCTCATTGTGTATTAGGTTGTACTCCACATATTGCTAAACAGTTGAGAATATGAAGAATTTTTATGAATGAATGAAATCTTGAACTCTTCACCAGAGCTATTATTTCCATTATCTGAATTCTATATACAGATATATATATATATATATATATATATATATATATATATATATATATATATATAATATATATAATATATATATATATATATATTTTTTTTATAATTTTGTTTTCAAAATTGATTTATTGCCTGTTTTAAATAGTATATTTTGAACGTTTTCAGCAACAACAGGCTTCTTCTAGTATGAAAAACTTTATTCTCGTTGACTTTTCGTTGTATATCACAACTTTGTAAAACCAATGAATGATTGAATTTTATGAATAATTATAGCTAACAAATGTCAAACTTATTCTTTAGCAAATCGAATTAGTTTTTTTTGTAACTCCACATTTTGATTTTTAGTATCAGAGGAATATTTCTGGCTTAGCATTCGCTTCGGAAGTTTTGGTCTTCTTCACCATGAGGAAACCTCTGAAAAACTCATGGTGAGCCAGGTGATTCTAATGAGTGCGATTTATATATACATATATATAATATCATAGTTGAGTTTCATACTTATCCAGAATATGCATATCAATTGGTTTATGTGTGTGAAATTGAAGGTAGATCTGGAAAAAATGAGTTTTGAGATGTGATGTTTGGTGATTGTTGTGTATTCATTTTATGAGTGTTATCTCTTAGGTTCATTAAATCGTTGTGAATGGAATTCAGATGTTTAATGTCTGTTCTTGCATTTACTGTATTTTCCAAATTTTTACGAATGTGTAGCAATTTTAAAATTTGTCTACATTTTTCAGTTGTTAAAATCTTTGTATTTTTATAATCAAAATCGTGTTTTTCTGTTATTTTATGTTCATGTAAGGCTGTTATTTGAGTTTTGGCGTATTTATGCGCTTTGATTCTCTCTAAGAGATTTTGTGATGTTTGTCCTATGTAACATTTACTGCAATTTTTACACGGTATATTATAAACCGTATGAGTTTTTCTCAGAGTTACTGTTTCACTCTTTAATTATGTATATATTACTTTAATTTGATTTTTGGATTTCAATATTTTAGCAATGTTTGTACTCAATTTTGGAATATATGGTAGGAGAATATAATTATTTTCGTTAGATTAACTTTTTTTTGAATGTGAAGTATTATATAATTCATGAATTCTGTTTTTCATGATTTTGTTGATCGAATTCAATGGGTAATTAATTTTCATGAGAAGAAAACAATTAAATTTCATTTCAGAAGAAAATGTAATAAAAGATTTGGAGGATAATATTTTATTACATGAAAGATATTTAGTTGATGATGAAGTAAAGTTGATGATTGTTTGATAATAGTAGATAAAGATCATATTAATAATATACTAGAACATTTCAATAATTTTTGTAATAAATTACAATTTAAACTTCAAGAAGAAAAGGATGAAAAATTGAATTTTCTTGATATAACAATTATAAGGAAAGATAACAAAGTTTTAACAAGATGGCACAAAAAAGAAATAAGTTCACTATTCATCACTAATAATGAAAACATCACTTTTCCCAGAAAAAAGGAAAAGTAATTAATTTTATAGATAGATCACTAAAATTAACATCATCATATTTACGACATGAAACACTTGAAGAAGTTCGTACTCTTCTCATGAAGAATAATTACCCATTAAATTTGATCAACAAAATCATGAAAAACAGAATTCATAAATTATATAATTAAAAATTAAGTAAAAACATTGCTAAAATATTAAAACCTTATAATTTAATAATAGCACATACTGCCAAAAATCAAATCAAAGAAATATATACAAAATTAAAGAGTGAAACAGTAACTCAGAAAAAAACTCATACGGTTTATAATATACCGTGTAATAATTGCAGTAAATGCTATATAGGACAAACATCACAAAATCTCGAAGATTGAATCAAAGCGCATAAATACGCATAAAATAACAGAAAAACACGATTTTGATTATAAAATACAAATATTTTAGCAATTGAAAAGGACATAAAATGTAGAGAAATTTTAGAAATGCTACACATTCGAGAATTTGTTTTCAATTAAATGTAATTCAATTTCAATTAAAATTTGGAAATCATTGTAAATGAAAGAACAGATATTGAACATCTTAATTCTATTTACAACGATTTAATTAACCTTACAAATAACACTCACAAAATAAATACACAACAATCACCAAACATCACATCTCAAAACCCATTTTTTCCAGATCTACCTTCAATTTCACACTCATAAATCAATTAATATACATATTCGGGATAAGTAAATAACTCAACTATGTAATTATATATATATATATATATATATATATATATATATATATATATATATATATATATATATATATATATAATATATCTAATAAGTGTGTTATATATATATATATATATATATATATATATATATATATATATATATATATATATATATATATATATATATATATATCAAACTCATTAGAATCACCTGGCTTACCATGAGTTTTTCAGAGGTTTCCTCATGTTGAAGAAGACTAAAACTTCCGAAGCGAATGCTAAGCCAGAAATATTCCTCTTATACTAAAAATCAATATGTGGAAATACAAAAAAACTAATTTGATTTTTCTAAAAAATAAGTTCGACATTTGTAATCTATAGTAATTCATAAAATTCAATTATTCATTAGTTTTGACAAAGTTGTGATATACAACGAAACGTCAACGAGAATAGAGTTTTTCATATTGAAAGAAGCCTGTTATTGCTAGAAACATTCAAAAAATATAAATATATATATATATATATATATATATATATATATATATATATATATATATATATATATGTATATATCGTATCTTCATGAATAGGTTGCAATGAGGTATATGAATTCCGTGTATTTGAAAACGATTCATTATTTATATTTCATTGGTTTTTTTAAAATTTGATATTCTCTTCAAATCCTAATGAAAATGAACAGCTTTGTATATAATATAATGATATTATATCACGTTGTGTAGGATAAGTCATGGATTCACGAAAAATTATTAATACCTATAAAGTATTAAAAAGTTCTGAGATTTGAGCAACTATTTCAATTGAAAATATACTCATAATATTTTCAAATGACACCATTATATGAGATGAATTGAATAATTGATGTATTATTGATCTGTTGTCTACATGCATACTCAACACTTTTCTGTAGGAAGTGCAATAAAAAACGTACTCATTCAAATCCAACATAATTGGCATAACGAATGATTTTCTTCTATTGAATCTTGAAAATTCTCAATCATAAAGAGCACTTGATTGTGAATTTTTTCATGAACATTTGGAAATATAAATTTTTTAATTGTTCGATTATATTCGTTCAACTGTTCGTGAATTTACTTTCATAATGCCTTTTTTATTAACGAATCTGATTTAGATATATATATATATATATATATATATATATATATATATATATATATATATATATATATATATATATATATATATATATTATATATATTCCAAGATTATAGATTTTAAATAGAACATATTATCCATATATTCAAAAGTTAGTAGGAAAAAAAGTTTTCTTACTGTGTTATTCATCCTAGAAATCTCCAGAGTCAATTCCCTTACGAATTCCGAATCCATCTCAATTTTTGGATGTCGACAGAACTACACTTTCAACACTTTATTTTTTACACGAAACTAAGTACACGCTAAGTAATTGAAATCTCGTAAGACTGTATCTCCTCAAGAAGAACACTACCGAATTTTGTTCGGTTACGCTAGTGAGCGCAAAACGGAAATCTTATGAATAAAATGTACGCCACAAATTGCAGACAACCTTAAACAACTATTCCGATAGTGAAACAATATTGGAAGAATCATGTTTTGTTATTCACTTGTACCCCACCTGTTTGATCTGATCAATGAAGTATTTCTCTTCTGAAACTTTGAACTAATACACAATCATGGTTTGCACAATATTGTCTTCGGTAAAGGGGGTGTGAGAAGTAACAAAGACTGAGTTCTAGAAGAAACGAGGCCACCTTATGTTTAACACGAAAATAAAAATTCTTTACCAATGATAGGTTTATATAATACAGACTGTCCTGAAATTCGTTGCCTTTTAATTGAGTTATTGTAACAAACAACTGCTTTCGTACTTATTGTTCTTACTCATCGAATTATTTGGGGAAATCATTCTGAAATTTTATAATAATTATCAATTACATATAGCTGTTCAATTTATCAGTTGAGAGAAAGTTGTAATGGAAATTCGTTATATAAAAATTATTACATCAAATTTTGGCAATTTCTAATATCCAAAATGTATATATTCGTCAATTTCAAAACACAAATGAACTTAAATTTTTACAGAGAAGCATAGTTCGGTTCTCATTGTGGATCTCATATCATATATATATATATATATATATATATATATATATATATATATATATATATATATATATATATATATATATATATATATATTATATATATATTATATAAATAATTATTAAACTATTGAGGCTCTGCTATAATAATTGAAACATTATAGCAGAGCTGTTTATGTGAAACATGAAGAATGCGATGTCTCCATTATCCTCCTAGGGATAAATATTATAGAATATTGAAATTGATGCCTACATTTATGGACAGCACGAGACAATTAACTGTTTCGAACTGCAAGGTACTCATCAGTTACGACGCCACGTCCAACAAATGAAAGGCAACGACTTCAATCCTCACGATTGTAGAACAGAAATATACAGTTATTTAACATAACATTAATCTATGCATATTTAATGCATAGATTGATGACAATACATGGAAAGTTTCACCCGTCCTTATCAATTAAGATTCTACATTTTGCAACTTTTAGTTTTTCTCAACTTTATAGATTTGGACCAATTTCATCTAATATGATGAAATAATGCCATCTAGGTTGCAGTTGTAGAAACGCTCTGTGTAATTTCCCACAGTATAAGTGGCTACCTGAAACATAAATGGAAAATACTACAAGAAAAAGAATTTTGTAGTGAATTCGTTGACTTTAATTCCAACTGATGAGTACCTTGTAGTACGAAACAGTTAACTGCCTTACGCTTCCAATAAATGTAGGCATCAATTTCAATATTCTCTGACATTTATCCCTAGAAGGATAATGAAGACATCCTTATTGTATTGTTCATGTTCCACATATTCAGCACTGCCATAACGTTTTTATAGATAATTTGTCAAAAAATTATCGAAAGAAAGTTGTAGTTTCGAATATGTACAAGTGTGATAATGAAGCCCTAGAGCTACAGAATTGTAGATTTATATATAAATATATATATATATATATATATATATATATATATATATATATATATATATATATATATATATATATATATATATATATATATATATATATATATATATATATATATATATATATATATATATATATATATATATATATATATATATATATATATATATATATATATATATATATATATATATATATATATATATATATATATATATATAAATTGAATATTTATATATTCATATATATTTTTCATCATATATATTGATATGTACCTATTTAATTTTCTGAACAAGTTTCTGGAATTCGACAAATCATCTACACAAAATAATAGATAATTACCATCTTTCAGAACATTTTATTTTATGTTTTCTGTACATTTCTCCCTCTCAAGAGAAAAACAATTTGAAATGATTTTTCAACCGTCATGAACTGGATTGTGCTAGTAATCCCGTTTTTCATGAACAGAATCACTGAGTAGATTGAGTTTGTAATTTATCGAAAAGTTTTTATGGGCTTATTCTCACTTCTACCGTATTTGTTCTATTCGATTTGCCCCTGTTTTCTTCATAGAGTTTCTTCCCAACTTCGACTTTACGTTCTTTTCTCTATGTAGGTCGAATATTTTCCAGTTTCAATTATGTGACTGCAATATCTCTTCAGAACTATTTTCATATCCACTTTCTGGTCTCCTCTTTCACTCTCAGTTGAGAAACGAGAATATGAACAGTTTTTTCTTCTAGAATATATTTTGTGGTAGATTTTGTAACATAGTATTCAGTTCTGTTATGTTTTTCTATACATTTTTGTGCAAGAGTACTTCAAGCTTATTCATTGTCATTTTCAATAAAGTTGACAGAATGTTCGCTGATCTTTTGGTGAAACTTTTTTTGATATACTAAATAAAAACACTTGGCTGGGTTTCACAAATTTTATAATAAATATTTGTTTCGGTGTGTTACCCCATTTTCAAATGTTAAGAAATTTTTCTCATAACTTATTATCCTGTTCTGGAATCCCAATTTACAGTCGTGAAACATTCAATTCTATATATATATATATATATATATATATATATATATATATATATATATATATATATATATATATATATATATATATATTTGAAAATTGATTTACTGCCTGTTTAAGATATTTTATTTTGAATGTTTTTAGCAATAACGGGCTTCTTTTAATATGAAAAACTCTATTTTTGTTGACGTTTCGTTGTATATTACAACTTTGTCAAAAGTAATGAAAAATTTAATAAAACGTCAATAAAAATAGAGTTTTCATATTAAAAGAAGCCTGTTGCTAAAAACATTCAAAATAATATATATATATATATATATATATATATATATATATATATATATATATATATATATATATATATATATATCATATTCATTGCTATCTTGAACCATTTTATTCATATTTTCAGAAATAAATTATTGGGTTTTCTGGTTCTCAAAAATTTTTATTAAACATCTTCATCACATAACGTTTCGGTCCATTTCTTGGGCCTTTTTCGAATATAGTAGATGACAATATATTGATGAAACTCATTTGAAAAAGGCCCAAGAAATGGACCGAAACGTTATGTGATGAAGATGTTCATAAATATTTTTGAGAACCAGACAACCCAATAATTTCTTTCTGAATATATATATATATATATATATATATATATATATATATATATATATATATATATATATATATATATATATATATATATATTTATATAAATACCATAATATCAAAGAGAAAACGTACATGATGTCTCATAGACATCAGTATTTTTTGAAGTGTAGACCCTAAACCTCAAAGAGTTCGTAAAGCAAAACAAGGGATTGCATCTGGTCACCGAGTAGCAGAGATGAGGAATACTAGAAACATTTCTATTTTCCATACTGAAAAAGCCAAAAGTTTTGAATTTGCCTCTAGTAATAGAGAGAGTTATGTGAATCGTTCATACATTTTCGTTAAGGGATTTAAAGTTTTGGAAAATCTGTGATACTTTCGATTTCTAAATATTCGCTCAAATTTTTATGTACGACACTCACAATAACCGAAATTCATAAAAGTGCTTCTAGTAACATTCACAAAGATATGGAGTATTTATATATTTTTTGTGAACAAATATTTTCTGTTTGTATACGTCAATCATCTCCACAACAATTCTACCTCCAGAAAAATTCCATCTTCTTGAAATGATTGGGACAGAACATTCATTCTTTATATGAAAATCGTTTGCACGTATTCAAAGTCTCAAGACTGATCAAACATTTTGAATTTGTTTTGAATTCAGATTATTCTGATTATGTTGTATGATAAAATCGATGAAATTGAATATGGGTTAGAAGGCGAAATTTTTCTGTCAATGATCTTCAATCAGTTACGTCATAAATATGATTAGAGGGATAATTATCTTACCAAGCAGAAGTTTATCTATATTTTTTCTGCTATTGCTAATGATATTATTCAGTAGAATATCTAATTATACGAAATTATCCCTCCTTCATTAACACGAAGTCGTCAGAATAAAAAGTGATGGTTGAACGTGGAATTCGATCTCAATTTTTTTTGTTTTGTTCATGGATTACTTAGAATAACGTCTCATATTCAGATGACGGACATTTTCAACAAAAAAAGTGATTAGACTTTTTTTAGTATGGTCGTTCAATTTACGAAAGCTGTGATAAAAACGATAATGTCCTCAGTAAATGAATGCTAATCGTTGTCGGAAAATGATAATCGAAGTATTTCAATGTCACGATGATTGAAAATGCACACTTCATGAGATGATATCTCCTTAAAACGAATCTATGATTATTTCAATCATACTAATCCTAGGCTTTCATGGTACCACCTGATAACTCTCAAAAACATAAGTTTCTTCAGAATCTTCGAAAGAGTACACGAAATTTCATCAAGAGTATAAACAAAAACTTGAAGCTCTATTTACTATTCTCCTTTTATTTCGACTATCTGAGTTATAAGGGATTCCTTGCGTTATTATATTATTGAGGTGAAGGTAAAGAGTCAATATGTGATAATATAATACAGTCAACATTATGAAGAAAGTTCAAAACTAAAATTCAATGAATATGATATAGACAGCCATTCCGTCGAAATGTTTATGAGTATATACAATAATGGAAGGAGTATTGCCTAGTAATTTAAACAGAAATATTATGAGTTATCGGCAAAATAGGAAGCGGCTATGAATAAATTTTAACCAATTTGTTAAACTGGTCTATATTTCGACTGTCTCAGTTCCATTGTGACTGTTATAGTAATGTCTTTCCTTCTTAATACAGGTGTTCCAAATTTGACGTTCAATTTACACTTCTTATACCAATATGTAGATGGCCTCATCCTAAGTATAACTCAAAATAAATAGAAGAAATTGTGAATGTTTTCAACTCTTATGATGAACATATTGAGTTTACTGTAGAGATAGAGACTGATAGATCTATGCCGTTTTTGGATACCAGAGTACCAGAGTGGTTACTTCCGAGGAAAACATTATCAAGTTGGACTGGTATCAGAAGCCGTATTCTTCAGATGGACATCTGCAATTCAGATCTCATCATCATGTAAACATGAAGCTAAATATAATCAATCAACTCAAAAATAGAATTATAAACATTGTACACACAGATTACTGTCAGACCTCATTGTCCCGTTCAGAAGTTATCTTGGTTGACAATGGATATCCAATAACACTTATAAAGAAGATCCTATGAAGTACTGTCATTAGACCACCGGTTCCCATCTCTACAGCTAACCTTGATACAGGGCATAACAGAGACTCACAAGCTCCATTAGTCAAATACAGATCATTGCCATATTTCCCTTTCCTCACGGCAAAACTATAACACATTTTCAGGGAAATAGATGACCTGAAACTTGTCAAATATAACGTTATTACTGGCTAAAGTGTTTTTACGAGACTGAAAGATATTTAGACCTCCATATTTAACATCAGACTGCATCCACAGTATTTGCTTAGATTGTGAATGAATTCATTTAGGTCAAATTTCACAGACTATTGAAAGAAGAATAGCTCTTTATAAAAGTGATGTAAGACTTCGCCCGGATAGATGTATTTTAGCAATACATTCCTCAAAACAGGGACATCGTTTCGACTTTTTCGACTTTGAGAACTATGGAATACTGGATGTAGCTTTTAGCTACCAGAAAAGGATTTTCTTGGAAATGGTCCACATTAATGATAACACTCATAGCATTGATAAGAAGACGGACGTTTCCGGTCTCTGCTGCATTTACAGTTAGTCACTTTCCAATCAGTTTAAATAACCTTTCACAATTTCAATAGACTTTTTGTGTTACGTGCTCAGTACGACAATTGTTGCTAGAGTGTTTACTCACTCGTTTTCTGTGCATTTTCGGTGATATTTGTCTGTGCTCCTGTCAGCTCTGTTCTATTGTTTCTATCGTTGTGTAGTTAGTTGTTCCAACTACCCAACAATTTCCTAATTCAAATATTTTTTTTATATTTTACATCTTAACATTAATGTCCGAGTTCCTGTACAATGTCATGTATATTTTAAGTACACACACCCCTGTATATGGCGTTGGCCAAATATTTCACCTACTTAGTCGTAAGTTGTAAAAAAATTTTTTATCATGATGTTTTTATTAACATCTGTTATTTTAGAGTCCTGATGAAGACTATAATAATAGTCGAAATATAGACCAGGATAACAAATTGGTTAAAATTTATTTATAGTGGCTTCCTGTTTTGCCGATAACTCATAAATTCTGTTTCTATATATATATATATATATATATATATATATATATATATATATATATATATATATATATATATATATATATATATATATATGTAAATATTAATCGCACTAACCACGCACGTATATATTTATATATATATATATATATATATATATATATATATATATATATATATATATATATATATATATATATATATATATATATATATATATCCCTATATGATAAGTTGATTGTAGAAATACAAAATCATAACAAAGAATCTATTTTCATAAACAAAACTATTCACCTGCTCGATTCAAGACGATGAATTTGGTTAAGGTATCGAAAGTGAAATTCATTATCAAAAGTGAAAGAACTTTCATGCGACCTTGGCTTGATTTACTTGCGATTACACGACATATTTGCTGCGTTTCAGGTCGACGTTTATATAAGAGTTTACGTTCAATTTAGCTCTGATCTTCGATGGTGTAATCGCTAGTTTCCATAAGCGACTAAACAGAGATGCTGACGAGAGCCAGACCAACTAGATATTTGTGACTGATTTCACGAATAAATTACTCTGATTTATACACATACCATTCAAAATATTTATATGTATATATATATATATATATATATATATATATATATATATATATATATATATATATTTATATATATATATATATATATATATATATATATATATATATATATATATATTTATATATATATATATATATATATATATATATATATATATATATATATATATATATATATATATAAAATGAATATAACAATGTGGTAAAAGGAGTATTGCACTGTAATTTAAATGGAAATCTTATGAGGTAGAAAAGGTATGGCCAACACCATCAACAGGAATGTGTGAAATTCGAAATGTATGTGATATTGCACAGGAAACCGAATTGATGTTAAAATGTAAATTTTTCAAAAAATATAAAATAAAAAAGTTTTCTTGAACTAACCAACAACGATAGATAAATAATTTGTTACCTCGTTAGCCGTAAATTGATAAACTAATTGTTATCATGATATCTGTGTAGACATATGTTTTTAAGAGTCCTGATGAAGACAAGAAACACTGTCGAAATAGAGACCAGGCAAACAAATCGGATAAAATCTATTTAAAGTGGCCTCCTTTCTTGCCTATAACACATAATATTTCTTTTTAAATATATATATATATATATATATATATATATATATATATATATATATTTTATATATATATATATATATATATATATATATATATATATATATATATATATATATATATATAACATTTATATTTATTTTCAATGTTTTTAACAGTAATAGGCTTATTTTAATGTTAAAAACTTTATTTTCGTTGGCGTTTCGTTGTATATCACAACTTTATCAAAACTAATGAATAATTGAATTTTATGAATTACTATAGATATCAAAACGTCAAAATAATTTTTTTAATTGGCTTCTTTGTATCCTCACATATTGATTTTTAGTATTCCGAAGAATACTTCTGGCTTAGCATTTGCATCGGAAGTTTTAGTCTTCTTCAAAATTTTTCTTCTATCGAATGCTAAGCAATAACTATTCATCTGAATACTAAAGATGAATATGCGACAATAAAAAACAGCCAATGTGACTTTCAAGAAAAAATAAGTTTGTCGTTTTGATATATACAGCATTTCTTTAAATTCAGTTATTCATTACTTTTGACAAAATTGTGATATACAACGAAACGTCAACGAAAATAAAGTTTTTAATATTGAATTGAGCCTGTTATTGCTAAAAACATTGAAATATATATATATATATATATATATATATATATATATATATATATATATATATATATATATATATATATATATAATTAATCAAGAGAATGTTATAGTAGAGCTGGATATGTGAACGTGTACGATGTGATGTCTCCACTATCCTTCAAGGGATAAATGTTAGAGAAATATTGAAATCGATGCCACACCTGATGGGGGCGAGAGTCATATATGTTTCGTTCTGCAAGGAACTCGTCAGTATATATAGATGGAATTGTGAAGTATTCATAACTCTACGGTCTTCCACTTGGAGTCACAAGAAGATGCTTGAAATCGTTGCCTCACTTCGATAGACGTGGTGCGACTGACGAGTTCCTTGCAGAACGAAACATATGTCTCGCACTTCTATCAGGTGTGGCTTCGATTTGAATATTTCTCTAACATTTATTCCTTGAAGGATAGTGAAGACATCGCATCGTACACGTTCACATATCTAGCTCTACTATAACATTCTCTTGATTAATTTGAATTTTTCAAATGAATGTTCCAGTATTCATTTCCTATATATATATATATATATATATATATATATATATATATATATATATATATATATATATATATATATATATATATATATATATATATATATATATATAACATGAGTCATCACAATTTGTAAAAATAAAATCATTAAAACTTACAGATCTAAAAGTTTAAATATCAAAAAACACATACACGGTTCATACTTTGTCGGCAGGCCATAGAGCAGTGACTGACACGAGCAATATATCATTAACGGTGGTCCGGTTTTTTAATTCTTTATCTTTAATAGATTGCAGTATATGTTACTTAATTGACCAGTGTCAGATTTATAGTTAACGCAGTTCTCATCTTTTCTTATGTGACACATTTCAAGGAAAAGCCTGGTCTTGTAATTGTAGTGTTGGTCAAGAATTTTCACGTTAGAGAAATCAAACATATGTCCTGTATTTTTCAGATGTTGAACAACAGCACATGAGTTCTTCATGAGACGGCAGTCGCTTTTGTGTTGGGTTAATCGTTGTTTTAGCCATTGGTTGGTTTGGCCTATATACGTGCCTTCACATCCCAAGCATGACAACCTGTATACGACGTTATTGTTGAGTAGAGTTGGTGTCCGGTCCTTCAGTTTTGAGAAGATTGTTTTTATAGTTACTGTGCTATATGGTGCCATTCTGATCTCAGGTATGTCTCAGGTATGTCTCTCAAGAATAGGTATCTTCTTGTGGTAATGCGATGTGTCAAGTGGTCTATGTGAGGTATCTTTTTAAATTCTTGTAATTTGTGATTCGTCCATCAACTACCTCACCAATAATTGAGAAATCGTCCTGATGTGTGAACCAAATATATATATATTTATTTTAGATCTGTATTTTATATATATATATATATATATATATCCTGAAGAAGTCATAGTGACGAAATATATATATATATATATATATATATATATATATATATATATATATATATATATATATATATATATTTATGTTTGAACGTAGAGATTCACGGATGGAAAAATATAATGGTATATTTTTCCGGGAATAATACATCCGTTGGTTTGTTGAGTGCCTGTTGGGAACTGGCAGACGTTTCGTCAAGGTCTCACTTGACATTATCAATGCTTCAAATGATGTTTATCGATTACTCGGAGTCTGGTGACTGAAAGAGGTTAAACAGGTGGTGACCTCTTTCAGTCACCAGAGTCCGAGTAATCGATAACCATCATTTGAAGCATTGATAATGTCAAGTGAGACCTTGACGAAACGTCTGCCAGTTCCCAACAGGCACTCAACAAACCAACGGATGTATTCCCGGAACAATATACCATTATATATATATATATATATATATATATATATATATATATATATATATATATATATATATATATATATAAATGTAGTTTTTGTGCTTATGGCACTGAATGAAATATTTAGGAAAATGAACACTAGAACATTCATTCGAAAAATTCAAATTAACCAAAAGAATGTTACAGTAGAGCTAGATATGTGAACATGTACGATGTGATATCCTCATTATCCTTCAAGGGATAAATGTTAGGGAAATATTGAAATCGATGCCGCACCTGATGGTAGTGCGAGACTTATGTTTCGCTCTGCAAGGAACTCGTCAGTCGCAGCACGTCCATCGAAGTGCGGCAACGATTTCAATCTCCAAGCATCTCCTTGTGACTCCAAGTGGATTATCGTAGAGTAATGGATACTCCACAATTCCAAATATAGGAATCAGTAGAAAACATCTCTCAGATCACAAACACATTAAGCATCGAACTTTCATATATCTTCTATACACGTAGGTATGTAGTTAATTGCAATGTCTATTTGACAAATATCATCATAGTTGTTTTCATGTGTCAATAGGTTGCGTTAGTAGTACGCTGGCGGTTCCTTCCATAAGCACAAAAACTTCATTTCCTTGAAAATATCGCCGAATAGGCCCTTGAAATACGGAAATTCAAAAACATCATATGATAATATTTGTCAAATGAACATTGCATATTAGTAGATACCTACGGGTAGAGAAGATATATGAAAGTTCGATATATGCTTGGCGGGTCTGTAATCTGTGAGATGTTCTCTACTGATTCTTATAGATGGAATTATAGAGCAGGGGCGTCCAATTAACAGAGGCTCAAAGGCCAGAAATGAAACCTCTAACTTGATTGCGGGCCAAATAGTAGTTCTCAAAATTTAAAACAACAATAAGAGATTATGCTAAGTTGGAAATAAAACAAACATTCTTATAACATTATTTTTAATGATCCAAAAGTTGGTTTTACACAATTAAGAAAATATTCACATGTCAGATATTCACATGTCAACGCGAATGATCTGATATATCATTTGTCAGTGTGGGCGTTGTGGGTGATCAGCTCCATCCAGCAGAGATCGTATATCAACCTCTAGTTGTGTTGTAGCCAACCGCATGAGACGAAAAAGAGTTGAATCAGAAAGCTTTCTCCTTTTCTGATTGTTCATAAACTTCATGGATGAGAATACGCTTTCACATAAATAGGTACTTTCAAACATTGATAACATTTTTAGTCCGAAATCTCGCAATTTTGGAAATCTCTCTCTGGGAAGTAATTTGAAAAAATCATGAGCCCTTTCTTGTCTTGTCATTAAAAACATGTCAGCTTGCATATCACATAATTCAGGTTGTTGGTCTTCAATTGTAGCTCCAAGAGGGTTATTATCAAGCAGTAGACTACTTTCGAGACTTTCAGTTTCGTTGAATCTAGTATTGAACTCATCAATTACTTGTTGGATTTGAGAACTGCAGCTTGAAAAATCGCTTTCTTGGAATTCTGCATCTAACTGTAGATACCTAGGAAAATGTATCAAATTCTTCTCTTCCATAGTTTGTTTGAACAATTTTAATTTACTGTGAAACCCATTGATGATACTCAGCAATTCTGATATCGTTTGATTCTTTCCTTGAAGACTTGAGTTTAAAATATGGAGATGATTGGTCGAGTCTGTTAGAAAAGTCTAATTGAACCAAGAATTCTGGATCTTCAAACTTCTTTTCAAGTTCAGTGGTGTCAGATGGCACATATTTGTTGAGGAATGCAGGGATGTCTTTTTTTATAGCAAAGAACCGTTTCATGCACTTTCCTGCACTCAACCACCTTACATGGTTATATAATAGCAAGTCTCCATACTCGGCCTCTGTTTTTTGTAAAAACTGCTTGAGTGGTTGTGTTACAGGGCTCGGTTTCCACCTCTGATCAGATTTATAATTAAATCACTTGCTTTAAAATTTGATTCTGCTTGATGAATTTTCCACATAGAGCTTCCTGGTGAATAATACAGTGGATTGTCGGAAAAGTTACTTCATTCTCCCTAAACAACCCTACTAACCCAGACTTTTTACCTGCCGTTGCCGGTGCCTTATCTGTAACAATGGTCGAACATTTACCAAAGCCTCCAATTCTGTCCACAGCTTCCTTTGAAGCATTATAAATGTCTTTTCCTTTTGTTGTCCCATGAAGAGAACACAAATCAAATAGTTCCTCCGTGCGAGAGAAGTCTTCAAAGGAAGTACGGACAAGTATTAAGAGCTGACCGAAATCTGTTTGATCAGTACTTTCATCCAAACAAAGTGAAAAACATGAGCTTTCTTTAACCTGGACAAGCAAAGATGTCTCTACTTGCTCACCGATTTCAACAATCCTTCTTTGTATGGTTTGATGTGAAAGTTCCACTAAGTAAAATTTATATATATTCAGTTTTTAATTGGGATTGTAGCTCTGGACAGAAAAATAAGTTACCTCTTCAGTATTTTCCAAGATTTCGAAAATGTTTATTTTTTTTCAAAGCTAAAATTGTACAATATTAACAGTTTATGTAACAAGGCCCTATTGAAAATTTTTCTCACAATTACTGTGTAGTTAGTCTGTAATTGCATTTGTTTCTTGAATTTGAGAATAAGTATTCCCGAATGTGTTCCATTCCCATTGGGTTCGAATATTATTGCATATTACATGTATAGAAGTTGAAGGAAGCAACGGCACTGACTATATTTCTCAATTCACCTTTCCAAGTGGATTGCTTCCAGATGGTATTTTTCAAGCGCCCCGTGCGTTTCTCAAATATCATAACGTTGGCCGAAATTTTATCATCAACGAAAAGAGAATGAATTTGTTTTGTGTATTCGCAGTGGATATTTTGGTAAATAGGATATCAGAAAATGAGCCATTAATCAGAAGAACCAATCAGATTTATATAGGTTTATGTTGCTCAGATTATCTGTGCAAATATTCACGTAATCTAGAATTTTTGTTGCATTGTGATTCATATTGTGATCAGTGGCTTGTACGTGTTGAGTTAATGCAGAAGAATTCGTTTTGTTGGAGAACTACATGGAAATCGCCCAGCCTCAAGCAGGGTGAATACAAAATTGATAATGTCGCAATTCTCAAGAAGAGTATGAAGAAAACTTTAAATGTAAGAACTCGCAAAGGCGTCTATGAATCGGACCACCATCTTCTCCAAATAGAAACGAAATTTCAACCCGATAAAAATAAAAAATTTCCACCCAAAATGTTCAGGTTCGATCCTGAATATGTGGAACTCCACAAATCAATCGGGAAGAATCGACAAATGGGGAAATCCTTACAAAAAACCTTCAGTAAGCCATTATACTAGGGCAACCTCCTCGCATCAGGAAACATCGCTGGTGGAACGCAATTTGCGACCAAGCAGTCGACAAGAGAATTACTATATGGAAAACATTTAACGGCCATGAAAATTAGAGAAAACTCCCTTATGACTCAAAAACAGACAACCAATTTAATTGGAAGAGAAAAACGGAGATGTGATAATATTAGGTTTCACGAAATATAAAAGGATTTCAACAATAATTTTACTAGGAATTTTTACAAAAGTATCAGGAAAAACTTGCGAGGATGCCCAGTGCCTAGTCTGTGCTTCAAAAAATCCGATGAACGTTGGAAAGTAACACAAAAAATAACTTCAAAATGTTAGCCGAATACTTTACACCCTTTTCAAGTGCAATCCACCCCAAGAAAAAGTTAAGTTCGAGTTTTCGGGGTGTTTGCGCATCCAGACTCGCAAGCTCCTGATATGGAAGAGGTTACCTACGGAAATTAATAAACAATTCAAAAACAACAAAGCAACAGGAGGAGGTGGGAACATTGCGGAACTCCGGAGTCTGAACGATCCTATTTGGACGCAAAAACTTCATCATTTAACGTAGTCACATCTCTAATTGTGTTAAAAAATCTTATGACACCTTAAAGCTCCTATTTTCTCATAGGCATAGCCTACCTAGGTCTACTAAAACCCTACTTTGTGAATCATTGGTTTTAAGCAATTTCAATTAATGTGCTCCAGTACTCTATAGCTCTTTCGATTCTCAAACTTCTTATTTAGTGCAGAAAGTTCAACTTATTCTTGTGTTGTGTAATATTCGGCATAAGGAAGTTTGATCATTTTTCCCATTAATTAAACGATCTGGGGTGACAGAACATGGGTAATAGGCGTCTTCTGCAAAAATACTCCCTATTTTCAAACATAATTGCATTTAAACAACCAGCATACTTATACAATCAAATAACTTTCGGCGAGGATGTGCACAATATTAACGTTCGGTCCAAGGGTCTCATTTTTCACATGTTCACTCTACAGCTTGGTTTGAGAAATCATTTTCTTTTACCATGTATAAATTGATTAATAACCTACATGCCCTTGTCCCGAACATCTCCTTAACTACCAAAAGTGAGATCATATTTTCATTTATATTTTTGCTGCAGCACAAATCTCTTCCGAGTGCTCGCTCGCGACATGCTCGGCACGAACCAGTTTTATTCTTATTTTTCTTATTTTGTTTTTCTATTGATGTTTTTAAATTTTTGTTCAATTTTTTATTTCAGGCATTTCTCTAAACATTAACAAACTATCTTCATTCAAGGTTCAATGGAAAAGCAATTTATTTGTATTGCGTCTTGTGATTGTTCTCTAGCTTATATCTTTTTGTTTTCAATGGATATTTTCTCTTTCTCTTATTGTATTCATATTTATGTTTTCCTCTTACTTCCGATGTCATCTGTATTGCCGCTTAAGAATATTAAAGACATATATTATTAGTATTATTAGCATTATTTGCTATATGTTATTATATTACAGATGAGGAAATGTAGAAATACAGTGACCACATTCACTGACTTCAAGAAAGCACGTGATTCGGTATACCGCGAAACCCTTTTTGATATGAAAAATTTGAGATCGATCGAAATACCCTAAAAATTATAGAACAGACACTCACAGGTAGAACTTCCAAAGTAAAATTCATGGGCGTAGTATCATTTCCCTTCGAAATCCCAACCGGTGTGCTGCAGTGGCGACGGACTTTCGCCAATACTTTTCATTATTATTTTAGTGGAGATCGTTAGAGAATGGCAACCTCATGGGAAGGGCATACCAGTGGGTATACAAAAATAATATCGAATAAATGTCAAATGTTTCGCTTCCAATTATCAATAATGTTCTTGATAATGCCGTAAAATTGGAAACTAGTCGAACAAAAATTTGTTCAGTTTTGAGAATATTGTTCAGTTTCAGAATTCAGTCAAAATTTGTGATTTTCAGACAATTATCTCTTATTACCTCTCATTCACATTTCTAAGTGAAAAAATATAGATATCGAATACTGACTTTTGAAACAATTCAGAAAAATTCGGGTTCAGCACCAAAATCCATAGTTATTTATAGAATTCAATTATTCATTAGCTTTCTTTACAGTATTGTGGATTGTTTCATTCTGTAGACATGTGCATAGAATTTTTCTCGTAGTTTTTCGATTTCTTCCATGTCTTTTGATTGAGGTCATTTCAAGGTCTCTTCATCCAAATGCCTTGTTATTGATTGGCCCCCGTGAATCTTCCTGAGAATTTTCCGTTCTTATTCTTCATTTCGCTAATTCTTGAATGACCCTCAGTGACCATTGTTTCAGATGCGTAGATTGCTTCTGGGAGAATAGTTGTGTTATAGTGCCTCAATTTGGCGCCTCTCAAAATGCACTTCCTATTATAGTACGCCCATGTTTGCTTGTAGGCACTTTGTAGCTTGGTAATTTTTTATTCGTTAACGATTCGGTTTAAACCTGAAGATTGTATAACTTTTCCGAGGTATTTAAAATTACCGACTCTCAGAATCTCACCATGTTTTGTGATCAGAGGAGATTTATTTTGGCTTTTCTTTCGATATATATTGTTTTATCGGAAAAAATTGGTAACCCAGTTTCCAGCGCCATTTCATGTGAATTTTGAACGGCGAGAATGGTAACAGTTCTGTTGTATGGATCAAAGCAATATCATCTTTGACAATTATTCGATTTTCTTTTTGGATAGCCACCTGTATGCCCTGCATGTGAGCATTCCATTCCCTAATAATCTTTCTAAAAAAAATTTGAAAATTATTGGCGAAAGTCCGTCCCCACTGCCGCACACCGGTTTTGATATCGAAGGGATCTGATACTACGCACATGAATTTTACTTTGGAAGTTGTACCTGTAAGTGTATGTTCTATAATTTTTAGGGTCTTTCGATCGACCCCAAATTTTTTCATATCAAAAATGGTTTCGCGGTATACCGAATCATATGTGTCCGTGAATTCAATGAATGTGATCACTGTATTTCTACATTTCCTAATCTCTAATATCATCTGTAAAGTCCAGAATTGTTCAGTAAATCATCGGCCTTTTCTGAATCCAGCCTGGTATTCCCATAATTATTGGATCCGCTTGGTGTTCTACTCTGTTTAGGATTACTTTAAAAAGTATTTTGTAAGCAACCGGGAGTAAGGAAATTTGCCTGTAATTATTGATAACCATCTTTTCCCCATTTTTGTGCAATGGATGTACCAGCGCGCATTTTCAATCCTCTGGTATCTGTTCCGTCGCCCACATTTCTGATATCAAATTATGGAGTTTTTGCGACAAAAAGGATTATTCAGTTTCCAGAGTTCCGCAATAATTCCATCTTGTCCTGTTGCTTTGTTGGATTTGAGTTGTTTGATAATTTTCTTATTCTCTTCCATATCAGGAGCTTGCGAGTCTGGATGCGTAAACACCCCGAAAACTCGAACTTAACTTTTTCTTGGGGTGGATTGCACTTGAGAAAAGTGTTGGAGCATTTGGTTAACATTTTGCAGTTATGTTTTGTGTTAGTTTCCAACGTTCCATCAGATTTGATATACGCAGGTTTTCCCTGAAAGTTTTGTGGAAATCTCTATTATTATTATTGGTGAAATCCTTCTTCAGTTCGTGACACCTATTATTGTCATATCTCCGTTTTACATTCCACTTATTTTGGATGTCTGCTTTTGAGATATAAGGAAGTTCTCAGAGTTTTTCTCATTTTTATGAGAAATGTTTTCCATGCACTTATTTTTTTTTGTCGACTGCTTGGTCGAAAATTGCGTTCCACCAGCGATGTTTCCTGCTGAGAGGAGGTTAGTATGCCCTAGTATAATGGCTTTCTGAATGTTTTTTGTAGGGATTTACCAATTTGTCGATTCTTCTGTATTGATTTGTGGAGTTTCAGATATTCAAGATCCGACCTGAACTTTTCAGGTGGTGTTTTATTTTTATTCGGTTGAAATTCATAGAATTATAACTTGTAACGCAAACATGCTCAAGAAAATAGTTCGAATTTGAATTAATTGGCTAACATATTCACCGTTGAATTCGATTAACTCTGTAGTTGTGATGTTGAAAACGATTAATTTCGTTTCGTACTCTCAATACTCCTGAATTCAAGCATGGGGAAAATTGAAGAAGATAAAGAAATATATCGATTATATTCTTATGAACTAGTTCTCGAAAAATCTGTTCATTGAACTTTTCAACAATTTTTCAGTTCTGCATTTTGTCTGGCAATAGATGATAATAATGATACTCAACAGAAATTGATAATGAAATTGAGGATGACAAAAAAGAGTAGAGGTTTGTAGAGAATTCTCAATTCAGTTTTCAAAGTAGGAATGAACAGTACATTTCGAGAATTCATGATATTAGAACAATATTTCAGACTGTATCTTAAATTTGTGGAAGCCTGAACTACAGAAAAACGTAACAAACGTCGACTTTTCATCAGTTCATATCAGTTCATATAAAATTTCAATTCATAACGTGTAATAACAATAATATTGCGAGATGTCAAGAACCACACGTTACTTAGGCATTTCTGGACATTCTTGTTTCTACTTGATAAAACAATCAGAAGTTAACTGTGCGACAAACTGGTCTTTGACGCGATGAATGCAGTTTTCCATAATTATTCCATTCCAGTTCCATTAGAATTTCATTTCACTGACCTGTAAATCGCAAACCATGTATTGATGATATTGGAATGATGACACTTTTTTCTGACTTCAAAATTTTCAGTAGAACACATTTCCTCATAGTTCAACTTCCATAGAAGACAAGAAAAAGGACCAAAAATGGAATTCCGAAAATTAATCTCAATTGAATTTCTCGGAATACGATGCAGTTGCACTCTTTTAAAATTTTTCTACCCTTTTCGTAATTTTCAATATCTATTCGATAACGATAATTGTTATATATTATATCGTATATGCAGCACAGTTTTACACAGATCAGTGTGAAAAGTCACAGTCAGTTGTAATTGAATGTGAAAAATAACATGAAACATTGATGTTTCATGTTTTTGATTGATACACTTGAAAACTTTTCAAGATCTTATGAGACATTTTTTGTTATCGAATTCTTGACATAAAATTTGATTTCGGTTACAGGTATAACACGAACCTAAGCGGAAAATGATTGAAAAGTTTCCAGGATCTGTCCATTCAGTGATTCACTCAGTCGATAGTAGTTTAGTTTACAGGTCTGCTCATGCCGTGTATCATGGCTGTGACAGTTTTCACCTGCATGTGCAGATTGCACATTATCTCTTGCATAATACACACAAACAGAATCAGACAACTCTGGATAAGTCATGATACGTAAACATTCCTTCAGTAATTTCGATAACCAAAATCAGCCATTATTCGAATGTTTACGTAGGTTCTGAAAAGTTCCCACTCGTCCTGAACAATGACGCCAAACCAACCTTTATCTCAGATGGAACTCAAAACGTGCAGATGGGCTATCCTTAAGCCATCTGACGAAACAAATGTGGATGAATTATCAAGGACAGATATGTTCGATTATGGAAATTTGAACTGGGAAATCCAAGTCAACACCAAGTCAACGTTCAGACTACAGAAAGACGTTCTGTCTCCGACAGAAATAAGAGTAGGATTTAATAGCCCGAAAAAAACTTCAAATCGAAGATTGAGATCCCAAAATTATCATTACAGTAAGAACTATTCATTATACTTTATCTTTAAGAAATTTATAGTGAAAGTTTATTCCATCAGAGGATCAGGCAACCAGTTATACAAGGCATCTTTGAAATTGCCATGAATTGTGTTGTTAAATTCGTTGTGTGACACATGGGCAGGTATCAGGTGAGACAGATGACTAAAAATGAGAGTTATTCATCTTAAATTTATATGGCTCATTTTTTTACATATATTTCTTAGAATATTATTTGGAAGTACTAACTTAAGTATCAGACACTTTTCATAAACTAAAACTTTTGACACACGCTTTAAAGCTCAAGAGAAAATAAATAAACTTTACTTATTTTTACATGTCTGATATCTAAAAATGTTATTGAAGTAAGTATTACAGAGTTATATTTAATCAGTCAGACAAATTTGAATGACCAAGCAGCCCATAAACACAAAAAGTTCATAAAAATGAGTTCAAGAATGCTATGGGCAAGCGTATAGAGTAAACAATTTAAAATATTAGAATACGTACTGCTTTCAATTTAAGATTTTGGAAACTCTATTTCAATAAGGTGAACTTCAGAAGTAAGATCAAAATTTATAAATATCAAAGTAAATAAGTGTATTGCATATATTTAGTATAATTAATATATTCGGAGCTATTTTGTTTTATGAAAAGTTGTTTTTATTTTACTGTAAAAAAGATACCGGTTAGGACAAGCTCAAGACAATCCAATTAGAATAAACAAAATCTAACAATTTATATTTTCTAATTATCATAATCATCGTCACAATCATTAGAATTTTCATCATTCGCCCAATCATTATACTGTCCATTCGAGTCACCATCTTTGAGTAACAGATCTTTTGGAATCGAAAACTCTTTAAATCAAAAGTTAGGATAAAGTTTCGCAGTTGCTTAGCATTATTTTTCATAGCTGAATTGCTGAGCTCGATTGAAACGTCTTGCTCCTTCTGCAGACCTAAATCTTTATATACTGAACTACTTATTGTGGATCTGATATCATCACTGTGGGCCAATCGTTGACAAATTCCTGAAATGCACTATATCTGTGAGTTTGTTATTGGTTTTTCAAGAACAATATCAATTGGTTGTTTAGGAAAACACTTATTGCTTCTTCAAATGCAGAAGAAGCCTTCTTGGAATTCTTCGTACAAATTAAGATGAGTTTCGGCAACGTTTGATATAAGTTACGATAAGTTACTTGAATGCAAGGTTGTTCTCTATAAGTTCTTCGCAAAGTTTTGAGCTTTTCTTCATTTTGTTTTAAACAACTAACACAGGCCCGAACTGTATTGTATACTATAGGTTGCGCGCTAAGGAAACATACAGAGATAAACAGAAACAGATGGTTAGTTTAATGAGGTCAACCGCATCATTATGGACTATAGCTAAATAATTTCTGTGTTTAAAGGATATTTGGTCATTCCAATATGTCTGACTTATTGAATATAACTTTGTAATAGTTATTTCAATAAATTTATATATCAGATATGTGAAAATAATCAAAGTTCATTCATTTTTTGTGGAGCTTCAAAATGCCTGATAAATGTTTTGGTCCATCAAAAGTCTCTGACACTTAAGTAAGTAATTCTAAATGAACATTTATGAAATATATATAAAAATCAGCCATATAAATTTAAGATGAATAGTTCTCGTTTTCAGTCACCTGTTTCGCCTGATACTACAGTATATCACACGACGAATTCAACACTCAGGTATTCAAAGCACTAATCCCAAAGTTTCATCTGTGTGAAAATAAGATCGCTATGGGATCTTGGAATATAAAGGTAATAATCGCAAGTACATCAAAAAAATGGATAAGGTGAATAAGAAAATGATAGATACAAAAAAAATATAATGAGTACGTAACAGCTGATACTTCTATCAAAAAAGAGAAATAGATGAGAGAAACAATATCAAAATTTTTTCTTTAATTGAGAGGTATACTATAGGGAATAATTCAATATAGGAATATAGTATTATGAAAAAAATAATCAATCTGTTGAGCGTTCTCCATCACTTTTATGAGGATGAACATCTTTTTGCGTTATATCGAGCTTGATGTGTGAAATACCTATTTAACAATACATAGGACAAGTTTTGGAGCCAATTGCAGATAAATTATTCGCTGCATCCGATACTTAAAATTTTTTTCCACACCCTGTCGCCTACACGAAATCGTAAATCATTTCTTCTTGAATTATATCCTAGCCCGTTGACCTTGTTTGTATGATGGATTCTTGTCCATCATACAAATTGAACATATTGATATAACTGAAGCAGCTTTTCCTGAATAAAAGGATCTAAAACTTTATTTTCAATAAAAATAATATTATATAAATTTTCAAAAATATGACCAAAGAAACCACCATCAGTGGGTACATTTCTGAGAAAGAAATGATTATGAGAATAAGAATGAAAGAGAATAACCTGTTACTTTGAGTTTTGATAATTCAATAGGTTGCGCTTTCTGTTGAATATTCTGCTCCCATTGTTAATAATTATTTTGAATAAATGATATAATTGCCGTGTAAATTGTTTCGTTTACTCTATCAGTAAGATTTCCTTGAGAAAAATATCTAGCATTAAACCCAATTTTTTCAACATTGTAATTTTTAATTTAATTTTCAAATTCGTTAGAGGTGAAAAGTACACAATTTTCTACTACAGAAAATTTGAGGCGCTGTAAATATTAAGAGAACTTGGATCTGAATGAATTTACAAATAACTTCAGACACAATGGGTGAATTGAAACTAGCTGTGTGAACCAATCAGTTGAAACTGAGAAATATCGATCACCATTTTCAGATCTCGAATAATGTCTCAATGAATTAACTGATATCAATAGAAACGAAAAATTTATGTTTTTATTGTTGCCTATACGACCAGCTAGAGGCGTATTTTCAGCTTTACAAGATGCGCGAAATTAAAATCCTTTTTTCGGTCTTCATATTCGATTAGAAATCTGACCACATGGTATGGAGAAGTCTTTGAGGAACCTCCGATAATAATAGTAATAATAATGAGATATATTTATTGAGAAACATTCCATACATTGTAAAATTACATTCATTTCAATTGATACAATAATTACAACAAAGAAAAATGCTCTCAAAAGGACCGAATTCAGTTTGGAATCTGATCTTCCATTCAGCCCTCGAGAAAAAATATTGGTTCAAACAAAAATCTTGGTTAAATTCATATTCAGAATAAAATACATCTTTGATTGAAAAGAAAAGAAAAAAAATTTCCTCAGAGATATTAAGCACTTGAGACAATTTCACATGGTGAAGAACATTTGTGTTGAAAAAATTTAATAACATATGATACAAAAAATTGATTCATTCATCATTGCCTACATTCGAATCATCGAAGTACTCTGCCACACTATAGTATGCCTTTGTTAAGAGTGGAGATTTAACTCTCCCCTTAAACAAATGAGCTTTCAGTGCTTTCAAATACGATGGTAAATGGTATAAAATTTTAATACTCTGACAATAGAGAGAGTGCTCAAATTTAGCTGTTTTATGCATAGGAATAAGTAGCACATCCCTGTTTTTTGTTGAATACTCATGATTACTAATCAATTCAATAAACCTGTCTTCATTTTCTTCAACATATAACAAACATCTATAAATATGTAAACACGGTAAGGTGAGTTTGTAGTTATTGATGAAGATAGGTTTACAAGATATTCGCTGATGAATATTGAATATTAATCGAAGTATTCGCTTCTGTGTAAAAAACACCCTATCTATTTCTGTAGAGCAGCCCCACCTCAGAATATTATAATTTAGATGACTATATACAAGACTGTAATACACATTCATAACACAGTTTCTAGGTACGTTGTTATTGATTCTAGAGATTGCAAAAAATGAGTTACTCAATTTTTTACATAAGACCTCAATGTGGGATGTCCATCTCAAATTTCTGTCTACATATATTCCAAGAAACTTTGTTGATTGGAATGATGATATAGTGTTGTCCCATATTTAACATCCGAGGTACTTATTCTATTGTCCTTCAGACAAAACTGAACACATACAGTTTTGTCAACGTTCACCATCAGATTGTTCACTCGACACCAAATTACAAACTCCCTCACAATGCATTCACATGCGTCTAGAAGTTCTTCAGGAGTCCTGCCAGAAACAACCACCGATGGATCATCGCCAACTAGTGTCACCAAAAACCGGGACAACTTCGCAGGCAAATCGTTTATGAACAATATGAATAGAAGAGCTCCGAGTACAGAGCCTTGCGGCACCCCAAGAGCAATGTAATCTCTGATAATTACTCCCGCCTATTTTCACTACCATTGTTCTTTCTAAATTCAATGGACGATGAATCTACTCTGTGATTGTTCATATTTAAATGAGAGGTAATAATAAAAACTTGTCTAAAAATCACTGACTGAACAATTCTTTATTCGACTAGTTTCGCCTTTTACAGCATTATCAAAAATCATTCTTGATAATGCTGTAAAAGGCGAAACTAGTCGAATAAAGAATTGTTCAGTTAGTGATTTTTAGACAAGTTTTTATTATTACCTCTCATTGTTCTTTCTTCAAGATAACTACGTAACCAATTCAGAAACACACCTCTAAAACCTGAATTGTAGCATTTATCAAGTGGAAATTTAAAAGATAGTGAATCAAATGCGGAAGATAAATCAAAAAATAACCCCGCCACAAACAAGTGTTTATCCAAACACTCGTAGAAGGATTCAAAAAACTTAACTGCAGCTGATTGAGTTGAGTGGTCGCTTCTGAATCCATGTTGCGCGGAGTCAATTATTTTGAATCTATTGAGATAACTCATCCTTCCGGCGAAAACAATTTTCTCTATTACCTTGGAAAACACAATCAAAATGGAAATTGGGTGATAATTAGTAATTTCACTTACGGTTCAATTCTTAAATACTGGAATTGCTATGGATTGCTCAAGGATATTGGGGAAATTTGCAGTTGTGATGGAAGCATTTATAAGATAAGCAAAGTGCTCGCCAATAATTCCACCAATTCCTTTAAAAACTTTGGCTGATATGGAAATCAACACTGACGCTTTTTTCATTTTTTAAGGCTCTAATGGAATCCTCAACAAAAATTTGTGTTCACCATGGGTGATAATGTGCAAATCCGAGGCAGATTATTGCCATATCGAGATGTTAATTTCGTACTAGCCATTGTGAAAAAATGTTCGGCGAAAACATCAGCTAACTGATTCGGATCGTCAAACACCTCCCCCTCAAAGTTTGAGGTCACATCACTTCGCCTACCGCCACTTTTCCCAGAAAGATCGTTAACAATATTCAAAATTGTTTTATTTCTGTTCGATGAATCATCAATATCTGAACTATAAAACGTATATTCCGTATTTTTGATAAGCATATTGTGTTGATTTCTGGCATTTTTATAGTTTAGAAGGGCACATTTGGAACGGAAATTTTTATGTAGTCGATGAAGGTAAGATAGGTTACGTTTACTGCGAAATATCTCAGTTGTTACCCATCTTTTCCTTCGATATGCCGAAAGTACTTTATGTATAGGACAGCATTGTTCAAAATGATATCGAATAACACCACTGAATGAATCAAAACATGTATCAGCATCAAAATTATAATTCAGATCAGAAATTTTGTATTCAGATAAAGAAAACAAAAAATTATTCATATTTTCCTAATATTTCTGAGGAATATGCAATTAATCCAATGAGCTCACTAATTTTTGTGGTATAAGTAGGAGTGGGATAGCTAAAAATTGATTTCGCTTCATCTGGATCTGTTCAATGTAAATCTTGGTCCACTACAAACCTGAAAATTTTCAAATTTCAGGATTCATGATGCACCAAGACCGAATATCAGTAGACCAATTTAGAATTTACACTTATCAAAATTCAAAGTCGATTTAGCTTTGTTGTTCCAAAGTGGGACCTATAACTGAATCCATCAGCTTACACATGGTTTCAGCTGATTTATAGAAACCAAGAAGAAAAACATTAGAGCAAGGTAGACCTCTACCTTGCATCGAAAAACGCAGTTTTCATTCTACATTATTCATCTAGCTAGGGTATATCGAAGATACCTGAACTCAGGTCTATTAAACTGCTTTTATTTTACTATTGATTGTGTCGACCAGAGACATGAGATAATTGGACTGATGCGGCATAGTAACAGAGTTCAATTTCCTAATACACACTGGAGACAACGATTGTGAACATGTTGTCACTGGTTTTATAATTTCTTATTCAAACAATTCGTCGATTTCTAGAATTCGTACACATTCGTACAAAATCTACCGGACCGATATTGAATAATTCAATAACATCGTTCATTTCCTATCTTTGAGAAGAGTATAAATTAGCGATATTCGGTATCGTATGGATGGTTGCAGTAGATAACAAAGATGTATTATAAACAAAACGAGAAAAGTCGACCTTTATATTAAATAAATTTGAGTAATCTACGCCTAATATCAAATTATGTGAAATGGAAATTTCTAGAAGAACCTCGACATTTTTGACAACTTTACTCGAGGCAATAGGCAGGAATAGTCCAAAGTACTCTGCAGAAACCAGTGATAGAAAAAATACGTGATTTAAGAGGTCTCTAAGCTTTGAAATCCAGATTTATTTATGCTTGTACAAAATTCGCCTATTTCTACTTCCCAGTTATTCGAATTGGATGCAAACGATGTTATCCAATTTTAGAAAGTGTCACCTTCAAATTCCAACTCTAGGAGATATGCGCTTGCAAGCGCATTCAAAATTTACAAAAATATAGGGTACCAAATTCAATAAGGAAAAACTTGACTTGTCAGTTTAATATAAGTATCGAAATGCGATTCATAAATGAAAAATAGGAAAAAATATAATTCATAAGTCCCTACTTTATATAGGTGCATTTTGAACTATGATCATTCCAAGTGAGACGACCAGAATGAGGTATTTTAAGACGCTACAGTGTATGCTGTTAATTTTGTCGTTGTGTTTGTGAGTTGGTTGGAATCTTCATCATTTTCGTCCAAGATTTTGTTGCGTTGTCTCTAATACTCGATGTTATTGTTGGAATTAATCTCATGTTCTGAAATTTCATTACTGGTTCCTTCGTGTTTCGTAACGCGATCTGTAAGATTGAGTGAATGAGAAAATAGGTGATGATCTAGCTCGTTGACCGCATGTATCAATAGATCATGTTAGAGTGTGGGTAGACTAAGGGCTAGTTAAATTTGAAGGTATTGAGTATCAAGTAAATTATATTGGACTGAATCTTTCATTTAATAAAACAAGTGCATGCTACCTTATATGAAAATTTTCAGACCGTGACTTGCTTACTTGAGTTCCAAAAATTCTTCCAAGTATTTCTGTGATGACTTTATTTTTTTTTCATTACCTAAGTCACCGTATCTGTTAATACTTTCAACCATGGCCACGACTACACCATACAATTAATGGATTACTTTCATAAATCAACTCATGTCAATCACGAGTATACACTTCTGTTGAGGTGTGTAATTCGAAGGATTAAACATTATTTTATATGAAGGCTATTCGAATTGTTACTGTTTCTCATATTGTATTTCAACTTCAGATTGAATCAAAAATAGTGCTCAACAAGGAAAAAAAATTTCTGGAGAACTACTGTCTCGTCAATTCACTCTCATAACGAAATACAACTCCTGAATAGATTGCGAATAATGTACCTAATCGTATTCTAAACATAATTTTTCACTATAACAGAAATACAAGTCAAAATCCATTAATCGCGTTATTTGTCTGGGACTTTTTGACTCTTATTCTTCCTCATATATTAGTAAGTAATTCCGAATGTCAGAGCTATTCAGGTCTCTGACCTCAGCACTTCAAATAATAATGATAACATGTAGATGGAAGTCTACATACAGCCTAAATGAATTCAAGTGAAATAAATTGATAGATGCCATACCAAAGGAAACAGGCATATTTCAGGAAGACTATCGTTAAACTTAACATTGAGTCTTCCTTGGTTCTGCTAGGCAATAAATCCACTGTGGCGTTTACTAAAGACCAGGTTATTTCAATCGGTAATTACCTGGAATAAAAGTTGAAGACCCAACAGTGAGCGACGACATGTACACCTACGGACACCAAACATCAGAGGCAATCCAGCATATAACAGGGGATGTCACATATACGCAGTTATGGAATACAAAGAGAGGCATGAGGCAATATATCAAAAATTGTGCATAAATAAGTACCATGTGAATTAAGATATTATATGTCTATTAAGAAGAAAAAGGTGTCTTACTACGAATATATTCTGGAGAAGGACCAGTTTAGACTTTAATGGGACCGCACTCTACTGACTGATCGAACAGTTCCACGCAATATGCTCGACCCTGTTCTGGTTAACAATTGAGACAGGGAAACTGTATTTCCATTCGCAATGCGAACAACCCGGTTTCGAAGAATGCCAATAAAACGTCTGAATATCAAGAACTTGAAGTGCGAGTGCATATGAAGTGGGGCATGAACGTTCTCAATACTGTTCCAATTGTCTTGGCTCCACTAGTATAATCTCGAAGGATTTCCTGTTGAACATCAAATAACTAGGATTCGCCGAATATCCCTATAAGGAATTACAGAAATCGGTTGTTCTTGTCACAGCCGGAACTGTTGATAATTTTACGTCACGAAAGACGCCGCCGTTGAGATCGCCGCTAAGGGGACCGCTGCCACGTGCCTTATAAATAGAAGAGGACCCCGAGAGAGCTTAATTAATCTGATAAATATTATCAGGGAATAACTGGATAATTGAAATATCCCCTTAGAGGGAGAGTGAAGGCCATAAGGCTCGCCAATCGTGACAATAATATCTACGTCTCATATTGCTAGTAAAATATTAGGACACTGGAAACGAAATTGAATCATCTTCGATCAATTGGATACTCAAATCACATTGAGGCTACAGGAGCAACTCATGATGAACTCTGTTATCTGCAACCAAGTCTGCTCGGAGAAAAAGAACCTGATTATGGCATACATTGATTACAAAAAGCATTTGATCCCATGTCTCATGATTGGTTGATTCAGCTGATGAAAATCTACAAAATTGATCGCTTTTTAATTAACTTAGTAAAACATGCTATGTCTTTTGTCGAATACCACATTACACCTGAATGAACTATATACACAACTGAGGTTCCATAAGAGCAATATACGTCATTTTGTAAAAAAAAAACAAATTGCAGTAGGCATTTATGTCTCAGTGTCTATCCTTTCTCTGCGAGTCAGGATTTTCAAATATTTCGAATGAGAATGAAGGAAGTGATACAGAATGACAGTAGGTTTAGCGCCTTCACGATGTGTTTTTAAAAGGATAACAGAATTCTTCCAGGTTCCAGACAAAACTTCAGGAAAATATATTGCTTCTGATTCATTTCCTTGCCACCAAGCTACTACAACGCGTAATTCTGTTTCATCCGATACATATAACCATCGAATGGAAATAGTGCACTGATGAAAATACGTTTTATAGGGAAACTCCAAAATAACTATGCGTTGAGCTACCTTCTATCAGTAGATACCGAATACAGAAAAACTTCCATTTAATTTAACATTGATCACAGAACAGACAACAGATGCTGTATCTAATCAATTACTCCAATTAAACTTCACAATATATATATATATATATATATATATATATATATATATATATATATATATATATATATATATATATATATATATATATATATATATATATATAAGAAAATGAACACTAGAACATTTATTTGAAAAATTCAAAATAACCAAGAGAATCTTATAGTAGAGCTAGATATCTGAACGTGTACGATGTGATGTCTCCATTATCCTTCGAGGGATAAATGTTAGAGAAATATTGAAATCGATGCTACGCCTGATGGAAGTGCGAGACATATATGTTTCGTTCTGCAAGGAACTCCAAGTCGCACCACGTCCATCTAAGCGAGGCAACGATTTCAACCTCCAAGCATCTTCTTGTGACTCCAAGTGGAAGACCATAGAGTAATGAATACTCCACAATTCCATCTATAGGGATCAGTAGAAAACACACCTTTAAGATTACAGACACACCAAGCATCGAAATTTAACATATCTTCTATACCTCTTCTATACCCGTAGGTATAGAAGATATATAATTGCTTGGTGTGTCTCTAATCTGAGAGGTGTGTTTTCTACTGATTCCTATAGATGGAATTGTGGAGTATTCATTATTCTACGGTCTTCCACTTGGAGTCACAAGAAGATGCTTGGAGGTTGGAATCGTTGCCTTACTTCGATGGACGTGGTGCGACTGACAGGTTCCTTGCAGAACGAAACATATATGTCTCGCAATTCCATCAGGTGTGGCATCGACTTCAATATTTCTCTAACATTTATCTCTTGAAGGATAATGGAGACATCACATCGTACACGTTCACATATCTAGCTCTACTATAACATTCTCTTGGTTGATTTGAATTTTTCAAATGAATGTTTTAGTGTTCATTTTCTTAAATATTTCATTCAGTGCCATAAGCACAGTTAGTGGTTAGTGGTTAGAGTCGAATACTTTGCAATTTCTCTTGTGATTTCGAATTACGGTCCACTTTTCGAAATTGTAGTGAATGAAATCCACAAATATCCGGACAGCATTTCAAAATTTTTTGAATGCATTATGAAATCAAATCAAATTTTCGCAACAATTACAATATTGAAGACAGTTATTCTTAATTAAATCTCCTTTTTAGAGAAGACGAATTCGAAGAATGATAAATTTTTTTTTAGATATCGGAATTTGTCTCCAACAGAAAACAGAATGAAACCTAATGTTGTGGGATGAGTTTATCACATTTTTATACATATATTATGTTCATTAATATTTGCTGATAATAGACTGAGAGTTGCTCTAGAAAAACAAAAAATTTCTGGTTCAGACAGTAAGTTCATTCAGTTTTATGTATTTCATGGGTTTCGAGAAATAATTCAACTAAATCCATATATCTAATTAGCATGAAAAGTTAATTATAATTCGAACTGACTTTTCGCTTGAATTCGATTTGAATGAAAACAGTTTATGAGTTATAATATCATCCCACATTTTTCTGCGATAGGACATATCCTATCCTATAGCAAATAAATTTTCTGTTTGAGTTTTCCGGCAAAGAATTTTAACCCTATTTCTTCAAGTCTGTTTTTCTAATGCGGAGTCTAGAAATGCACGTGTAGAATTTGAAATGGTTAATTTCAACATCTGTATATTGTATGATGAAATGTAAGTATGAAGATCAAATTCTAGTAGAAAATCTATATGTATAATTATCATCAAATACTAATAGCGAAAAAAATTTTCTTTTACTTCAAAAATGAACACATGAATTCAAATTTCTTCATGACATGGTCCATGAAAATTTGGTGATAGAAATCACAAGTAATATTCACAGAATGCTTAAACGTACGTAAAAGTTAGTTGAACTCAATAGTTATAAGTTGTAATAAAATGTTGAATAGAATCTTTTTCTTGGATCGCATCTAGATGAATGGGTAAAAGTAATGTCAATTGATATCCCGCACAACATTCAGTGAAAAGTTTGCCTAATATATCGTTCTGAAACAGATTAATGAATTATGGACATTACAAATGTTTGCCTATTCTTGATGAATTCGAAATATTTTGAATAACGCCCTAAAACCACTGAAAACATTATTGTGTTCCTATTTTCTCTTTCACATCATTATGAAGAATCCCTAAGAATTTTTTATATTTAATATGCACCGTTTTACAGGTCGAATCTTAAAAACAGAACAAAAAATACTAAAATCCACTACTAGGATTGAGATAACTAGCATAAAAAAATTCAAAGCTGCATGTGATTTTTGGATCAACAATTAATCAAATCTTGTCTCAACAAACTTGTTTGAATATGAGAAACAGAACAGTTGAAAATATCCATATTAGTCCCCAATAGATCACATCGTTCACAAATATTGTGTAATGAAGAAATTTTAGGACATTAGTCCTAACTGTTGCGAAGTGAAACATTTTTGTATAGATTCTAAGAAAAATCAATTGAAGCTAATGCAATGAAATTTATTCCACTTGATTGTAAATTATCCAATTCGCAACTATCGCAAAGCAAATCCTTCATCCACTGAGTATGCCCACCAGTTTAGATCTTTCAAATGCACAATAAAATGTTCTCTGAGTGGATATTACGTTCACGTTTACTTTTCGATATTGAGGTTGAAAACGTGTTCTGCTTTATTCGAAATTTATTTATCATGTAATTTGGAACAACTGGTGATTGGTTGGAATTTCATTTTCAATTATCTCACAAACAACACATTTGATGATAAGTTTTCAAATTATATAAAATGGACATAACACTGGAGAACAGCAATTTTCTTGTCTTAGATCTGTGACTCGTTTTTGACTGAATTTTGTTCTCTGAATTTTAAAATGCTATCAATTTTTTTATATCGCGTCAAGTGTTTAAACTTCTGGATGCCCTCTGTTTACCCTAAAAGTCATACAAAATGGGTATACAGAGGAAAATAAAGTGGCTACTAACCAAACATATTAAAATATCTTATTCATAAAAAGATTATTATAATATTAAAATTTAAATTGTGTTAATACAAAAAATGAAAATAGATATTATGGTTAAAATTTTCGCTTATAACTTTTCCTATGTTTAATATGGGGACATTCTCGCTTGATGCTCCAACAGTAGTCGCCATCACTTTGACATCCTATCTACCCTGATACCTTGCCTCCATGACCTTAAAATCTTACATGCACAAGCTTTTCAAAGCTTTCTAGGAGTTGTTGAACAATTTCGACGTAATTCTGTGCTAGTGTATTTCCGAGAAAGTCCTTGACAATACTTTTCAATGCCAACCAAGCATTCTTTTCAAGTTCGGTCATTGTTTCAATGTTTTTTATATATTGGTCATTGTTTGCATTATTGGTCATATATTTTGGTTATTGTTTCAATATATTTCAATACAACGTTCATCTTTTATGAGTTGCCGAATCTGTGGCCATTAAAGACACCAGCCTTTATCTACTCATATGACAAGCTAGGAAAAGCTAGGATATATTTAAAATAGTCCCCTTCAGTTGACAAAGCTTTAACAAATTGCTTTATGAGACCTAGTTTCATATTGAAAATCGGAAATTTTTTTTAACGTTCCATATCAAAAGTCGGATTTTTCTGTCGACAGGTGGCTGATTTATAATGTTTGGAACACTAGGTTTCATTTTTCAGGTCAGATCTTGGCGGCCACTTTAACTGTACCCAATGCTTCTCATGAGCTCTGCTGAATCACATACATAGAAAGCAGGGTTTTTACTGCTACTCTCCTTTTTTCCTCTCCTCTTTTTCTCCTTTTTAGTCTTTCAAGAATGTCTGCAAAAGAAAACATTATCAGAATTTCAATTTAACAATGTTCAAGTGGGAAAAGTAGTCAATTAATAGAAAAATTAAGTGATGAAAATTTGACGACCTCGGAATAGTTCTTTCATCTATGCAGCAGACACCTCAATTTTTTCAGTTATTAATTTTCATGTTCAATAGAAACAAATAACATTAGTAGTAATAGTAATAGTAATAGTAATATTTATTCATGCTCTACACATTACATATGTTTACACTCGTCAATTAAAAATATATTCAAAATATCATCCAATTTCAAAATTATAATACAGTGATCACAGGAACAACAGAAAAAGATGAAGAAAAAATTCCCACAAAGGAGAGACAATCATCCAAATTCGCAAACAAGAAACTCTTCAACTTCATAAAAAGCTCTTTCAATCAGAAATTTCTTAATGATAGTCTTGACTTTAATAGGAGAAAGGCGTTTCATCTCCTCCAGAACTTTATTGTATAATTTCTTAGATGAATAAAAAGGTCCTTTTTGAGTTCTGGATAGCCTACAATAATCATTTCGAATCATTTCTCTGGCTCTTGTAGGATAGTCGTGGAAGTCTTTATTCTGATTGAACACACCCCTATTTTCATGCACATGAATCAGAGCCTCTAGGATATAGAGGCAGGGGAGAGTCAAAATTTTGTTTTCAATAAATGCATGTTTGCATTCTCCACGATAATCAAGCCCAGCAACTATTCGGATAGCCCTTCTCTGAAGAGAAAAAATACGGGTGCGTGTAGAACAGTAGCCCCACGCTAACAAAGAATATCTCAAGATGGATTCAATCAGAGAAAAATATGCAGTCTTTAAGATGCTAACCGACAAACGACTCGACATCGACTTCAATAAAAAAATGTTTTTCGTTAATTTAGAGGCCAAGTGCCCGGTGTGTACATCCCAGCGAAGAGAGGAATCAAGATAGACCCCCAAGAAACTAGCATTTTCAGCCAAATCAACAAGAACATTATTTTTTAGAGTGAAAAGTAATTTTACCGTCTTCTGTTCATTAGCCAAAAGCTTGTTCGATGTGAACCACTCAACCGCTCTCGACTGTGCAGCGACACCCCCCTCCAAGACAGCAGCCAAATCATTCGATGTCACAGAGATCGTTGTGTCGTCGGCAAACAGAATGGTATTAAAGTTATTCAAATATATCGGAAGGTCATTTATGAATATCAGGAATAAAATTGGTCCTTAAACGGAACCTTGGGGTACCCCCATTGTGACAAGTTGTTAACATGAACAGTTGTCGTTATTATAAACCGTTTGATATCTACTAGAAAGATATGACGCCATAAGAGCACGACTATTTGTAGAAAAACCATAAGCATTAAGCTTATCAAGGAGGACGACGTGCGCCACACAGTCGAAAGCTCTTGCAAGGTCCATAAAAAGAAAGAGGGAAAACTCCTCACTCTCAAAACATTTCAAGGTGTGTTCAATAAAACACAGAACTGCATCCAGTGTGCTCCTCCCTCTTCTGAAACCAAACTGATTCTCGTTAAATAAGTTATAATTCTCAAAGTTGTTTGCTATTTGCATACAAAGAAGTCTTTCAAAAACTTTAGAGAGTTCTTCAAAAACATCCATTCATTCAGATCATCCAGTTCAAAACATTAATTCATTCGAGGTTACAGAGAGTAGGCTTTTGCAAAATTTTCTCCCTTTTTCCAATCTTTTTTCAGATGGAAAAAATTTGAAGAAATGAAGAATTCTGTTTTTGAGAGGTCAGATGTGTGCTTGAATAACAAAATCACAGGTTCAGTAGTAAAATAGTTCCCCAGCCAGATTTTCTAAAAAGTGATAAAACGTTGGCGCAAATGGCTGACAGCATTTGAATGGAAATTATAATTTTTCAAATTTTCACGAAGAGAAATACCCTTTATAAGTACTAGGATTCAGGTTATCATTAATATTCGTTTAAAAAATTCAAAAAATCGTTTTTCAGAGTTTGATGTATAATGCGCCGACTGACGTTAAGCTAATCAGGTTTGATAGAATTCTAAATTCAGCAACATGTTCCAGTAACAATAATTTAGATCACTAAAATACAGTCTATTAGGTTTCTTTTATATATTCTATTATATATCCTCTCCTATTTTCAAAAAAATTCGAGAAATAGAATTCAAAATTCATTTCATTCAAAAATTGAATATGAGTGATTTTCAACGAATATCTCTTGCAATGTTGATGCTTACTTCTCGAAGTAGGATGATAACATTAATGCTTGACAGAGTTCATTTTACTCGAAGTTATCACTCCGAGAGTTACATCACAGAGTGTTTCATTTTACGTGAATGTTCTAATGCTTATTATTATAAAATTTATAATGTAGATGGAAAAATATAGCAAAAATAAACAGACCTAATAATTGTTCCGGGAAATGAAAGTTCCAAGTTTTTATGATCTGGAGGTATGACTCGAAATTATATACGAAACGTTTTTGAAAAAACATCGCGATTCAATGTACGAGCTTTGAAATACTCTACGTTCAAAACAAGATTTCTTTCAAATTCTAGTTTCGTAAAAAAATAACCATATGTATTTTATTTGAGTGCATTCTACTTAAATTCATGATGAATAGAATAGTGTCAATTTATTTTATGCTGACTCCTATCTACTCATATAAAATAATTTCCAGAAGTATATAACAATTTTTGTTACAGGAGGACAAGAACAGAACAAGGTTGTACTGTTAGTGCGAATTTGTTATTCCGATTTGAAAGAAATGAAAAAATGACAGAAAGTAAATATTGGTTCATATACTCTGCCTATTAATTTTTTTTTTAATTTTTATAAGTATTATTAGTCTTTTTGGCGAAACTTCGTGATCATTCTAGGTTTCATTGAAAATTAAACATTTTTCATTTTCCGTTATAAGTTACCATATATATCTGCTAGTTGTGTGATTGAGTATTTTGATTTTAAACGTGAGTCGGATGGAACTAATGCAGTTAAAAAACGCCTAGAGAAAGCAACAACTCTGACTCAGACTCTCGCCGTTTCACATCTGATACCAATGAAATCTAGATGAAAATATTTGAATCAATGATGAACAAGTTGAGAGGAATACTTTACGTTCATTTTTAAATTTTATGTAAATTTGTTGATAGTTGATCTATCATGGAGAAGTAGTAACGATTGTGGCATATTTATAAGAGTGTCAATTTCTTGCATATTTTGTTATAATTTCACAGAAATTCTAAAAAATTCCTAGTGTCCGATTTGGCAACACTGTGGATGGGTACTCCAGAATGAAAGCAAGTAATCAGAGTTCTTGAAGAGAACATCACAAATTACTTAACCCTACTCAGGAATTGACGATTAATCCATCATTTGTTTAGGACGTTGATTCTGAGATTTAGGAATTTTGGAGAGAGTTTTTTCATTACATATACCTCTTGAGTCATAGTTTTTCTCGACATCAGTATCTACTTGTTAAATTGAATCATTTCGTCTGCTATTCTAGCTTATATACATCATTCTTGAAGTTAACGATATATTAAAGTACATGTTACATTTTTCCCCTTCAAATTTAGAGATTTAACTAATTATCACATTGTTGTGATAATTAGTTAAACACAACACTAGAAGCTAGGACACCAATTTCCGACTGAGCTAATTCCCTGCTGGGAATAAATCGATTTTTGATTGGAAATTGATTCATGTATCCCTGATACCTTATTTTTATGTATAAAGTATATTAGATACTGATATAAAGACAATAAAATGCTCTTTTTTGTAGATATAAATATCATCATTTTCATTTCCAGATTTTCAAGGAATGCTATTTAAATAATCATTTCGTAATTTTTCGTGAAATTTTTCAATTTGCTCATTCCACCTAAATAGATACCATTCCGTGAGATTCTCTGTTTTACGTAAAATCCTAAGAATTTTTGCCCTATGTTCGGATGTTATTACCTAAACGATAATATTTCGAATCATTATGCATTGGTCAATTCAAATTACAATCAATATTAAAAGTTGGAAAATCTGTAAAAGAAGAAAGAAAAGAAAAAATTAACAATTTGAAAAAAACATCTATTGAATAAAACGGTTTGATGCATATATGGGTTGGATTTATTCACGGTAATCACTATTGCTTGTTTCCGATCTTCAATAGTTGGAATATCCAGAATTTCCAAATAATACCAAATAATTATTCAAAATTTGTGATAGAAGTGTATATAAATAGGCATTTCAATAACATTTGGTCCTCTGCTTTTTACAATGTTCATAAATGATATAACCGATCTCATTGACGTTGAGGGTTTATTGTTCGCAGATGACTTTAAGATTTTTCATTATGTTTCCAGCATCGGTGACTGCGAACGCATTGCAAGAAACTTGCCTAACGTTGTAAATTGGTGTGATTTCAACAAATTAAACCTCAACATCTCCAAATGTCATGTAATGTCGTTCTCCACAATATATTATTTGATTAATTTCAAGTATGAAATTGGTGATAATATCTTGGAAAGACCCACTACATTTATTGACCTTGGCGTAACCTTTGATTCTCAACTAACTTTCGTGCCACATATCATTGCTATATTAACCGCTGCCTGTAGAGTATATGGTTTCATTGTTCGTGTTGGAGAGGAATTTAGCAATATATCAACACTGAAAACATTGTATTGTGCTTTCGTAAGAACTAAACTCGAATAAGGATCAACAGTCTGGAATCCTGGTTATCAGTTACACATTGATCAACTGGAGTCTATACAACGAAAGTTCCTGAAACTTTTGAGCTTCAGAATTGATGGAATATATCCACCTATAGGCATACAACATGAAACGCTTACAAGTCGATATAATATGGACACACTCAGTACGCGAAGGAAATGCCATGCAATATTTTTTTTGCATAAAATAATTAACAATAAAGTGAAATGTCAGGAATTATTGCAAAAGCTTAATTTCATTGTCCCAAGAGTTTCTTCCCGAAGCGCATTCACGTTCTACCTTCCAGCAGCTAGAACGAATGTTCTAAAATTTTCGCCATTGTACACGATGTGTGAACAATGTAATATTTTAGGAACTAAGGTTGATATTTTCAACTGTTCTGTTACTGATATTAAGGCAAGTTTCCTTGATATACATAATCTCTGATAAAACAGTTATTTATATGTATTCACGAAGAGAATTTATATTCACTCATATAATTATGTGTGTATTAGTGTAAATATGTGAATGTATATGTATTTGTGTGTTTTAATTTACATATATGAATGTATAGGTTTGGTCAGCATTCAAGTTTTTTTTTTCTATAATTATTTTATTTCATTCCATCAGTTGTGATTCATATCACAAACTCTTTCATTAAAAATGAAACAAGATTGAAACTTTTGTACTACAAATTTTGTTTTTTGTTTATGTTGTGTTTTCTTTATTCTAATTAGGACATGTCCTGTAAAACAGTGTATGTTGAATAAATAAATAAATAAATAGATAAATGAATAAATAAACATTTGATTACCATAGATAAGCATCTACATTTTATAATTGAATAATTCCATACTCATAGTTGTGATAATGAATTTCCTTAGGTACTAGATACCGGATCCATACACATATAATTATTTGGAATTAATTGAAATTATTTCCTGAATACTTACCTAAGTAACATATAGAAACTGATGAAATATATCCTTCATCAACTTCGAAATTTGTAGATGCAATTATTTCCACAACTCCTTCTGTCATTATACAATATATGTCCTCAACCAAAATCCACGAAAATATTTAATTTCAATAACGTAGTCATAAATCTACTGTTGATCTCATATTTTCGTTACGTGAACGATAATTATAACGCAACTGTAACCTGTAAAGTGTATATATGTAGTATGCAGATTAAATTGAGACGCATTACATAAATATGTTTGTATATATATATATATATATATATATATATATATATATATATATATATATATATATATATATATATATATATATATATGGTATATTGTTCCGGGAATACATCCGTTGGTTTGTTGAGTGCCTGTTGGGAACAGGCAGACGTTTCGTCAAGGTCTCACTTGACATTATCAATGCTTCAAATGATGGTTATCGATTACTCGGAGTCTGGTGACTGAAAGAGAGATCGGTTTGCTGGCTACCTGTATTTATACGTTTTCGTCGCTGTCGGAGATTATATCTGTCCTGATTGGTTAGCGGTAGCGGAGGCTCCGCCTCCTCAACTGACTGGTCTTGGATCAACCGATCTCTCTTTCAGTCACCAGACTCCGAGTAATCGATAACCATCATTTGAAGCATTGATAATGTCAAGTGAGACCTTGACGAAACGTCTGCCTGTTCCCAACAGGCACTCAACAAACCAACGGATGTATTCCCGGAACAATATACCATTATATTTTTCCATCCGTGAATCTCTACGTTCAAACATATATATATATATATATATATAAATTAAAAACAAGGTTTGTCAGGCAGAAAGTGAGGTTAAGTTTACAGTATTTTACACAAGTTTTATTTACAAATAAACAAACAACGTAAATCTCAGGTAGAATACACGTATATATAGTTTACGGTATTTACCTGAGATTTGTTACAAATAAACAAACAACGTAAATCTCAGGTAAATACCGTATATATATATATATATATATATATATATATATATATATATATATATATATATATATATATATATATATATATATATATATATATATATATATATATATATATATATATATATATATATATATATATATATAGTGTAAAGTCTATATAACGACAGTGAAGGGACTGTACATTTTATCGCGTTATAGAGAGTTGTCGTTAAATGGAGAAAAAAAAAATCAGGATTATGCAAAGAAAAAGTTCATTTCAGGTTGTTATGTATATAAAAAAATAATCTTATTTGAAAGCTATTGCGTATATTCTGTTTTTTTTTGTTCGACGTCTTTTGCTGTACCAGTATTTTTCCTGTATTTTTGAAATTATTCAAGTCTCGTCTTGCGATATTGAGGTATCTTGTAACATTAAAACTTTTTCATCAAAACAAAGTGATTTTCTTTTACTATCCATGTATACAGTTTGGAAGTTTTTGAGCAACCAAAAATGTGAACGTATTAAGTCCATGACTTCTACTTATTAGTGATGGCCAACACCAGTCTACACGTGCGACCCCAATTTGTGAACAAAAAAACGAATTTCTTAAAAAGTTTGGTTTGCATGATGTCGAAATTTGAGTTTTTTTTTTAATTCAGTGGACCTACAGTTTAACGCCGGTTCCGAACGGCCATTGGGCTTGCAATCGATGTACATTACCCAGCATATTTCATTATTCAAACTACTTAAATCATAGACAAACACAAACATCCATGCCTTCAGCGGGGCTCGAACCCGGGTTCTTCCGCACCATAGTCGGGTGTTCTACCGACTAAGCTACGGAGACTGGCATGGAAATTTGAGTTAGAACAGACTTGGAAAAGAGAACGACAAAAGAACGTACACAGCTGCACGGATTTGAAGATTTTTTTTGCAACTTAAGAGGTAATTTTTATTACTTAATGTTGTCGTTATTGAGAGTGGGTTTAATGCTATATGGAGTGTATCATTGTATTGAAAGCAAACTAAACCAGTGGTCTCCAAACTTGCCAGCCTTAGGGCCATAATGATTACACCAGTAACTTCCGAGAACCCAAACTATATTATCATTGTTGCTTGTGGTAAGGAGTGAAATAGTCCACTGATGAAAAAAAGGCTGAAAAAGTACGCAACGTTTAAAAAAGGCTGAAAATCGGACTGAAGCCCGCAAAACGGTAACACTGCATATTATTAATTTTCCTGTCATTATTTGTAATTTCTTGATTAGTCGTAGAGTACGAGCCATGAGGGTTACGTGACATGACATCTGGTGGACACAAGCGGAAATAGGTAGTACCTTGTATCGCTAACAGATGACGCTAATAGCACGTACAAAATGATCTCGTTGGTTCGAGAATGTTCTGGTGTCTTCCACTCACTTTTAGATGGCAGTTATTGGAATATATGAGAAGGCTAGTGGTGCAACCACAAGTCAGTTCATATGACACTGTTGTGAAATAAAGTGGTGCGTACCTCCTTCAAACGTATTAGCTTAAGTTTGAGATATCCTTGTTACAGTATCTTGATTTGAATTGATGCTTTTGTGTGTGATTTAGTAGTATGGATAAGAAGCGAAAAATTGAAAGTGAATGCAGAAAATTCAAAGATCAGTGGAACATTCAGTATTTCGTAATTGAGTCAAGTAACAAGGGGCTATGTTTGATTTGCTATGAAAGCATAGCCGTTCTCAAAGAATATAACATTAAACGTCATTATGAAACAAAACATCTTCAAAATAACTAAAAATTTTGCGGACAGGAAAATTCGAAGCTATGCAGCGCGGATTGAAATCGCAGCAATCTTCATTTACAAAACTCAAATCTGAACAAGAGGCTGCAACTCGTGTCAGCTTTCGTGTGGCTCTTGAAATTGCAAAACGTGGAAAACCGTTCACCGATGGAGAAATGATCGAAGAATGCATAATTGCAGTAGCCGAAGAAATGTGCCCTGAAAAGGTGAATTTATTAAAAACTGTCAGTATGTCAGCAAACACTTTGGCTCGAAGGGTAGAAAACATTGCTGAAAATATATCCTCTCAACTGTTCGACAAAAATAGACATGTTGAGTGGTTTCCTTTGGCCTTGGATGAGTCAGCAGATGTGTCAGATACTGCTCAGGTGTTGATTTAAATTCGAGGAGTAGATAAAAGCTATGAAGTGCACGAAGAACTTCTTGATATGTATAGTATTCATGGCACAACAACTGGTACAGATATGTTCAAAGGAGTTGAAATGGCTATTAATCAAAAGAACCTTCGATGGAAAAACTTGAAATGTATTACAACTGATGGAGGCCAAAACATGTGTGGGAAAGATAAAGGAGTGGTCGCTCTTGTGTAAAAGGGTGTAGAAAATGACGATGGTTCAAAACCATTAATCTTAAATTGTATCATTCATCAACAGTCTTTGTGCGGAAAATGTTTGGATATGTCTGACGTTCTGAAACCAGTCATCGAATGTTAATTTTATCAGATCTCTTGGGCTGAATCACCGATAATTCCGACAATTTATTGAAGAGATTGGACTTAAATTTTGAGAAAATGACTTAACTTATCATACTGCCGTACGCTGGCTCAGTTGTGGGAAAGTCCTTCAGCGCTTTTTTGAACTTCGAGCAGTGATCGAAATTTTTTTGAATGAAAAGCATCGCCCTCTTATTAAATTACAAAACAACGCATGGCTGTGGAAGTTACCATTCTATGTTGATTCAACAAAACATGTGAACGAACTGAATTTGGGATTGCAAGGAGAAGACCAGCATCTTCCTGATTTATACAGTAATATCAAATTATTCCGTAAGGAATTGAAACTGTTTCAATCACAACTACGAAGGTAATGTTTTTCACATTTCAAAACATGTGAAATATTCAGCCACACTACTGAGACCGAGTTTCCTATCGATTTTGCAATCGAAACTTTGAGTGCGTCGAATATAAATTTTTATACTCGTTTCTCGGACTCTGATGCCATTACGAATCAAATTAAGATTTTTCAGAATCCTTTTGATACTGACATTGAAACCCTAGCCCCTGAACTTCAGATGGAAATGATTGATCTACATTGCATTGATATAATTCAGAAAAAATATCAAAACGCATCTTTGTTGGAATTTCATAGGACACAATTCCACTGACACAATTTGATAATTTGCATGAATTTGTTCGTGGGCTGTTTTCTGTTTTTGGTGCTACTTATTTGTGTGAGACCTTCTCCAAAATGAAATACACAAAAAAAGTTTACAGATCTTAATTAACTGATGAGCATCTTAAATCTCTTTTGATAATTGTTACAAGTAAAATTTGTACACAACAACAACCTATTCTCAGTGGAAAATCTCAGTTACATAAATCTCATTGGTATTTCATATATCATTATGTTTGTTATAAGTTATGTTTTTATTTAAAATGTATGAAATATAAGTTGGATTCATTTCAATAATTTGTTAGTTATTATATACTGAAGTTATATGCTCTTCTGCATATTATTCATGTCTTTACTCATTAAAATTTTTACAATGCCCATGACAATATCAATGTAGATGTCATATTAATAATTATTCAACATGAAATTAGAATACTTCAGTAAACTAAATTTAATTTGCAACAGAGATGTTTGTTCTCTAAAAGGAGTTCAAGTATGCTAGCTCTCCGCGGGCCGGACAAAATCTGTCCGCGGGCCGGATGTGGACCTTGAGCCGGATGTGGCCCTCGGGCCGTAGTTTGGAGACCTTTGAACTAAACCAACCAAAGACGAGTGATTTCAACGCTTTAGTGAGTTTGCGTTAAATCGAGTGACGTTACATGGAGTTTACACTATATATATATATATATATATATATATATATATATATATATATATATATATATATATATATATATATATATATATATATATATATATATATATATATATATATATATATATATATATATATATATATATATATATATATATATATATATATATATATATATATATATATATATATATATATATATATATATATATATATATATATATATATATATATATATATGTATATATAAAACTTGAATGAATGAGCCGCGTTTTAGATTTATATAATCTCGACGTTTCGGCTTCCGTTGTGAAGCCATCTTCAGGAGTTGGAATAAATTAGTAAAGGTAAGCGTAGCTCGGTTACGTGGCCTCAATCTGCCTGCTCCACGCAACAGTACAGCCACCTTTATCGGACTGAAGAATATGAAGTTCGGGATGTTCTCTCGAAAAATGCCTTGTTTTTGTTGAACATTATATTCGAGTACGATGGTCTTTTGGTATGAGACTTGTTAATAAAGTTGGTAAATATATTGGTTACTTCCAAAAAAACATTCCATTCATAGATAATTTGTCTCAACAAATAATTTCCACTTTCAAACATTTTCCACATTTAAAATTCGTGAAGGACAATATTCTAAGTAATTCTGATCTTTTCTACGAAATTGAAGATAAAACACCCCTAGTATACAACAGTGAGGTCATTTATGAACTTGTTCGTGAAAAATGTCACAAATGTTATGTGGGACAGACATCTCAGTGGCTTGAACAACGATAAGTACAACATGAGAGTGACTGTCGGCTTGTAAAGAATACTTGTGCAGTGGTACATCATCAACAAACTGGCCACTGCTTTGACTATTCTACGGTGAAAGTATCGGAACTTGAGACTAATTATAGGAGCAGATTGTTCCTCGAAATGTATCACATAAACAAGAAAGATAACATTGTGAATTACAAATCGGATACGGGAAAATTAAGTAATATTTATTGTAATATTCTTCAAAAGATTTAGAACGTAGCTTTCTGTAGGTGTGGGTATATCTTAGATTTTTCCTGAAAGTTCATGTAGCATTGATTACATCGTTGATATTATGAACTTTTCATTGCAATTCTTCAATCGACTACTTTCGCCTTTTACAGCAATATCAAGAATGATACTTCTTGATAATGCTGTAAAAGGCGAAACTAGTCGAATAAAGAATTGTTCAGTCAGTGATTTTTAGACAAGTTTTTATTAATACCTCTCATTTAAATATGAACTATCACAGAGTAGATTCATCGTCCATTGAATTTATATTATATATTTTACGTTAGTCTTATTCAGACCGTGCTGACCAAACAAGCACCGAAAATGCTTTATTCAATTTATATGGATGACTATTTCTATGTTTTGTGAGTGCAATTTATAATTATTGTTCAATGTCTTTTAACTTGTCCGTTCTTTCTCCTGAAGAAGTCAATAAAGATTTAGGAAATATTGAGAACATAAAACGAATTATTTATTTGTCACAGACCGCATCCTGAAACAATATTACATTTACTGTATATTTATATATATATATATATATATATATATATATATATATATATATATATATATATATATATATATATATATATATATATATATATATATATATATATATATATATATATATATATATATATATATATATATATATATATATATATATATATATAAATTAAGTAAAAGAAACTTACGTTGAAAACCTACACATTTTTCTATATAACAGCCGTTTACATATGTTTCAAGGTTATTGCCTATCGTCAGAACGGCGTAGTTCAAGTTAAAGATGATAATACTTGAAGAGATATATAAAAAAAAAATTTAATATATAAAACACGAAACACTGTTTCGTATACGTTTTATACACCCAAAACATATTGGGAAGAGTCAACACAACGTTGCAGACGACAATGAAATACCGTCCGTCTATTGTGGGACTTTTATAGCTTCTGGAAATCCCAGACAATCTTAACGATAAAAGAATTATTCTAAGAATTATATTTAATGCAGGTAAACTGAAATTAAGTAAAAGAAACTTACGTTGAAAACCTACACATTTTTCTATATAACAGCCGTATACATATGTTTCAAGGTTATTGCCTATCGTCAGAACGGCGTAGTTCAAGTTAAAGATGATAATACTTGAAGAGATATATAAAAAAAAAAAAAAAAAAAAAAAATTTATAATTATTATAGATAAATAATTTATATAGAAAAATGTGTAGGTTTTCAACGTAAGTTTCTTTTACTTAATTTCAGTTTACCTGCATTAAATATAATTCTTAGAATAATTCTTTTATCGTTAAGATTGTCTGGGATTTCCAGAAGCTATAAAAGTCCCACAATAGACGGACGGTATTTCATTGTCGTCTGCAACGTTGTGTTGACTCTTCCCAATATGTTTTGGGTGTATAAAACGTATACGAAACAGTGTTTCGTGTTTTATATATTAAATTTTTTTTTTATATATCTCTTCAAGTATTATCATCTTTAACTTGAACTACGCCGTTCTGACGATAGGCAATAACCTTGAAACATATGTAAACGGCTGTTATATAGAAAAATGTGTAGGTTTTCAACGTAAGTTTCTTTTACTTAATTTCAGTTTACCTGCATTAAATATAATTCTTAGAATAATTCTTTTATCGTTAAGATTGTCTGGGATTTCCAGAAGCTATAAAAGTCCCACAATAGACGGACGGTATTTCATTGTCGTCTGCAACGTTGTGTTGACTCTTCCCAATATGTTTTGGGTGTATAAAACGTATACGAAACAGTGTTTCGTGTTTTATATATTAAATTTTTTATATATCTCTTCAAGTATTATCATCTTTAACTTGAACTACGCCGTTCTGACGATAGGCAATAACCTTGAAACATATGTAAACGGCTGTTATATAGAAAAATGTGTAGGTTTTCAACGTAAGTTTCTTTTACTTAATTTCAGTTTACCTGCATTAAATATAATTCTTAGAATAATTCTTTTATCGTTAAGATTGTCTGGGATTTCCAGAAGCTATAAAAGTCCCACAATAGACGGACGGTATTTCATTGTCGTCTGCAACGTTGTGTTGACTCTTCCCAATATGTTTTGGGTGTATAAAACGTATACGAAACAGTGTTTCGTGTTTTATATATTAAATTTTTTATATATCTCTTCAAGTATTATCATCTTTAACTTGAACTACGCCGTTCTGACGATAGGCAATAACCTTGAAACATATGTAAACGGCTGTTATATAGAAAAATGTGTAGGTTTTCAACGTAAGTTTCTTTTACTTAATTTCAGTTTACCTGCATTAAATATAATTCTTAGAATAATTCTTTTATCGTTAAGATTGTCTGGGATTTCCAGAAGCTATAAAAGTCCCACAATAGACGGACGGTATTTCATTGTCGTCTGCAACGTTGTGTTGACTCTTCCCAATATGTTTTGGGTGTATAAAACGTATACGAAACAGTGTTTCGTGTTTTATATATTAAATTTTTTTTATATCTCTTCAAGTATTATCATCTTTAACTTGAACTACGCCGTTCTGACGATAGGCAATAACCTTGAAACATATGTAAACGGCTGTTATATAGAAAAATGTGTAGGTTTTCAACGTAAGTTTCTTTTACTTAATTTCAGTTTACCTGCATTAAATATAATTCTTAGAATAATTCTTTTATCGTTAAGATTGTCTGGGATTTCCAGAAGCTATAAAAGTCCCACAATAGACGGACGGTATTTCATTGTCGTCTGCAACGTTGTGTTGACTCTTCCCAATATGTTTTGGGTGTATAAAACGTATACGAAACAGTGTTTCGTGTTTTATATATTAAATTTTTTTTTTTTTTTTTTTTTATATATCTCTTCAAGTATTATCATCTTTAACTTGAACTACGCCGTTCTGACGATAGGCAATAACTTTGAAACATATGTAAACGGCTGTTATATAGAAAAATGTGTAGGTTTTCAACGTAAGTTTCTTTTACTTAATTTCAGTTTACCTGCATTAAATATAATTCTTAGAATAATTCTTTTATCGTATATATATATATATATATATATATATATATATATATATATATATATATATATATATATATATAAATATATATATCACAAAATTCTACATGAAGAATCGACCTCTTTGTGGCTTGAAATGAATGTCTCTCTTGGGTTTTCTTGATTCAGTTTCCAGAACACAACATAGACATTCAGTTCAAGCCACAAAGAGGTCGATTTGTTACGTTGAATTTCGTGTATTTATATATATATATATATATATATATATATATATATATATATATATATATATATATATATATATATATATATATATATATATGAAACATGGAAAAAAAGAGAAGAAAGGAGGAAATGATATTTTTCTCTGTGTTGATTTCATTTTGATTATTATTGTTTTATTTCAGGATGAGCAAAAAATAGAAACAATTGAAAACATAATTCCGAATCTGTGTGTCTCTTGAAGGTACGTATACTTATACTATGGGCTTTAGTGTTTCAGTTTATCTGCAGTTAAAAGAATCATTGTTATGGCATGGGAAGGAGTGATATTCATTGACATGCTACTTCCAATTTCCACGTTTGTTGGTTGGATATTTTCAGCTGAAGATTGTTTTCTGTAATATTTTTGTGAATTTGATTTTTCCTGTTGAGTAGTTTTATATTGGGACCTTTTTGCATTGAGTTTTTTTTTATTCTTCTGTCGTTTTACATTGCTTGAATTCTTATTGATTTCCAACGGTAATGTTGCAGTAGCTTTTGCTTCTAAAAAAATTTCATCATATTCCAACTGTTTGTCGGCTGCTTCTGGAAAAGTATCGTCTACTAGTTCGTCCTTCACCAAGTCTCCGAGAATATACCCCCTAGAAAAGCTATCGGTTTCATTAAAAGGATATTTCATTTCATTACTTGGTTGAGAATTTCGATATTTCCGGTTGGTTCTCATTCCAGAATCAGAAATTATTGAAGAGGCGCATTTACTTTTTCTAACAAACCTGGAATATATACTGGGCAAATCTCGCTCATCACCTTTCACTTTTTCAAACATTGGAGATAATTTCATATAGTTTTCTTCATTTAAGATATTCGGTGGCAAATCTCTTTCAATAGTCCACTCACATTCATTCAAAAACGAATCATTGAAATTTTGATCAGCGAAATCATCATCTGAAGAATTTTTTTCTGTCATATCAATATTCATTGGAGGCTCGATTTTTTTGTGGTTAGTTAAGTCCTCACTTGAAATTTCATTGATTTGCATACGTTGATGACTCGGTATCGAATGGAATTCATTTCCTGAAAGAGATACGGAGTGGAATATTTCTGATAATATACATTCAACATCAAATGGATTCGACCCGTTCAAATTTGTAGGTTTCTGTTCTAGATGTTTTTCTTGACTATACACACATGATCGTTTTATACTTTCAGGATAGTTTTTTTTTGTCTGGTGGGATACTAAAATTGGCTTGCAGCTTTTCGATAATGAAGTGCTGTTTTCGACATTGTAGAAATATATTTCGGATCTGTTTTCATTTTCAGATTTATTCAGTGTCTTAGAGCAAGACTTATTCGGACTTCTAGATACTTTGACATATGGAATGGAATTGTTTCTTTTGTTATTCGCATGTTTCAGATGTTTAGTCTCTTTACCTGCAACTTTAGTCCTCGAGAAGGGTGACTTCTGAAAAACCACTTCTGCATGAGGTTTTACTGAGATTTGCATCGAAGTTGCTTTTATTGGAGGTGCGAAGTTCTTATGTCTTCTGTTAGAATTTCTGGTTTCCTGCAGTACCTGATAGATTTCTTCTACTTTCATTTTCTTATGATTATTGATACTGCTGACAGTTTTGATAATGTGAACCAATTCTTGCTTCATATGGGGATCGTTCGTTTCAGTTAGTATTGATAAAAGTATTTCATTACCCAATTCTTTCGTGTGAGCATTCCGTGATAATAGTTTACCCATCATGTGAAGAGAACCATAGGAAGATGATTTTGATCTTATTGCATTTTCCCAATTCAGAGAGGTCGACTTTTTCTTCCATTTAGAACCATTTACCCATATGGAAAAAGATTTTTGAGTTAAAAACAAACAAAAATTTTTTAACAGCTCAATCCTGAAAGTTACCAAAATATGTCATAGTGACAGTCACACATCATTGGAACAAATACAATACAATTTAATTCTGTGCGCGATATGAAACGAGAATATATATATATATATATATATATATATATATATAAGTATATATATATATATATTTATAACATATATATATATATATATATATATATATATATATATATATATATATATATATATATATATATATATATATATATATATATATATATATATATATATATATATGGTGAAAAACTTCCGAAGCGAATGCTGGAATTTTCCTCTGTGCTTATGGCACTGAATGAAATATTTGAGAAAATGAACACTAGAACATTCATTCGATGGACGTGGTGCGACTGACGAGTACATTGCAGAACGAAACATATATGTCTTGAACTTCCATCAGGTGTGGCATCGATTTCAATATTTCTCTAACATTTATCCCTTGAAGGATAATGGAGGCATTACATTTAGCTCTACTATAATATTCTCTTGATTAATTTGAATTTTTCGAATGAATGTTCTAGTGTTAATTTTTTTATATATATATATATATATATATATATATATATATATATATATATATATATATATATATATATATATATATATATATATATATATATATATATATATATATATATATATATATATATATATATATATATATATATATATATATATATATATATATATATATATATATATATATATATATATATATATATATATATATATATATATATATATATATATATATAGTAATATATTCGTGACTGAATGGTAAATACAAATTGTGATTTTGTGGGATCGCAGTCAAGCAAAAAAAAACAGAGAAGACTCTCTTTTCTTTCTTGAGCTCTCGAGACTTTATTGTCATTTCATCAGGAGAACTGAAATAATTAAAATTAATAATAAGACAGAACAATACATCAGGCAAAAAAACTTACCAATGTGAGATTATGAATAATTTTATGTTATAAATTGAAACGATCAAAGAGAACGCAGCTCTCATTACAGTATGACAGGTCGAACTATCAAAAGAAACTGACATTCAGCGAACACATTGGTGAATATAAAAAGGAATCGAAAACAGGCATGCAACAAGCATTACAACCGAAGTATACAAAATAGCATACTGTACAATCAGGATATTAATACTATAAAAACCACAATTCAAATTGAATTGACCAAGGACAATTATGATCACTCAGTCTACAACGACCGTGTGCCACGCTTGAATGGACCACGTTTCTAAGAATCCTTCCTGGTTCTTATCTGATTTTTATGCAAGATGACTCGCTGCTTTAGCTTCGTTTTCGTCTGACCGATATAACACCGAGCACAATCTCCATAAGGTATTTTGTAGACCACGTTAGGTTTATTCATTATATCCTGTTCTTCATCTTTCAGTTTGGTGAAAATCGAATGTACTCTTTTCACGTTTCTTGTGACAATCTTCAGTTTTTCTTTAGGTAAGATATTGATTAACTTAGGTGTTAAACTTTCCACAAACGGAACCGATACAAACAGTAAAGCAGCATTATCTGTGTCCTCCCTAGTACGCCCGGTATCCACCTCCTGTTGAACATCACTCTTTGGTATTTTGAAGATGAAGTGGTTCAGTAACTTCTCAGGATATCCATTTCTCCTCAAGAGGTGGTACAATATTTTTAAGTTTTTGTCTCTGAACGAACCATGTGCAATCTTTATCATTCTGGTTTTCAAGTACCTCACCAGATTCATTTTCATTTTCATCGGATGATAAGAGAGGAAATTAAAATATCGTCCAGATGCCACTGGTTTTATATACCAATCTGTAATGGTAAGACCATTGTTTCTTATCACTTTCATATCCAAATGAGTAACGGAAAAGTCCGTTTCCGTTTCCACTTTTAATTGAATTGTGCTGTTGAATTCGTTCAAGATATGAAGGGAACTTTCTATTGACTTCAATGGTACAGCTATTATGATGTCATCTATGTATTTCTTACAGAAAGGTGAGTTGAAAGGAAGCTTGGATAAGGATATCTCGAAAACCAGATCCACTACATATATTGCATTTGTCAGAGATACTATAGATCCCAGGAGAGTGCCATGTTTCTGTTTGTAAAAATTGCTCTTAAAGGAGAAAACAGTTGTGTCAAATACAAACTCAATGAGCTTCACAAATTCCCTCCTCCCTATTGGGCAGTGTTGATATATTCTCTGCCACTTCTCATCAATGCACTTTAGTGTCAATTCCAGAGAGATATTCGTAAATAACGATACCACATCCCAACTCACAAGCACGTAGTTTTCAGGTAACGTTCTATTGTTAATGAATTCAGAAAACTCAAACGAGTCTTCAATGTAGAAATCATTGCTGATGAAACCCAGCAATCTTGATGTTTGTACAATCCATCGACGCAATAACTGAATTTTTGGAAGGCCATAAAATTTAGGTAAGGTACCACTATAAAATGTAAGTTTGGACGCCAGATCAGAATGCATCAATTTCATCTTCTTCATAACGTTCACTAACTTATTTGCTCGCTGTTGGTATGCATTACAGAACCTGCAATTTCACATAGTTATTCTCATCGTCCAGATGTGATAAACTATCATATTGAATCCTTTCCATAATAGTTCTTACTCCACCTTTGTCAGATTGGACCACTACTATACGAGGGTTCAACCTAAGGAACTGTTTCGTTACTCGAAATATCTGGCAAAGCTGATTATTCGTGGTGGGGTTTTGGAAATAGTTAGTCAGTACATTAGTGGCTTTAACCATGGTGACTTCCCTTAATGTATTATCCTCAATCTTATTTGAAGATTCATTGATATCTGACAAGATTCTTGGGATGCTCAAGTCACGATGATTGGTTGGAATACAGCATTCCGTTTGTTGTTGATGGCTTTTCTCGTTGACAACATTTGTGTAGACAGTTTCCTCAGAACTTCATTTGAAATATTTGGATATTTCGATTAATATTCTCAGTATTTACTAGTATGTGAATGATTTATGATTTAGTCTCGAAGTTATATATATATATATATATATATATATATATATATATATATATATATATATATATATATATATATATATATAATATGAACAAGAAAGAGTCGAAATTGGAGATTTTGTTGAAATATTTGATATTGCTTGTGAAAGAACTGATGTGGTTTTTGCTTCCAGGTGGCAATCATCAGACAAATTATTCTTGAGGCATAATGAACTACATTGAAAACATAGGATTCATATATAATCAACTCTTCAACGACTTAGCAGGTATATATATATGTTTTGTTTTGATTGAATTCTTTATGTGATTATATGCATGTAATTTTTCTGTAGAATGTGAAAATAAATCTCGGCTTCCACTGATTTAACGGAAAAGTGAGAAGAGCTATCAAAACTTGATTAACAAAAAATCAGTTACAAAATTTTGCAAGCTCTAAAATAAGTTCGGCCAGTAGCTTTTTTTGCATTCAATATTTTCAAGTAGTTTGAATATGAATTTTCTGGATTATTATATTGAAGCGCAACTACGAAAAATTCAATTTCAAAAAAAAATACGACACTCGTTTTTAAATTACTCACCTGGCTTACCATGAGATTTTCAGAGGTTTCTTCGTAGTGGAAGAAACTGATAAACTTCTGAAGCTAATGTTGGCCAGAAATATTACTCTGAGCACTTGAAAGGAGAAAAGCCAAGATGATTTTGTTGAGAAATTACAACTGATATTCGATATACAAAAATATTCATAAAATTCTATTATCCATTGGTGTTGATAAAGTTGTAATCAACAATGAAACGTCAACGAAAATGAAGATTTTCAAATTACAAACAGCCCGTAGTTGCTGAAATTATTATCAACATATATTATTATTATTATTACGATTGTTCTCCGTAAGGAGAGCGACTGAACTTGAATTCTTAGGACTTTTGCTTCATATTTCTGCCTCTCAAAAAAGCTTCATTCTCTCTGGATGCTCCTTCTTCCGTTCATCTGTCCATTTCACTCCAGGTAGACGATTTGACATTTGCTCAAACTTCAAATGTGCGATTTTATAGCGACATTCAGTGCGAGCTTCTAGATTTTTTATATTGATCTGTTGTAGGTCCTTTTGGACCTCTTTAAGCCTCTCTGTTCCTCGTTTACTATTCATAAATATATCGAGTAGTTTCTTCGGTATTATGTATGTGCATAGAACTTTGCTCGTCATTTTCTTATTTCTTCCGTTATCGTATTTATCTTTTGATTCAGTTCATTCTGAGGTCTTTTCTTACAAATTCCTTCTCTATTAATTGGAACGCCTTTTCTTTCCGAGAATTTTTCGTTCTTGTTCTTCTATTTCTCTTTTTCTTGAATAATCGTCCATAACCATTGTTTCGGATGCATAGATTGCTTCAGGAATGATCATTGTGTTATAATGCCTCAATTTGGTGCCTCTAGAAATGCACTTTTTGTTATAGTGAGCCCATGCTAGTTTGTAAGACCTTTGGAGCTTGGTGATTCTCTGTTCATTAGCGATTCGGTTTGAACCTGAGAACTGTATAACTTCCTTGAGGTATTTAAAATGGCCAACTTGAAGAATTTCACCATGTTTTGTGATGGGAGAAGATTTAGTTTCTAGTTTCCTTTCCATGTATTCGGTTTTATCATAAGAAATTCGTAACCCGGTTGTCTGCGCAATTCCATTCAGTTTTTCTACGGAGAGAATAGCTTCAATTCTGTTGTCTGTGATGATAGCAATATCGTCTGCAAAGGCGGGACATTTGACTTTTATTCTATTTTCCTTTTGAATGCCCACTTGTTTGCCCTTTATGTGAAGTTCTCGTTCCCTAATGATCTTTTCTAAAACAATACTGAAAAGGATTGGCGAAAGTCCGTCCCCCTACCGCACACCAGTTATGATTTCAAAGGGACCTGATACTTCGCCCATAAATTTTACTTTGGAAGTTGTACCTGTAAGTGTCTGTTATATAATTTTTCGGGTCTCTCGATCCATTCCAAAGTCTATGATAATTTCAAAATGGTTTGCGCGGTCTACCGAATCATATGCTTTCTAGAAGTCAATGAATGTGATCACTGCATTTCTGCATTTTCTCATCTGTAATATCATCTTCAAAGTCCAGATTTGTTCAGCACATGATCGGCCTTTTCTGAATCCAGCTTGGTATTCCCCAATTAGTGGATCCGCTTGTTCCTCTACTCTGTTTAGGAGTGCTTGTGAAAGTATTTCGTACACAACCGGGAGTAAGGAAATTCCCAGGTAATTATTGATATCCATTTTGTCCCCCTTTTTGTACAATGCTTGTGCTTTTGTACAGTGCTTTCTTGAAAGCAATGAATGTGATCACAGTATTTCTACATTTCCTCATCTCTGATATCATCTTCAAAGTCCAGATCTGTTCAGCATATGATCGGCCTTTTCTGCATCCAGCTTGGTATTCCCAAATTAGTGGATGCGCTTGTTGTTCTACTTTGTTTAGGAGTGCTTTAGAAAGTATTTGGCAAGCAACCGGGAGTAAGGAAATTCTCCTGTAATGATTGATAACCGTTTTGTCCCCCTTTTTGTGCAATGGATGCATCTTCTTCTGCTGCTTTGTTGTTTGCGAGTTGATAATTGATAATTGCCGTAATCTCTTCCATATCAGGGTCTTGCAAGTATGGATGCGTAAACCCCGAAAAGTCGAACTAAAGTTTTTCTTGGGGTGGATTACGGTGGACAAGGGTGCTGAGGTATTCGGCTAACATTTTGCAGTAATTTTTTGTATAAGTTTCCAACGTGCCCTCGGATTTTTTGAAGCTAATACTGGACGCTTGGTATCATTGCAACTTTTCTCTGAACAGAAAATGAATCTCTATTTTCCTCTTCTAATTACTTTGGAGGCTTGTTTTTGAGTTATAAGGAACTTAAATTTCCAGTTTTCCTCATTTTTATGTCCTTTGAGAATATATATGTATAAACGACATTTATGTATATATATATATATATATATATATATATATATATATATATATATATATATATATATATATATATATATATATATATATATATATATATATATATATATATACGGTATTTACCTGAGATTTACGTTGTTTGTTTATTTGTTACAGCCGTTTACATATGTTTCAAGCTAATTGGCTCTCATCAGAACGGCGTAGTTCAAGTTATCAGATGTTACACACTTGAAAGTTGATTAAAAAGGAAAAACACAGAACAAAACAACACAAAATTCCACGTGAGGAATCTACATCATTTTTGGTTAAATCGAATATCTTGACCAAGCTTGTTAAAGCTATATTTTCAGACCTGAATTCCTTTTTAATCAACTTTCAAGTGTGTAACATCTAATAACTTGAACTACGCCGTTCTGATGAGAGCCAATTAGCTTGAAACATATGTAAACGGCTGTTACAAATAAACAAACAACGTAAATCTCAGGTAAATACCGTAAACTCTTAACTTCATTTTCAGCCTGACAAACCTTGTTTTTAATTTATAATATTTTCGGTACAAAATTTCTAGAAGGTATAAATATCTCATCGCAGGTAGACATCGATTCAGTCTGAAAATATAGCTTTAACAAGCTTGGTCAAGATATTCGATTTAACCAAAAATGATGTAGATTCCTCACGTGGAATTTTGTGTTGTTTTGTTCTGTGTTTTTCCTTTTCAATCAACTTTCAAGTGTGTAACATCTAATAACTTGAACTACGCCGTTCTGATGAGAGCCAATTAGCTAGAAACATATGTAAACGGCTGTTACAAATAAACAAACAACGTAAATCTCAGGTAAATACCGTAAACTCTTAACTTCATTTTCAGCCTGACAAACCTTGTTTTTAATATATATATATATATATATATATATATATATATATATATATATATATATATATATATATATATATATATATATATATATATATATATATATTTCTTGAAATTGATTTATATATATATATATATATATATATATATATATATATATATATATATATATATATATATATATATATATATATATATATATATATATATATATATATATATATATATATATATATATATATATATATTTATATATAATATATTCATCCCTTTGCTGTTACAATAATATATGGTACATGTCATTGAATAATATTGAAGCTGACAAGATGAAAATTCAACAAATTTGATTGAAGAAATATTCTTTCGAATTATAGAAACGAAAATGTGGCAATATTTCTTCAATTTCTCTTTTAAAACTCCCTCTCTCCCAAGCTGGTAGGTGATTATACAGCTTCATATCCACATACGTCAGAGACAATTAAAACATGGCTGTTTTGTTTAATGGAATGCAAATTGTGTTCATATGCCGTGTTCTGTATCCTTGGAAACTGGAGAGTGTATCAACACACGACACTGTTTGGCGAGAGAAATAGTAAATAATTCAGAATGTTGACATGTGCTCATGGAAAAATCTTGTATTGCACAAATATCGGACGACAGGTTTGAAGAGGTTACGTGTTTAAAATGAGGGAATATTCTTCTTTTGTGCCGCGAAAACTCTACTAGATACATATGAACCAGCACTTAGAACTGTATTATAGCTTGGGTGACTGTAAACTTATGCATAATAAATTGTGAGCAAGTTCTGGGAAAAGGTATATTACCCTCGCGATATTGAGCAACTGTGTGCAAAAAAAGAATGTTCAGCTTCTTGCACAGCTGTCCAGTATGACTGTCCCATTTTAGATTCCAATCAACATGTAGTCCCAGAAATCTTGCAGTGGCTATCGACTTCAGTTTGCGGTCACCAAACTCGACAACAGAGTGTCAAGTTTGAAATTCACGTACCTAGAAATGAATTCATTCGGTTCTAGCGAGTTTGAGCATTAATGTGTATCCATAAAATCTGAGAGGTCTGAAAATATTTGAACCAGTCTCTCACATTCCAGCCTAAGGCCATCAATATTCTCAGCTAATAGGACCAATGACCTGTCATCGGCGAATAGGGTGACTGGATCAACAATGATGAATTCGGGTACATCATAAGCAAATAATAAGAAGATCAGAGTACCCAAAATGGAACCCTGATGAATTCCAATTGACAGTAGCTGGTTTCTAGATTCACAGTTTTTGTTTTCGACAAATAATGAACGACCAGATGAGTAACTGGAGATCCAGTCAAGAAATACTCCTCCCAAACACATACTGTACAATTCGTTTGTAATGAAATTGAGTTGAAAATAATCAAATACCTGTGACTCATAAAAGAACAATCTCGCAACATACAGATCATCATTGAAACAGGTATAGATCACTTTATAGAATTGGCAAACAGCACTTTTTGTGAAATTTTCACGTATAAAACCATGTTGGCACTCCGAAATCATAGAATATATGTTTAGATAATTAATCATTCTGCTGTAAACCTTTTTCCCAAATACTCTCGATATTGTGCAAAGCAGAGAAATTCGTCGATAGTTCACAATGTCAGATGTACCATTCTTTTTATGTATTGGTTTACCTCTAACTAATTTTAGAGCCTCAGGGAAATTTCCTGATGTAATTGACTGCTTGAATGAATGACAAAGGTGTGTTGAAATCTGAGAATTGATTGTTTTTGCAATTTTAGAGTAAACGCCGTCAGCACCGGTGCTAAAATTGGTTTTCAAGTTTTTGATCACATTGACGACTTACTCAGTAACAACATTATAAAAAGAGGAATTTTCTTTATGAAGCATGAGATGTACACGAGTTGGATCTTAGAGCGCTTCAATATTTTCGAGATCGAAAAAGCAAGAAGTGGAGAAAAAGTGGCCAAATGCTTCAGCAATCTGAGCAGGATCACTGAGTGGACGCTCATAAATACTGAAATTTACATAATTCACCGACTACTTAACGAGAGCAATTGCCTTGTTTACGAGGGACCATACTGTTTTAATTTCATTGTCAGATACATTCAGTATCGCTGGAAAAAAACCTAACTTGCTGGAGTTCAGAAGTTTTCTGTAGTAACTTTCAGCAGATGTCCTATGTGTCTCTTCAGATTTGAGATTCACACGAAGCCAATCTAAATTTTTCAGTTCTTCAGCTGCACGAATAACTTCGTGAGTAATCCAGTTTTTGGAAGTTATATCTAAAATTATCGCATTCAAATAATGAAAAAAAAAATAAATTTTACAAATATGTCACTATTATTCTTTATTAATATTACATTTTTATTAAAAGAGAAATAGTAAATTTATTTACGAAAATAATGTAAATGACAGGGAACAAACTCATTTTGATAACATTTCACAGATATGTCAAAATTTTTTTGTTATTTTTCATTCACAAGGATTTATATTATTTTCAACAAAAACTTTAAAACATAATATTACTACTACAACAAAATTACCAATAAATGCTAAACAATACAGATATCCAAAAATACATGAAAAAATTCGAAAATACATAAAATGTTGAACGAAAATATCATTGACATTTAACTTTCACCGTACACTATCCCAGTATGGATATTTGCGAAAACATTAGGGGTCCCGGGAGAAAGGAAATGGATATTGGTAAATGAATATAGAAAATTCAATACTATAGAAATGGTATCTCCAACTTCCGATTGCATTATTTCCTTCTTCGAGTATACTGAATGATTCTCTTATATTGGTTAATTTCGTTATTTCATTCAATTTCCTCTTGCGCTTTTGCATATTATTTTCAATTTAATTGCAATATCATTGCTAATTCAGAATAATTTGGATTTATGACTGGTTTCAACGTATTAGGAACTCTTGGTTGTTGTCCAGATACTAATTCATGAGAACGTCCATATATATTTGTAATGAAAGCGTAAATTACAACAACATTCAATCTTTTGATGCGAGATGTGTTCTTTCGAGACTTCCGTTTGTTTGTCGTTGATATGGCGAGGCTTATTTGTGATTTGTATTTAAGAATTCATTTAATTCTTTCAATAATTTTGAAGTAAATTCTACGCCTTGATCCGATGATACTTTTTCTGAAAATCCGTCTTGCGTACAAAATTTAATTAATTGAATCGAAGAATTTTTTGAACCATGTGTTTCCATATCATGTGCCCAAATATATTTGGTTAAATCGTCTTGAGCAGTTGAAATATATATATTACTGTTTTCTGTTATTGGTGAAGATCCACCAATATCTGATGCAATTTGTTCACGAAATTTATTTGATGTCATTGTTATACGCATTGAGTTATATATACTCCAAAATCTGTCTTTGACATTTGACATTATTTCAAAATTTTTGATATATTCTTTTATTTCTTTTCTCATATTATCCCAGAAATAATTTCCTTTAGTTTCATCAGAAATACGTTCAAAACCTTGATGATCTGATATTCGTATATCATTATTGTCATACAATATTTGTTTTATCAATTCCTTATCAGTAATCAAAATTCTATTATCTTCTATAATTTCATATCTCCGAGTAAAAAATAGAATGAATTATCATACGTATCCTATTTTACAATTGTATTCATAGACGATATAGGTGAATATATATTTTCAATGATCTTGCTATATAGGCGACTTGGACGGTTATGTGGATCTATATTTTTATTGATCTAACCGTTCAAGTGGATCTTTTTCGCCATTAATCTAGACGTTTAAGTGATTCTATAGCTCCTGTTATATGGCTACATAGACGATTTGACAGATTAGGTGGATCTATATTTTTATTGATCTAACCCTTTAAGTGAATATATATTTTTATTAATAAATTCAATGGACGATGAATCTACTCTGTGATAGTTCATATTTAAATGAGAGGTAATAATAAAAACTTGTCTAAAAATCACTGACTGAACAATTATTTATTCGACTAGTTTCGCCTTTTACAGCATTATCAAGAATGATGTTGGTGTGTTGATGTCATGAAGTTGGGGTGTTACAATGTGATCACATTCTTGATAATGCTGTAAAAGGCGAAACTAGTCGAATAAATAATTGTTCAGTCAGTGATTTTTAGACAAGTTTTTATTATTACCTCTCATTTATATTTTTATTGATTTATATTTCTATGAATCTCTATTTTTATTATTGATCTAATAAACCAAAATCTATTTTCACTAAAATTAAATACATTTTGGGAGCAGACAGTTTATGTATTACATTATTCATTATAAATCATAAATATAGAGGAATATATAAGTTTTTTAGCAAAACAGGCAACAACACATGGTTGTTGTCGTGTTACTAGATGGAAATTAGAATGACAGATTGTTGAACACAGAAGTGACTGTCAGAGGAGACCTCTGACAGGGAAGGTGGATTGGATGTTGGTAGCCCTTTTTAAATGCTGACAGATGAAGTTGGGGTGTTACAATGTGATCACAGAATAGTGTTACTATTCTGTGATATGTTTTCTTCCATCTAATGACAATGACACTTCCATACATATATTTTCAATGATGTGGCTACATACACGACTCATATAGTTTCAATGATCTGGCTACATGGCCGACTTTTACGGTTTTGTGGATCTAAATTCCTATGGAATTCATTTTTATCATTGACTATATTTTTATTATTGATCTACCCGCACTAGTCATAATTCTAAATTGAGAAGACGTTTGAGTAGATTTTCATGAGTGACTGGTTCATCAATAACTGTTTTCATGAATATCATATATAACTCATATTTGCTCATTAAGGTTTTGAATTCTTATTCCAGATACTTTACAATTTGGTGATATGTTTGGAAAATTTCGCTTTACATAATCAGAGTATTGATTTCTTTCTGATAAATCCGTAGAATATGGTATTAGAAAATTCTGAATATCTTCTAATGGTAATTTTATTCGTTTGCCTATTGAATTTTCATTTATTCCTATCTCTGATTCAGAATCGCTTTTTTCGTTGAATAGCGTTTGGGTTTGCAATGGGTAAACTGCTTAAGAAATCTACATATTTTTTGTATCTCCTTTAACTTTCTTATATTTCATTTCGAAATTACAATCCATTAATCAGTTTTTGCCATCTTGCTAATCTTCCTGACGGGTCTGTACAATCTTTCAAACATATAAGAGGTTTATGATCGGTTATAATATATATTTCTTCCGCTCCGAATGAGTATGTTCATGACTCATGAGAAAATGTTCTCATGAGTCAACGATAGCTGATGATTCTCTTACCATTGCAGAACGATTTATTCCTCTTTTATTTGATGTTCTGGAGTAGAATGCAATTGGTTTAACTATTCCAGTTTCCTTGTAATCAAAGAGATCCTCACGCTTCATTTGAGCAGTCTGTAGTTGAAACGAAAGGTTCATTAGAATTTCAATAAATCAATATTGGTCCACTTATTATCATATCTTGGAAATTATGAAATTCATTTTCTTATGGTTTAATTCATTAAAGGTTACAATTTTATATAATTGTTGTGTCAATGGTTTCGCTGTTTTTGAAAAATTTTTATAAATCTTCTGTAATCTATATCAGAATGAATCGCACAATGTGTTCGTAAGCGCATAACTCAACAACACTTGGACCAATTTTGACAATTCTTTTTTGAAATGTTCGTTGAAGTCTAAGAATGGTTTTTACGGCGAGAAAAATTCGAATAATTCCCAGTAAAACCCTAAAAACAGCCCTTTTCGTTTTCCCATAGAAACGTTTTCTAACTAAAATGTAGAGCCAATGGCTGGACCGTAAATTTTGAGATCGGGATATTTATATATGTAAATATATATATATATATATATATATATATATATATATATATATATATATATATATATATATATATTTATATATATATATATATATATATATATATATATATATATATATATATATATATATATATATATATCTATATATATATATATATATATATATATATATATATATATATATATATATATATCTCTTGAAATTGATTTATTGCCTGTTTGAGGTATTTATTTTGAAAGTTTTTAGCATTAACAGGCTTTTTTAATATGAAAAAGTTTATTTCTGTTGACGTTTCGTTGTTATATATAACAATATATAACAACGAAACGTCAACAGAAATAAACTTTTTCATATTAAAAAGCCTGTTAATGCTAAAAACTTTCAAATTAAAAAAAAAAATATATATATATATATATATATATATATATATATATATATATATATATATATATATATTTAGGTACATATATAAATATCCACTTCGATGGACGTGGTGCGAATGACGAGTTCCTTGCAGAACGAAACATATATATATATATATATATATATATCACACCTCCATCAGGTGTGGCATCGATTTCAATATTTCTATAACATTTATCCCTTGAAGGATAATGGAGACATTACATCGTACACTTTCACATATCTAGCTCTATTATAACATTCTCTTGGTTAATTTGAATTTTTTGAATGAATGTCCTAGTGCTCATTTCTCAAATATTTCATTCAGTGCCATGAGCACAAAAAAATTCATTTGCTCATATATTTATATATATATATATATATATATATATATATATATATATATATATATATATATATATATATATATATATATATATATATGTTCAAAGATTCACAGGTCATTCAATACTAGTAAATACTGAGCCTCTTAAACGAAATATTTCAAATAAAACTCTCAGGGAGCTGTCTACACAAATGTTGTCAACGAGAACGAACCCATTACTTTCGAGGGTGAATATCAAGAGCGTTTCGAAAAATTCATCGATATTGTTGAATGATAATAGGATACAATTGTTTCATCATTATTATGAATCATCAGTCCATAGATTAGATAAATTAAATAATCTATCAATCAAGAATCGATGACTTTCAAAACGAACATAGGTCCTATACCATTTTGAGAGATATTCTACAGAGTGAAATATTCACGTAGGCTCACTCTATCGGCGAAAGGACGTATAAACTCTCCCTAGCGTTCAAGATTCCTACTCATGACAACAAGAGTGCGAGTGGAAGGCTTTGTAAATATTTCATTCGAACACAACAGAAAATTTTCTGAAATGCGTACGAATTATCCCACGCCTTATCGCTCCAGATCACGCCAGGGCGCGCAAAAGTCTAGCTATTTCAAAGATTCACAGATTGTGTAGACTGTTCCTTGAGAGTTTTATTCGAAATATTTCGATATTACGATTGAGAGTCTCAGTATTTACTAGTATTGAATGACCTGTGAATCTTTGAACTAGCTACACTTTTGCCCGCCTGGGCGTGATTTCGAGCGATTAGGCATGGGATAATTCGTACACATTTCAGACAATTTTCTGTTGTGTTCGAATGAAATATCTACAAAGCCTACCACTGGCACTCTTGTTGTCATGAGTAGGAATGTTGAACGCTAGGGAGAGTTTATACGTCGCGTCGTTTCGCCGAAAGAGGAAGTCTACGTGAATATTTCATTCTGTAGAATATCTCTCAATTTGGTATAGAACTTATGTTCGTTTTGAAAGTCATCGATTCTTGATTGATAGATTAAATATGGACTAATGATTCATAATAATGATGAAACAATTGTATCCTATTATCATTCAACAAAATAGATGAATTTTTTGAAACGCTCTTAATATTCACTCTCGAAAGTGATGGGTTCGTTCTCGTTGACAACATTTGTGTAGACAGCTCCCTGAGAATTTTATTTGAAATATTTCTATATTTCGATTAAGAGTCTCAGTTTTTACTTCTACTATATATATATATATATATATATATATATATATATATATATATATATATATATATATATATATATATATATATATATATATATATATATATATATATATATATATATATATATATATATATATATATATATATATATATATATATATATATATATGTATATCCTATGATTGTATACAGAGTTCATTCGAAAAAATCCAGCTTTTTATCATTTTCAGATCCCAGAACGAATAACTGGTTCATGGTACGGAATCCCTTTCCCGTTTTTTCCATCGCAATAGCTTACAATTTCTTCGTCTTAGGCCTTGGTCCAAAATATATGAGTCGTAGAAAACCATTTGATTTGCGGAAGATATTGATTCTTTACAATGCACTCCAAGTACTTTTGAGTATGTACATATTTCACGATGTAAGTTGCTTAGCCGATTATTCAGGAGTAGCATTCAACTATATATATATATATATATATATATCTTGAAATTGATTTATTGCCTGTTTGAGGTATTTATTGTGAAAGTTTTTAGCATTAACAGGCTTTTTTAATATGAAAAAGTTTATTTCTGTTGACGTTTCGTTGTTATATTACAAATTATTAGTTTTGACAAAGTTGTAATATAACAACGAAACGTCAACAGAAATAAACTTTTTCATATTAAAAAGCCTGTTAATGCTAAAACTTTCACAATATATATATATATATATATATATATATATATATATATATATATATATATATATATATATATATATATATATATATATATATATATATATATATATATATATATATATATATATATATATATATATATATATATATATATATATATATATATATATATAACGGGTGATTTTTTTAAGACTTGAGTTTTTCAGGTGGGCGGCACGTTTCAGTATACTCTGCCATTTCATTACGAAAAGACTCACAAACTAGCAACGATTGAAAATTAGTGAAATTTACTATCAAAATTCGTGCTCTGTGAAAAATGTGTATCGTTTGTTACGACCATATTATGGTCGTCATAATCGACCTGGCGAATCAACAATTCATTCTGTTATCACCAAATTTTGCACCAAGTTTACTTTGTTGGACATTAAACCATTGTCTCGCATGCGTACAGTGTGTACTGAAGGGAATATTGCAGCCGTAGCGTACAGTGTTAATGAGGATCGTCAAATGTCAATTCGTCGCCGTTCTCAGCAATTGGGCATGTGTTACTCAACCACATGGAAAATTTTACGTGTTTATTTGGGTATGAAAGCCTTTATAATTCAGCTTCTGCAAGAATTGAAGCCGAATGACCTACCACAACGTCTAATTTTTTGTGAATGGGCCTTATAACTTGCTGAATGAAAATCCGCTGTTTCATCGAAAAATTATGTTCATCGATGAGGCTCATTTCTGGCTTAACGGATATGTACCTAAACAAAACTGTCGCATCTGGAGTGATGAACAGCCACATGGCTTACAAGAATTACCGATTCATCCCGAAAAAACGATAGTTTGGTGTGGTTTATGGGCTGGTGGCATCATCGGTCCATTTTTCTTCAAAGACGACATGTCTTTGAAAGAATGTGAAAGAAATCTTCAAAGATGTGGAAGAAACGTTAGCCGTCAACAGCGCACGACATCGAGCCATGATATCGCTCAGAATTTAGTCCATTACCGGAAATCCATGAATATAGTGACTCTGGTGGCCGTACCACTAGCGTCTATTTGACTTGGCTGTTCAGCAACATTTTTTCGCATCATTGGTAGTAATTTGTTATCAATAACAATTATACTTTGCCTTGCAATATTGACACACAACGTTCATTGGTCTAATAGCAACGATTTGTTGTAAACTGTAATATATTTCAACGTTATAATCAAATGTAGGTCGATAGGAGTTAAGCGCAACCTTTTCATATTGTTAATTTTGATTCCATACATTCCGTTCAACATCATTCAGTTCTTCTGATAGCTATCATTTTTTGAAACGAACTTTCAACTGGAATTTAAAAAAAAACAATGAGTTCTTCTTTATAATCGAATATACTACGTGTATGTTAGTCTATTCAATCTTACCAAAATTTTATAAATTGAAGTTTAAATATTAGTCGTCATAGCTCTAAACTAACCGAGATGTGTGATAAGAGATTCAGTTTTTTCACATCCTCTTTTTGAGAAATAATAAATATTTCTTATTTTATTGATTGAGTATTCTTAATTCTCTAATTTTGCACGCAATTTTTCAAATTTTTTCCCTGACAATAACAAATCCAACAAAGAAAAAACACACATTTTGCGATTCATTCTTATATTATATATATATATATATATATATATATATATATATATATATATATATATATATATATATATATATATATATATATATATATATATATATATATATATATATATATATATATATATATATATATATATATATATATATATATATATATATATATATATATATATATATATATATATATATATATATATATATATATATATATATATATATATATATATATATATATATATATATATATATATATGTCAACGGCTGCTACTGATTGCGGGATATGCCGACAGTGTCTACTTTTGATTGAAATTTTCCCCTGCGTTGAACATTATTCATATATTGTATAATTTCTCGGCTAGAGGCAACCTTGAAGGATAAATAGTCGCTTCACGGGCGAAGTAGTTTTTTCAGATCTTTCAACCCGGAGAGTAAAAACGCAGTAGCCTAAAATGTGTCGACTTCCTTCAGTGGAGTGTCTGTTTCTTTCTTGTTTTTACATCTCCAGATTCGTAGAACTTGAACTTGGCAACGTCGTTTTGAGGAGAGCCAATAAGCCAATAATACTTATTGCGGGATATGCCGACACTGTCTACATTTGATTGAAATTCTCCCCCGCGTTGAACATTATTCATATATTGTATATATATATATATATATATATATATATATATATATATATATATATATATATATATATATATATATATATATATTCATTATATTTTATTGTTATGATATTATTTGAAATACTTTTTTAATGAATTTTGAATTTTATTAAATTTTAATTTAGTTGACTCTCTATCTCAGGGTGGAGAACTTCATATTTGAGGTTATATTATGATATTACACATGTCAACAATTTTCATATTTATAAATGAAATCATGGATACAATATATTTGAATATCTTGAATAATTATACCATTTTGGTAAGGTGGAATATTTTTGAATATGTTTATTATATATATTTCAATTTTCAGGTTACTATTAAAAGTTAACTATTCTTTACTATTGATTTGATTATTAGATCGATTTCATGACTTTTTGGAAATGGATTTTACAATTACATTATGTGAATACTATTATTTGAGAAGAAATGAGTTATACAAGAAATACATAATTATAAAAATCAAAATAAATGAACATTACATACTTAACTACATACAAGTGATGTTATTAAAAATGTGCTGTGTTGAAAAGTGAATAACAACATTATAGATTATCAACTTTTGAGATAAATTTAAATACATTAACATATTATTGAATGGAATTACTTAGATCTACAAAACTGTATGTATGTTTAAAATCTTTCATAATAAAGTAAATTGCATGAAATATGACTTTGTCGAAACAATCAGTTTAGCAAGTTAGAAGCATCACCTTGAGAAAAATTGAACTTTATTTATTTATATATCATTTTAAAGATTGCATGAAAATTTACCATAACAATTCCCCTAAATTTTGTTTTTATTTTATATAAAAATTGTAGATTTTTTAGAAAAGAAAAACCAAATTTACTTTTTTCAATTTGAAAATATTCTCTTCGTTAATTATATTTATAGTATACCATATTTATCTTTCATTGTTTATAGAATATCTGTCAAATAACTTCTTCTAATGTTTTTCATTCATCATACATAATCATTTCCTCTAATAATTCATAACTACATTTTCATCATACATTACATTAATTAAATATTACATTCATATAGGTTTCTTCACCATAAATCATTTCATACATTCATATTTTTATAGGTTCTTTTTAAATTATTAAGTTACCAAATTATCCATATATTTATTACTTATATTTCTTATCTTTTTTTCAAGTATTATGCATTTTTAGTTATAAAGTTGATCAAAGAAATTAGTTTTCTATTTGCATTCACTTAGTTGTATACCTTCTGACCTGTTCTTATAAAGAACGGCTTTCCATCTTGTGCACATTCTATCCTGTTCTTTTTAATAAATTGTTGTGACAGCATATTGTACTTCTTATACATATGTTTATATATTGAACTTGGTATTTTATTATCTCATATTAATTTTCATTCTCATTCAATCTACAGATTTCCTTTCTCTTATCTTCAATTCATATTTATATGATAGGATAGATCTCCGCATTTGTAATTTTTATTCAATTACTTTCTTATTTATATTTTTCATCAACTTATTCTATTTATTATTTATTTATTGCCGCTTGTCCCCTATTTTGGTAGACATATACTTTTCTTTTTTTGTCCCCATCTCTCGGTAGACAGAATTATTATACCGCTTGTCCCCATATTTTGGTAGACATATACCTACTTTTCTATTCTTGTCCCCATCTCTCGGTAGACAGAATTATTATACCGCTTGTCCCCATATTTTGGTAGACTTTATATTTATCATTTCTTTTTCTACTCCCATCATTATAAATTCCAATTTCTATTTAACTTACTTTCTCTTCTACTGTGAATCTGGGTTTGAGTTCTTAACGTTCAATATATCAATTCCTGTCTATTATTATTATTTATTTTTAAAATTCTATTTTAGTAAATGTTTTTTTTTATCATCATATTATATATGGTTCTGTTGTTATTTATTATCATTTATATTTCTATCACATTTAATACTTATTCTTTATTACCATGGATAATTCAGTACTTAATCCTTCTATTTCTAATGATTATTCATAACAAATTATATTTTCATAAGTAATGTCAATTAATTTCACTTCAATTCTATTTTCAATAAATAAAATATTTCAATTCGTTCATTCCATTTCAATTGCCAGTTTTCTATCCATTCATCCTGCCATATATATTTTAAAACTTATTTACCTCTTTCATCCTCCCTTAATTTTATGACAGCATTACTAAAACTAACATTCATTGCTAAATCACTTGCATATCTATTTTTATTATAAAAAAATTTTCCCCAAAGTAATTCATATCTGCTTTTGTTTGGATTTAATATTCCCCCTAAATAATTTATTACTTTTTTCTCCAATTCTTCCCTACTATTAAACAATAAATATGCACCTGAATTCAATTGTGTTGTTTTCATTAATATTTCATCTTGCCAGTTCAGTATAGATTTAATTTTTATATTGAAATCACTAATAGGTTCATTCGATTGTACATTTCTAGAATGTATATCAAGTTTCGGTGAACTATCATTCATGACGTTCTTATGAGTAGTTTGTTCTTCGTTCACCTTCATTTCATGGATCATATAATTTTGCTTACTTTGCTTCTCTTTCATTTCTTCAATTTGATTTGTAAATTCTGATTTAGGTTTAATTTCATTCTCAATTTTCTGTTCTATTTGTTGTATTCCCTTATCTTGTACTTCCCTAATTTCTTCCATTGGTTCACTCACATTTTCCAGCCTTTCATCCACTTTATCAAATTTCATATATATATCTTCAAATGTTTTATTTATAACTTTTATTTCTGTTTTTACACTATTTGTGAATTTTTCAAATTTATTATCCATACTTTCTCTCATTTCGTCCATACTTTTTCTCGTGTTTTTATTTTCTGCTTTCATTTCTTCTTTTAATTCATTTTTTAATTTGTCCATATTTTCTTTAATTTTTTTATTGTCTTCTTTCATTTCATGAATACTATTATTCATTTCAAACAACAATTCATATAAGTCTTTCTTCTCATATTGTTCCACCTCTTTCTTTTGAATTTCTTCTTTCTTTCCTTGTTCTACATTTATCGTTTGTTTTTTTGCAATTTCAGACTCCTCTTCAGTTCTATTACTAACTTTTGAACGAGTTTCCCTTTGATACGACATTTTAAATTAATTGATTTCTTTTAAAAATTTTTTTTTTATATACCTGTTGAGTACTTGTTTCTAAATTGCCCTACGTTGCGTGCGCCAATTGTTAAGATTTTATTGTTATGATATTATTTGAAATACTTTTTTAATGAATTTTGAATTTTATTAAATTTTAATTTAGTTGACTCTCTATCTCAGGGTGGATTCTTTTTTTTTTATTGAAATCTTAAATTTTTTTTGTAAATAATATTTCTGATTAATTTTAAACATACAATTTAATTTCAACAAGAAGTAAAAAAAATCTTGAACACTCTCAAACTTCTTACAACTAAAATAAACTTAAGATATAATTTGAAATGGCCTTTTTTTATTCGATATTAATTTTATAGTTAATTGAGGTACCTTTTTTCTTCGAGCTCTCTTCTCTTTTCTTCTAAGATTCCAGACTTGTTGCTTATACTAATTTTCATGAATTTCTATATTTCAGCTCCAATTTTATTTTCCAATATTTTATTTCCGCTCCGATTTCTTTTCAACTTCTCTTCGAAACTTTTCTATACTTCTTATAAATTTGTTATACTTATATTTTTCAAATTATTTTTCATTTTTCTATTTATTCTTACAAATTTAATTTTCCATTTTTTTAACTCAACTTCTGAAAAAAATTTATTCTTGGCGTCCCCCTTTCGATTGTTCTTAAATTGCTCTTCATTCTTAGTCTGATATATTTCAAAGCAATCTCTGATGTCTAATTTTCAAACTTCGTGCCTAAAGTTGATTTCTGTGATTCTCATCTATTTTAAACTGATATTATCTATGGTCTGCTTCTGCCTCCGAACGTTCGAACTTCATATTTGAGGTTATATTATGATATTACACATGTCAACAATTTTCATATTTATAAATGAAATCATGGATACAATATATTTGAATATCTTGAATAATTATACCATTTTGGTAAGGTGGAATATTTTTGAATATGTTTATTATATATATTTCAATTTTCAGGTTACTATTAAAAGTTAACTATTCTTTACTATTGATTTGATATATATATATATATATATATATATATAACATTCATTAATATTTTTATTATTATTCTTATAACGATAATTCCTCATGAGGAGAGCGATTGAACAATCCGCAATTCTAAGGGCTTTTGCTTCATCTTTTTTGTCTCCCAAAACCCGTCCGTCTCCCAAAAACTTTCTGAATGCTCTTTCTCTGTTCATTCGTCCATTTTATTTCAGGTAAGCACGTTTATCTGCGTAAACTTCACATGTGCGGTTCACTCAGTGCGATATTCGAGATTTTTTCTCTGAATCGATATTTTGTCTCCAGCAGTTGATCTTGAATTACTGGCAGTGTTTCGCGGAAATATCCAGACAGTAAAATCATTGCGCCTCCAGACATCTCGAGTCATTGTGTAGATCTTTCAATGTTCGGTGAAGTGCTTCCGATCACGCCTATGTGCTTTTGTGCATTCATTCCAGATGATGATTTTCGATGCTGTGAAAACTTTGGCCATTGCGGAGTGTTTCGCTATATTACATGTTGGTTCTTCAATGGTTTTGGGATTTAACGGCTATTTTAATTCTGATTGAGCCATACGGCATCCTTCTAACAATGTAATGTGGCTGCTATTTCAGAAGAAGACACAGAATAATGTTAGCATCTGAAGAAGTAGTTGTAACGACGAAACGCGTCATGTTATTTCGTCAATAAAGTGTGAATCATAAGTTCAAGTGTTTGAATATAAGTTTATATTCGAATATGAAAGCTGAAATTATATATTGTGTAGATGACACGTACATATTTTCGACTTATGTAGTTGGACTACGTATAGACCGTGGTGAGGAGACATCTGCCTTTCATTGTAGGATGGTTTGATCCGAATTTACTATCGGTTAATATGTCTGAAACTGATTACCTGCCTTGTTCTCAGCATGTCGGTCATAAGCCCAATTTTGACTCATTACTTCTTTCTGAGATAAGTATTCATCCGTAACATCTATCAGGTACTTGAGAATATACTTGAATTGTCAATCGAGACGGAATATTCATCCTCAAGAATCCAAGAATCCTCAAGCATTGCATAAAAGGTTTAGAAAATTATTATATAGTATGAGATTGCCGCGGAGTATGAATGTGAGAATCTGAAATTGGAGTAGAAGTTTATGGTCTATTTCGCAAGAGTGCAGTAGATCATACAGTACTGTCTATTAGCTTGGAGTGCAATGAGTGATAAATACTATATACCCATTGGGACAATTCGACAGGAATGACTGAACGTTTTATTAAATAAACCTATAAAATTTACAGGCGATGGAGAATCGCTATTTAGTGAATTGAAAATTTAAGACCGAGATATTTAAACAGAAAATCTGTGATTCTTTCCACTAGTATGGATAAATCTGATCTAGTGTATTTCTCCTCATAAAATTGTGAACAGCAATGTGAAAAAAGCCTACTTCGCATGATTCCAGTTATTTACAATATTATATCCACATGTCTCAAGCAGAACCAAAGCTACCATGCTCTAAAGAGGAACTGACAAGATTGGCTATTGAAATGACGAAAACGATTTATTTCCAGAATATTTGAAGTTAATGGCCATTCTGGAGAGCCAACCACACAGTGAGCACATACTCAAGTTCCTTGAAGAGCTTACGTTGGCCGCAGAGTATTTAATAGTATCAATTGATATTGAATCTTCTTTAGGTTTCATTACTAATTGATTTATATAATTTTTTCATCTTTCTTCCGTTGTTAATTTTTTTCCTTTCTATCAATGTAACTGATTCTGTATATGATGACAATTGAATGAATAATCATCAATATTATTATATGTATATCGATAATGTTGAATCTGGAGGAGACTCAAAGCAGAGTGAATATTATTGGTATATCCCGCAACTGGTACAAGCTGCTGACACGTTTTGCGATCTTATTTGGTATCCTCAGAACCGGGATATGCCGATGTATTTCACTTCTGTTCCAACGTCCCCCACAACAAACACAGTTCATATTTAGTTCAATTTCTCGGCTTGGTGCATCCGTAAATGATAAATAGTTGCGATAACTTCATGTCTCTCCCTCTGTCTGTATATATATATATATATATATATATATATATATATATATATATATATATATATATATATATATATATATATATATATATATATATATATATATATAAATGAAATGCGTTTCAGGGCTTCATAGCGTATTTATATAGATACAGCTTGAGATGCGAGCCTGTGGATACTACGTGGAGCGAAGAAGCAATGCGAGTAAGTAAAATTATCTTGTTGTTATTCCATTTTATTGAAAAACAATTCAAAAGATACAAACATATACGTACATATACATAAATAAAATTGATTTATTGCCTGTTCAAGACAGTTCAAAAACATTAATTTCGTTGGCGTTTCGTTGTATATCACAACTTTGTCAAAACTAAGGAATAATTGAATTATATGTATAACTGTAGATATCAAAACGTCAAACTTATTCCAAAAAAAAATCGAATTTTTTTTTTGTATATTCACATATTCATTTGTAGTATCAGAGGAATATTTCTGGCTCAGCATTCGCTTCGGAAGTTTTAGTCATCTTCACTATGAGGATACCTTTGAAAAACTCATGGTCAAGAGAGCCAAGAGATTCTTATCAGTGTGATTTATATATATATATAGATAAATATATATATATATATATATATATATATATATATATATATATATATATATATATATATATATATATATATATATATACTCTTAAACGAAATATCGAAATAACTCAAATAAAACTCTCAGCGAGCTGTACACAAATGTTGTCAACGAGAACGATCCCATCACTTTCGAGAGTGAATATTGTGAGCGTTTCGAAAAATTCATCGATCTGGTTGAATTATAATAGGATACAATTGTTTCATCATTATTATGAATTATCAGTCCATATTTAATCTATCAATCAAGATTTGATGACTTTCAAAACGAACATAGGTCCTATACCAAATTGAGAGATATTCTCCAGAGTGAAATATTTACGTAGGCTCCCTCTATCGGCGAAAGGACGTATAAACTCTCCCTTCAGCGTTCAAGATTCCTACTCATGACAACAAGACTGTGAGTGGAAGGCTTTGTATATATTTCATTGGAACACAACAGAAAATTGTGAAATGTCAACGAATAATCACATGCCTAATCGCTCCAGATCACGCCCAGGCGGGCAAAAGTGTAGCTAGTTCAAAGATTGACAGGTCATTCAATACTAATAAATACTGAGACTCATAATCGAAATATCGAAATTTTTCAAATAAAAATCTCAGGGAGCTGTCTACTTAAATGTTGTCAACGAGAACGAACCCATTACTTCATCATCATTCCTCCTTCCGATAATCCTCCAATATTCTTGTCTTCATTCTTTCGTTTGTTGATCTTTGAAGGATCAACAAACGAAAGAATGAAGACAAGAATATTGGAGGATCATCGGATTGAAACTATTGATGTTGTGTTCAAGGCTTTTCAACAGTGTTAACAAGACCAGAAGTGAATAAAGAGGAAATTAAAATTGCTGAAGAAGGAGGAAGCACCTCCGAAACGTACATAAAGGTGGAAATATCGTTTTTATTTGAAATAACTTGTACCACCAAAATATCCACACAAATTATGTATATATATATATATATATATATATATATATATATATATATATATATATATATATATATATATATATATATATATATATATATATATATATATATATATATACATATAATTCGTTTAGTTTTCTTGTGCTTTGCTTAATAACATTAGTGTGAAGGTTTCTTGGGAATGAGCACAGTTTAAAATTGATGGAGTAATTATTTATTCGAAATATGTTTCGGCTCTAAAAAACGGATAATTGTGGTGAAAATTAACAGAAAAAACTAATTCATGAATCAGTTTACAAGAGGTATATTCCACGCACCGAAACAAGATAAGGAATTAGAAAATATGTTGGAATATAATGCAGTCTCAACGAGAAATGATTTCAGGATTTTTCACCAGAATATACGGAGCATAAATAAGAACCTGGATATGCTTAAAATTTATTCATCGCAAGTCAATGACCCATTTGATTGTATTTGATAGTGTTGGCGTTTACTTGATGTAAATCCATTATAATTGAATATAAACTTAAATTCAAAGACTTGAACTTATGATTTACACTTTATTGACTACATGGTATGACGCGTTTCGTCGTTACAAACGACTTCTTCAGATGCTTACAGAATAATAAGATTATTCTGTAAGATTATATAAGTATTATTCTGTAAGCATCTGAAGAAGTCGTTTGTAACGACGAAACGCGTCATGCCATATAGTCAATAGAGTGTAAATCATAAGTTCAAGTCTTTGAATTTAAGTTCATATTCCATTTGATTGTATTGTTCTGACTGAAAGTTGGCGTGTCGATGGTTTCGACCTCCTCCAGATGAAGGATTATGATTGGCTATATAATAAAAGCGAGTTAAATAGAGCGGATGGTGTGGTAGTCTTCATTAATGCTAATCTGGAATATTCTTATGAAATTATAGATATTGGGAGATGTGAAGCAATAGGAATGAAAATCGTAGAAGGTCTCAGTACATTGGTGGTAACAGCTGTATATAGGTCTCATGATTTAGTGGATGTTGAGTTTTTGAATAGCCTTTTCCTGTATTTTGGGGGGGTCTCCTCTTACAGAGCTTCATTTCATGCAATTATTGGAGACTTCAATATAGATATTCTGAATGAAAGTGACGTAGCATCTCAGTATATGGATCTTTTGTATGAGAATGGGTTTAAGGCTATGATTACCTCAATTACAAGACCAGAAAGTGGAACATGTCTGGATCACATCTTTCTAAACTAACTGGACCAGATTTTATGAAATAGTTGATATAAATGAATGTGCAGACTTCCTTATTGATACTATAGAAAGAGAAATCAGAAGAGCTACAAAAAAAGTCAAAATGAAAAATTTCAATAAAAAGAGGAAAACTTGGATCACTATGGGACTTGTAAATTCAATCACAAAAAGAAACGAATTATTTAGAGTATACAGACAGGACCAAAATAACATACAATTGAAAAAAAAATATACAACATATAGAAATAGACTTCATAATTTTATGAAAATAACGAAAGAAAAGTATTTAAAAAAAAAAATCGACAACTGCGGTTCTGACAGCTGAGCACTTTGGAAAACTGTTAACGAAAATTATTACAGAAGAACAGGGATAAGTGAGGTTATAGGCTCTGCTGGAGGTTTGGTTACAGAAAAAGCTGATATTGTTGAAGAGTTTAATGACTTCTTTTCTTCTGTCGAAAAAAATCTTGCAGAGGGTATTCGTAAACCTGTAAGAACAAAAATGAAGAGAATGTCTATGAGGGACTCGCTTTTTCTAGCACCGACAACTCAGCATGAAGTCAGTGAAATGATCAAATCATTGAAAACCAATAAAACTCCAGGAACAAACTAAATACGATCAGAAACTTCGAAAGAAATATCAGAAGAAATATCGCCTCCTTTAACATACTCAATAAACAAAATGATGGTATCGGGTGAGGTGCCTAAGGCATTTAAAGTAGGTATCATAAAACCTTTATATAAGAGTGGTGACAAAAACGTATTACCGAATTACCGACCCATCACGCTAATAAGCTCACTGACAAAAATTTTCGAAAAAGTGTTAAAGAAGCGACTGATAGAATATTTGGAAAAACACCATTTGACTTCTCCGAGACAGTTTGGCTTCCGAAAAAATTTTTCAACACAAGACGCAGCCGTGTTCTTGACGTCCAAAATATATCGAAGCCTTGAAAAGGGAAAAAAATCGATCGCTGTATTCTTAGACCTTGCGAAGGCCTTCGATACAGTTCATCATGGGCAGTTGTTGCAGGTGTTGTGGGATATTGGTTTGAGGGGAATTGTGGGCGATTTAATGACAAGTTACCTGAAAGATAGGGAGCAGTATGTAAAAATTGATTCAACTTGTAGTAGGAAGAATATTGTAGAGTATGGTGTCCCGCAGGGTACGGTGTTGGGTCCTGTTTTGTTTATTATATACATGAATTGTATACTTAATGTTGACTCAGCAGGTGAGATATCAAGTTTTGCAGATGACACTGTAATCTTTTACGAAGATGAAACATGGGAAAATTTGAAGGGGAAGGTGGAAACAGATTTGGACCATTTGATTGACGCATTCAGTGATATTTTTTTTGACAGTTAATTTTAATAAAACGTGTTTTTTGGCCTTCAGCTGTCTTGCATCTAATGTCCCCAAATATGATAAATTGAGAATTTTTAAAGATGATACAGTTATAGAAATCTTAATGAAGGATCAAGTAAAGTATCTTGGTATTATAATTGACAGACATATGAGATGGAATTCCCATATAAGTGGGATGATGTCTGGCTTGAGGGGACTACTGCAAAATTTTAGATTTCTAAGACAAGTTCTAGACCTGAAAAGACTGAAAGTAATTTATTATGCTTTGGTTGAAAGTAGATTGACATATGGGAATTTGTTATGGGGATCAGCTGCCAAATGTCATATAATAAAATTAGAGAGATTCCAAAAACGAGTACTAAAATTAATAATGAAAACAATATTTAGAATTTTCTCATAATTTCAATATAAATATGCATGACGACGTTTCGAAGTACTACTTCTTTATCAAATGCTGGATTGAGACTAGATACAATTTTACAAAATTCACTACTTATAGCTATTTTCACAGAACATTCCAGGTATGTATTATGACCAACTTGGAATGAGGACAATAGAACAACTGATACATAACAAAAGGGTCTTATACCTGGAAATGAACAACGAAAATCACTTTCTTAATTACGGTATGCCTACTAAAGATATAAATAATATCCGGTAAAGATTTCTAAGAAACCAATATAGGAAAGTTGAAACTTTTTTGAACATGAAACCGAAAATTTTTTACAAGTAATTAACTAAACCTACGTAATCAATCTGATCTGCTAACATTCTTATTGAACATATTAAGTAAAGGGCTAGTGTTAACATCTAACTGGCTATTAAGTAAAAGTCCCGAATTTTTGAATTTATTAATCTGTAATGATTCTAAAAGATTTAGTTTGGAACCTTTATTCTCTCTATATAATATTTCAAACTCTGAACTAAATTTATGATTTTCATCTGTTAAATGGTTGGCATAATGAGAATCTGTTTTCTTTTTCTCAAAACTACGTTTATGTTCCGATAATCTAATTTGGAAATTTCTGAAAGTTCTTCCTATATAAAATTTTTCACAACTACCACATTTAATTTTGTATACCCCACACATTTGATTTTTATTAATTTTTGATTTATTATTTTTAATAATTTTACCAATATTATTAGTGGTCCTAAAAGAAATATTAAGCTTATAGCTTGCCAAAAATGATTTTAATTTTAAACTAGGTGTTCCCATATATGTTAAAACATTAAATATTGACTTTTCTTTAATGAGAGGATAAACTTCTGAAACCGCTCTTTTGTAAAGTTTTTGTTTATTAAACTGTTTATTAATTCTGGTCTATATTTATTGTTTGAGGCTATTTGCATAATTATGTTTTTCTCTTTGTTAAAATCAACCTTCGAAAGCGGCAAGTTAACAAGTCTATGAACCATACTATTGAATGATGACATTTTTTGTTGTATGGGGTGAACGGAACTATTATGAATGACTGTATCCGTATGTGATGGTTTGTGATAAATAGAGAACGAATGCTTTTTGTCTACTCTTTTAATTCTTAAGTCTAAAAAATTAATTGAGTTTTCCATTTCTTCTTCTAATGTAAATTTTATTTTGGGGTGTATTGCGTTAATGAAATTTAGAAAAGAATGAAGTTGTCTATTCGAACCTGTAAAGCAACAAATAATATCGTCAACATATCTGAACCAATATAGAAAACGTTGGCTCAACGGATGGTCGTGGATAGTATGTTCTAGGTTGTCCATGAATATCTCAGCACATAAGGGACTCAGCGGATTTCCCATCATCAAACCTTCAGTACTGTTAAAAATCTGACCGTTAAAACTAAAATAGTTTTGTTCTAGACATAATTCCAAAAGCGAAAGAATGTCTGACTTCAATATTGGATCTACACAGTTATTATTAAGTGACTTTTCAATCAATTTTAATACATCGTTCGGTGGCACACTTGGGAACAGATTAACGACATCAAAAGACAATAATTTCGAATTTGCAGGTAAAATTACATCTTTAATATTGCGAACCAATTCGTACGAGTTTTTAATAGCGTATTTAGGTATAAAATTACAATGTTTTTTAATAACCTCAATTAAAAAATGTGACAGAAAATACGATGGGGCGGTAGTGAACGAAACAACTGGACGAATAGGGTATCCTGGTTTATGCAATTTAACTAACGAATACAATTGTGGAATTAACGGATTAGATACAATAAGTTTGAACTTTTCGTTATTTTTGATTAAAATATTGGAGTTTTCTAAAGCTAATTTTACATTTTTCTGAAATTTAATTGTCGGATCGTTTCTCAATATATTGTAACTACCTGCATTCAAAAAATCTAACGTCTTCTGAACATAATCGTTACGATCTAAAGCTATAACTGTATTACCCTTATCAGCTTTCGTGAAGATTACTTCATTAATTATGGATTTTTCTTTGATTGACTTCAAAATTGAATTATCATATGTATTAATTTTGTAATTCGAAAACACTTTCTTTATAATTTTTGAGGCTTGGTGTTTGATAATGGTGTTATCCGGTATATGCCTTACTGCCAATTCTGCTTCAACACCCAGTTGATCGAATTCATGAGTTGATCCAGACGGCTGGATATTGTGTTTGAAACCTTTACTTAACAATTTCACTTCATCAACAGAAAAATTGGTGTTCGACAGATTAGTGAAACGTTCAAAAAATTGATGAGATGAAAACTTTTTATTATATTTATTTTTATTTGAGTTAATTGTGTGCGGGTTATGTTGTTTATTCTGGATAAGTGAATTTAATTTTCGTTGCTGTACTCTAAATTTCTTATCAATTATTATACTAACGGATGATCTAGTTTCAGAGTCAAAAATATCAAATTCTACATTATGAAGTCTATGTAGCAGTTCAGAATGAATTACCTTAATGTATATATTGTAGACATCCCTTCGTTTGAACAAGATCTTCTGTTCTTCTTTCAACCATCTAAGTTGTCCAAAAGTATCGGCCTCATCAATCATCAACTAAAATTATTGCTTAGTAGGACTAGTGATTATCCATCGTATAAACTATATCGGGAGGCAGATGTTTTGGATATTAGACAGCTCTTTTTTTTGAAGTGTGTAATCGCCAAATATGAGGAACGGCTGAAATTAAATTATATTGAACACGACTATCATACCAAAAGTGTTACGCAGCAGAAAACTAGAACAGCCTTTTGCTCCGCTACTGTGGGGTGCCGATCTCTCGAATATCTGGGAAATAGGTTATTCAATTTTCTACCACATGAAATAAGAAATCTGAAAACTAGAGAAAAATTCATAGTTAGAACGAAAACGTTTCTCATGGAGCGATCTAGAAATTTCATCGCCTCCTTGATGGAATGAGTGGGTTGGAAGCGCTCTGTCTGGGGTGTTGACTTTGAGTTTGTTTTCTGAACGAATGATTTTACTTTGAATTATTTTTATTTTGAATTATTGTTTTGGTTGAAGAAATTATTGTTTAAGTTGAGGAAATTGTTATCCCACGCTCTGGCAATGCCTTTGTGGGAATAGAGTAGTTTTTGTTTATTTACATTTTGGATTTGACAGTATGAAAGTCATATTATAGAAAACAATGTGCCAATTTATATATTATAAAATTCTGTAGCCAATTTATGTTAAATAAATATATATATATATATATATATATATATATATATATATATATATATATATATATATATATATATATATATATATATATATAAATGGTGATTTGGTTGGATTGCAGTCAAGCAAAAAAAAATCTAAGAAAACTCTTTTTTCTCTACTCGAGCTTTCGAGACTTTATTGTCCCTTCATCAGTAGAACTGAAATAATTAAAATTAATAATAACACAGAACAATACATCAGGTGCAAGAACTTACGAATGTGAGATTATGAACAATTATGTTATAAATTTAAACCATTAAATAGAATCGACTGAACGCAGCTCTCATTACAGTATGACAGGTCGAAGTATCAAAACAAACTGACATTCAGTGAACACATTGGTAAATATCAAAACGAATCGAAAACAGGCATGCAACAAGCATTACAAGCGGAAGTGTACACAATAGCATACTGTTTATTAATTCATGCATATTGAAACTACATAAAGACCAAAATTCAAATTGAATTGACAAAGGACGATTATGATCAATCAGTATACAACGACCGTGTGTGCTTCACGCTTGAATGGACCACGTTTCTATTTATTTCCAATTGAATCAAGTAGGCATAAATGTCACTCAGACTATCAACGTCTTTTTTAGAATTCATGGGCATATTGTGTTGAGCAATCCGAATCATTTCCAGAAAGGTTCTTTTTCCTGTTTCACTTTTCACATCCAAGACAGTGACATTATTAAAATCAGGAGAATGTAATTCAGAATAAGCATGCCTCGACAGCATACAAGAATCAATCCTGGTTCTTATCTGACTTTTATGCAAGGTGACTTGCTGCTTTAGCTTCGATTTCGTCCGACCGATATATAATCGAGCACAATCTCCACAAAGTATTTTGTAGACCACGTTAGATTTATTCAATATATCCTGTTCTTCATCTTTCAGTTTAGTGAAAATCGAACGGACTGTTTTCACGTTTCTTGTGGAAATCTTCAATTTTTTCTTCTGTAAGATATTGATAAACTTAGGTGTTAAACTTTCCACAAACGGAAGCGATATATACAGTAAATCAGCATTATCTGTGTCCTCCCTAGTGCGCCCGGTATTCACCTCCTGTTGAACATCACTGTTTGGTATTTTAAAGATGACGTGGTTCAGTAACTTATCAGGATATCCATTTCTCTCCAACAGGTGGTACAATATTTTTAAGTTTTTGTCTCTGAACGAACCATGAGCAATCTTTATTATTCTGGTTTTCAAGTTCCTCACCAGATTTATTTTCCGCGGATGATAAGAGAGGAAATTGAAATATCGTCCAAATGCCACTGGTTTTATGTACCAATGTGTAATGGTTACACCTTTGTTGCTTATCACTTTCATATCCAAGAAAGTATCGGAAAAATCCGTTTCCGTTTCCACTGTAAATTGAATTCGGCTGTTATATTCGTTTATGATACGAAGTGAACTTTCTATTGAATTCAATGATAAAGCTGTTATGATGTGATCCATGTATTTCTTACAGAAAGGTGAGTCGAAAGAAAGCTTGGGTTTCCTTTTTTTGAGTTTTTGGCATTTCTCCAAAACCATGTCCACTACATACAATCTCTAAATGAAATTCAAGTCTAGAATTTTTCTGGTTAACTTAGAAAAAGCGTTTTTGGCTCACTCTGCTTGGGTAAATTGAGAACTAAATATAAGTTATTGTATAAGCTATACATTTCATGTACTTTTTATAGTTGATTTCACATCTCATTTGAGTTTTGGCTATAGCAAATAATGGTGACTATAACAACAACAACAACAACAACAACAACAAATTACGTTTATTGAGTGCTTTGATCAATTACATTTAATTTTTTCATTGCTAATACAAATTGGGAAGTTGTAAGGTCTTGCGACCTTCTTCAACCCTGTGCAACTTAATTATCTTTGTACAAAAAAAAAACATCATTGAATAATTTAACCAATGAATATTTTGTTATAGGATATAGGCCTAAAAGTGCGGCTGTGGCCGACTTCTGTATTACGTGCCATTCGGTCGAATGTCAGACTTTCAATTCATCTGACATTTGATGGTAAAGGAAACCACAGAAAACTTTACCCACGTAATTGACTGTCGCGCACTTCTGATGGCGCGCACTACGGTATTCTCACGCACTGCTACTCGTCTCGCACGCTAGCGGATGCGGAGAGGTATATCCTCTAGGTAGTCGAGGACATCGTCTGGGGGCTCCTGAAGTGCTTGAAGGATCCGTGCTGGTGGGAAGGGGAGTTTAATTTTTGGTTATCTGGGAAGGACACGTCCGCGTCTGTTCCATGGGGCCGTCAGCGTCGCTCGGGCTTCCAGATTGGGTCCGTTGAGAGTGCGTTGGGCATATTGAGCTTGGAGCTTTGCGATATGAGTGAAAATTGGGGGCATTTTGGTTATTTCATGGACAAGAATAGACGGAAATTGTCTATGAAGGGCAGATTGCTCTTTCGCAGCTTTCGATAGTCTTCACTAGACGTCTCGAAAGAGTAGAGTAGAGCAAGCATCTGTACGCGATAACAGGGCGAATGAATGCCTTGTATGTGTTGAGGAGAGTCCAGGGATCGCACCCTCGGATTCAACCTCAAAGTGCATACAGTAGGTTTGCTCGATTTCGTACTTTTTTGAGCTTTTTGGTCAGATCGATATTCCAGGAGTTTGACTTTGAAAATGTGACACCCAAGTAAATGATTTCATCTTGTAATCTGAAGTTTTCACCCCAAAGCGACAAGCGAACGTCATTTTTTGAAAATTTGGAAGATCTTGTGTAATTGAAGTGGTGGAAGAGTATGGATTGGGTTTTGCTAGGGTTGGGTGTAATTCTCCATCTGCTGGCCCACGCACTGTAGACATCTAGTTGCCTTTGAATTTTGCGACTGCACGCCGCCGACGTCCTTGCCGTAGTCCAGATGGCCGTGTCATCTGCAAAGAGAGAAATCTTTGAAAGTATGTTGTTCGGATGAGGAATGTCATATGTATATATTAAATAAAGTAGAGGAGCTATAATGGAGCCTTGGGGGATGCCAGCACGGGGGTGAAAGGTTCCGAGAAGGCAGTATTCTGTTTGATTCGGATGGATCTATCTGAAAGGTATGAGTGCATCAATTTAACGAAGTGTATAGGCAGTCCGATATCCATCAGCTTTCGAACAAGTCCAGCATGCCAGACCTGATCGAAAGCTCTCTGAACATCAAGGAATATACCTATAGCACATTCGCCAGAATTGAGTGCATTGGTGATATCTGTGTGGAGCATGAATAGGGGATCATAGGTTGAGTGATTAGATCTGAAACCGTGTTGAAAAGGGGGAATTACCTTTCGGGATTCTGCAAAGTCCCTAAGGCGGTCGTTGAGAATTTTCTCGAAAATTTTTCCAACCACATTAAGCAAAGATATAGGTCTGTAGTTGTCAGGAGAGGTATGATCTTTGTTGGGCTTCGGAATCAGTATCGTTGTGGCTGCTTTCCACGCCTTAGGAAAGTAGCACAATTCTAGGCAACGGTTATATATATTTTTTATTAGATCAACTGCGTTTGGCGGGAGATGGCGAAGGACCGTTCGCGATATACCATCGTTGCCTGGGGAGGTGTTTCGTCCTGTTTTTAGAATTTCAGATACTTTTTCCGAGCCTATAGGTGTGCTGAAGGGATTAGCGCCGTTCAATTCAACCTCTATCGCAATGTTTCTGAAATTTTCGACTTGTCGTTCCAATGATAGGAAATGCTGCTCCCTATCGAAAACGAGGATTCTGGGGAATTTGGAAGATATTTTCGAGATTAAGTTTGAAAATGTCGGCTTTCCTTTGAGGATTGGAAGTGAATAACCCATTAGGTTCCTGAAGATGTGTGGTGGTGGTTTTCCTGGAGCCGGTTAGTATGCTGAATTTTCGCCAGTATTCTTTACCTTTCCTGAAGTCAAGTTGGGACGTAGTGTCCGACCACTTTTCTTCTTTGAAACGGTTAATTTCCCGGCGAATTAACGCAGCTTGACGATTTTATTCGGTTTTAATAGCCGCGTCTCTGGTCCGAAGGAATGAACGGTAGAAACGTCTCTTAGATTTTATAAGGTTGACAATGAAAGGGGGCAGAGGAGGGCGGTTGATATCTACAGTTTTTTCGACAACACAGGCATTATATGCTTCCGAAGTGGAGGAAGTTAGATTGTCAATGGCGAGATCTATTTGATGAGAATTTTGCAGAGCTTGAAATCGGGGGAGATTCGTGGAGAGTGTTGAGAAATATTTCCCAGTTAGCGTTTTTGTGATCTTTGAACGTTATGAATGAGGGACCTATGGTTGGGGGGTTGGCAATTTTTGAGTGGATAAGTAATGGTAGATGGTCAGAGGTGATTGATTGCCCTATGAAGCAGGGTTCTTCGAAGTATTGTATGAGATCGGGAGTGGTAATGATGTGGTCAATAATAGACATGCCAGCGTGATTGAAGAATGTTGGATTGACGTTGTAGCAGCGCCATAGATTATTTTGAATGAGGCCTTCGGACAGTATCCGACCGTTTCTGTTTGTAGAGAGGTCGCCAAATTGAATATTTCGAGCGTTGAAATCGCCCATAATAATGGAATGGGGGATAGAAGCTATATAATCTAGGAAATCGGCTGGTAAAATGTCGCCGGTGGGATTGTAGTAGCTGAAAACAGCTACAGATATGTTGTTGAGTTGGATTTTCGCCGCTACACATTCTAGGTTAGAGAATTGGTTTGGTATATTGAATTCTGTCGAATGGAGAGAGGTGTGAACTAGAAGAGCAGTGCCGCGAATAGCACTGTTAGAATGATATAACACATAGTCACAATATAGGTGACTATAAGGCACCATATAGCCAATGTATAGTGGCTTATGCTTCTCGGTTTTCACGTTTTCATGTTTCGCCGGCTTGTTCTAGTACATCGTTTCCAATAACTAACCGATTATGCTGTACAATTTTCATTTTTACATTTGAGTTCCAATTCTGATAATTGTTATTGTTGACATTGAATGTTAACGGTGTAATGTTATATTCTTCGTGTTTATATATTCCAGTTTTTGTACTATAAGTTTCATGACAATGTCCATTTCCTTACAAATTCGAATAATACGCCAATTAATCCTGTTTTTATTGAAGAAATTGTAAGATTCTGGAGCCTGACTTCAAGATGCTGAAATCACGAAATCCAATGATTACTGTTATAGCTTTCAATCATCAGCTTACTCTTCACGAACGCAACATGAATCGATACAAAGTGAGACAACAACGTCCTCTGAATGCTCAACACAGAATGAAATTGGACAAAGAAAAGAATTTGCCAACTTGATGATGATATGAACTAGACTCATTGAGACTAGATATAAGACAGTGTTTTCTCGAGAAACTAATAGAAATTCATTCAATAATTTAGCAATCACGAGCAAATTGAAAAATTCACATCTTGAATTTGCAAACACATTAATCATTTGAATTGTTGTTGGAGAATGGAAGAAACTAATCACCCTGTAATAGAAGAAGGATAATCACGATATGAGCAAGCTGATTTTCGTGCTAGTATCTACGCAAACAAAATCATTCAATGTGTATATATAGTTAAAGACAAAATTATTATTACTTCAATCATCAGTTAAATATATAGAAAATAATTCTTTCTTTATTAATACCTTTTCATATTAAAAAATGTGGGAATCAAAGAAATATGGTTTTTTTTCATTGCATTGTTGAAATTTATATAAATCTGTATATATATATATATATATATATATATATATATATATATATATATATATATATATATATATATATATATATATATATTCAAATATTTCTTCAAAATTGATTTATTGCTTGTTTAAGATAATTTATTTTCGACGTTTTTAGCAATAAAAGGATATTTTCAATGTTTAAACTTTTTTTTTCAGGTATTTTATTTTAGTTTCTTCGTTATTGCTGAAAACATTTAAAATAATATATATGTATATATATATATATTTTTTTTTTCATGATTATTATACAACGGCAAATGAATTTGATTATTGAAAATTGATTGAAATTGATTTATCTTTATACGTTTTCTCATTTCAGGCAGCTCGAGGGTGTTATATTTACTACTTAGCAAAAGTCACAGAGCTTATGGACACTGTATTTTTCATTTTAAGGAATAAATATGACCAAGTAACATTTTTGCATGTATATCATCATACCATTATGCCTCTTATTTCGTGGGGTAATGTGAAGTATTTTCCTGGAGGACATGGTGTTTTCATTGGAATGATAAATTCGTTCGTCAACGTCATAATGTATGTCTACTATATGATTGCTGCGATGGGTCCAAACTACCAAAAATATATATGGTGGAAGAAGCATATCACACTTCTCCAAATGGTATGAAATCTTTGAACTTCGAAGAAAGAAAGCCCTATAGAATAATTTATTTTCTTCTTCAGGGCTAAAATTGTCTTGTTATATAAACTGTTAATATTCTTAAATATTACCCCCGAAGAAGAAAATATACATTTTCGAAAGTTTAGAAAATACTTGAGAAGTTACTTATTCTTCTGTCTAGGAGTGCAATCCCAATTAAAACAGAAAATATATAGTTATATATAGGTGTTACAGAACCTGGTACCCCTCCACCAAATGTGGTGTACATTGGATCAGTTTTGGCGGATGTAGAACCTATTATTGGTTTAGCCCCTACTTAGTCCCAAGATATTATGAGGCTCAGATGCACTAATGCTTTCACAAATTTCTTGCAACAAAGTTCAAGAAATTTGTGAAAATTCCAAAATCATCTACTCAAGAATCTCATATGCTCATCTCATAAGTTTTTCCTCGAACAATATCCTGACATCATTGTATTACAATCAGATAAGGGAAATGTTACTGTGTCAATGAAGAGGAAAAAATATGTGTCACCTAATAGTAAATGGCTTGCATAAAATTCATTAACCTGATCATCCACTTAGTTCTATTTTCCCCTAAATTGGTTCGGCTACCTCTGACCTGTGCAACTTGATATCGGATATTTTGAGTGCTTCTTTTCATATTTGCTGAAGGAGTTAATGTATTGGTTATCCTACCACAATATGTGATAGTATCGCAAGATGCTGTCAAATTGGTCTCAAACGTATCGAAGCAACTGGTTATCAACATTATCAACCAAGAATTGCATTGAATTTTTTCCCACACTAATATTTCCCGGGGCGAATTTTCGTCCATTAGTAGATTGCTCTTTGAAACGAATTATTTCTCCTATAAGATTAAGTTTGGTTTATTGAGAAAAAGGATAAATATTGATATTTCATGCGAACTTATTTTGTCTACTACAATATTGTTTCAGTATACAATACCTTTATCAGGGGGATGAAAACTACTTTTTTATCCAGGATTTTTGTTATTATCAAAGCTTCAATACTCGTACTAACCAATAACAAAATATATAAAAGTTATATAAAAATATAACCAATAATATCCAATGTACCCAAACATCAACACAGTACACCTCAGGTTCGACTCTTGTATAAACATGAGAATATCCAGATACTTATGTGTACTATTGAACACATAAGTATTTTTATACACTGTATGTTTTGTAATATTGGTATTTTGTGATGTTCTGTTATCGAGCTTGCCTGTTCGGCAATTATTATTTTTATTGTTAATTTTTAAACGCCTCAATAGACACAGGAGTTTGAGTTGTGATGAATGCGTCAAATTTCGCAACGAATTTTTTCGCCTAAAAGAAGTTTCCACTCCAAATAAATTCAAATGAACTTGTCCGTGACAACTATATTATTCCTAAGAATCTTTCCCTTATCAAGAATTCTTGATAATGCTGTAAAAGGCGAAACTAGTCGAATAAAGAATTGTTCAGTTAGTGTTTTTTAGACAAGTTTTTATTATTACCTCTCATTTAAATATGAACTATCACAGAGTAGATTCATCGTCCATTGAATTTATTATATATTGCTTGTTAAATATTTTGAACTGATTCTCGAATCATATTAGTATTTTTCTTCATTTTCATGCAAGCTTCTGGTAATACTGTGAGCTGTTACCGCGTATGAATTTGGGATAACAACAATATTTTTAATTACCCCGGATAAAAATATTTTCGGTATCAAGTCAGGTGATTCTGAAAGCTAGTTTTGAGGGTGGCCGCGGCTGATCCATGAATAAACGATATACCTATTCATTTGAAAAAGCTCTAACTGTGAGCCTATAATGACGCTGCAATCTTCGCCTTGTTGACAATACATAGCACCATTATTTACATTTTCGACATGTAATATGAGTGGCAAGATCTTTCCAAGATTCTCAAGTACATCGTAGTTGAAAAGCGTGGTGAAATTAAAGTTATGCAGGGTGTTTTGGAAAATATTAAAAAATTAGAATTACGAACCTGGAAAATGGACACTGGCATGGTTAGTATATAACTGTACAAATACATTATTACAAAAGTAGTTGAGTTCCGTAACATTGAAATGAGTATAGTTTGAAAAGTTCGAATAATTCGTTACTAAGAACTGAAAAACAAAATGTTTTTTCAAAAAGTTTCAGAACCTACTGGAGAATATGTGAAATAAAGTCTTGGTTCTGTTATGACGTTAAGAAAGCACTGAAACGAAAAAAAATGCTGGAAGTTCAGTGCATAAAGCTTTTAAAGAAATTTGAGTGAGACACCTATAGAGATTAAACATCTTGAAGTCCAAAAAAGGCAAATTTATGAAGTTGAGAAAAAGGTTGCAACAAGAAACACCAAAAATATTTTCGAAACAGAAAAATCAAAAACCACTGAAGTGAAGAATCATAAAAATGATAACGAGACTGGAAAATTTAACATCGACATATCATTTGTGATTGAGAACGATGATCTAGAATTCGATGACCCTGTGTACCTTTCGTTTTGTTGTGTACCTATTTTAAAGAAGATTTCTCTTGTAATTCATATTTTAAGCAATCCATATCTAAAGAAAAAGTTTTGCTGTTTCACTTCAGTATTTTTCCATTGGATGGGTAAATCCGCTCAACTGCAACAGTTGAAAATATCAAGAATTTCAGAAAAATTTCAATCGAAAAATCCATAAAATACACTTGAACTTGATTGTAACTTAATATTCAAGGTATTTAGACAATTTGTATTTCGGGTAGCAGTAATTGTAGAATTTTTAGGGATTTTACTTAGGTGCGTGGTGTTCCCTCACTTTCTCTAGTCATTTTTGAGGCTCATAAGGTTCGAGATTCAAACGGTTATAAATTCTGATCAAAAATCCAATGGGCATATTTCAATTCAGTTCATTGCCATTCTGACAAACGTTGAAAAGGATTTTGAAAAATCTGGACTTGAGTCAATTGAGCTTGGACAATTTTTGTATGACAACTGAGTGGTTCAAGAAAAAATCAGCAAAACCAATTAAATATTCTGTATCTTGGATCGTCATAACCAATGAATGGGGTATCACTAGAACCCTCTCGATGACCTCTGTTCGCCCTTGAAGTGATACCATTTATCAATGAAACACCATGCATATGCTCATATTTAGTTCTTGAACAATGGATTTTGCATCCATCATTACTCATCAAATACTAATTAAAACTTTTGTCTTCTATGTTGAAGTACCATTGTAAACGTTCGTTGATATGCTGCACTCCATCAGTCAAGCCCCATGTAATATTCCGAAGGAACTTGCATAGTCTTGAGTTTTCTTCAACCTACAAAAATTTATTATTTTTGAGGACATTTAACTGTGTAAGAGCTCTTCAAGATGCGTAAACGTCGTGAAAGTTTTTTATTTCAGTAAGTGCAATGAGAGCGGGTATGAACAGTTCTTTTGAGAAGACCATAACACTCAAATCATCTTCTTTCGCAAGATTCGAGTAGCCTTGTTTCACTTCATACACCTGAATAGTCGTAATTATTGAATCGAAATTCTTTACATTGGTCGTTATAGCCAACTTTTTGCTGATTTTTCATAAAGATGAAGTGTGTATTTCTGAGCATTACTTGATCAATGTACCTTCGAACCTTCTAGTTTTTCTCAAATATTGCAGCACAACCTTTGAACTATCATTCAAGGACGAAACTCAGTCATAGCAAAGTCAGTCCAAGAAAAGAAAACTCATACTAAGAAATCGAAATGCTCGTAGTATGTTTCGAGCTTTCATTTAACCACGAGTGCTATGAACAGGTATGAATTACAAAAAATCTTTAGGATCAGTCGCACATATACTTTACTTTCCTAGTTATCAAGTGCATGGGTCCAAAATACCATTTATATGAATTGATGTTTTCGTGATATTATATAATGTTACTTCAATATAATAATCATCTTTAATGTTAACTCATTACATGAGACGAGTTGAAGTAACTCTTAATACCGAATAAGTTCTAACTTATTCTGTACTTCTTAAGCACATTTAATTCAAAACGAAGCAGGATCATAAAGATCTCATCGATCACACAACTATAACGTTCGTCATTGACATATCATTTCTTTGATTCTGGAATCAAATACTCTAGTAAAGCCATTTGAAATTTGCCACGATATATTACTTTTTTATTAATATACTTAAAATGTGGCTTATATTTTCTCGTATTGAGTTGAGAGGTATTCAATTCCCGTTGAATTCAATGTGACTGAAAAATCACAAAGAATACAATAAAGAAGTATTATGCTTCTTCATTCAAACTGACAGTTTTTCTTCAATGAAAAATAATGAATTGCAAAACTTGCAAAATTATTGAGATTGTGCGACACATATTTGTCGTAGTGTTCTTCGAATAGAGGAAGAAGTTTCTATAATGTATACTGAAATAGATGTTTTTAAATTCCCTCTAAATATATAAATCTTTTCAGGTCCAAATGGGTGTAACATTTTTTCATTCAGCCCAACTTCTCTTCATTGATTGCGGATATCCCAGATGGACTATACTATTTACAATGCCTAATGCGATCCTTTTCATTTTTCTTTTCAATGATTTCTATAAGAATATACATTGTGTAACTAACAAAATTCTTGTGAGGAAATAAACCATAGAATAGAGAAATTAATTATTTCATAAATAAAAAAAGACATGTGTTCTGTTTTTCTTCCTGGAATGAGTTCTTTCCACAATGACTGTAATTTTTGCTCCTTATGGTACAGTAAATTATGAAAAGTAAACTGTATCGAAATAAACAAATAATAAAATCAGGATGGCGGATTCGATTCATGTCAAACATATGTTGTCGTAGTATATGTAGACGATCAATCTCCCAACGACTTTCAATTACTGCTCTCGATCCCATGTAATCCGTTCGAACCGACGAGCAGCACATTCAGTTGTTTCATTCAGCTGGAATTATTATTCAATATTGTTGAGACCGCAGTCACTAGCTGGCTTTACCACTAACGGATGATTAATAATATTAATAATAATAAGGACTTCATTCACTTTCATACAAAAATTGTGTTACAACAGTGAGAGGCGAAGTTTAGCATAGCTATTCTTACTCAACCTCTTCAAAAAAAAAAAAAAAAAAAAAATTTTTTTTCGAGAGCCACGGAAAAGGTGGTTAATATTGGCTTTCGCCAGTCTTACTATTAACCCCATAGAACCACTGTATTATTCGTAAGAATGTTTTGCTTTCCCATTTTTCCGTTTATCTTACAATAACTTTTTCATTTGTGTTCTGAAATTCAATAATTTCTTCATTTTGTAAAAGTTATTCAGTTTGTTTGAATATTTAGAGAACAATTACAAAAATGATGCCTGAAATTTAACGGTATTATGTTTTGGTATACTTATCAGCATTTTTTTACGAATGTAATTTTTTCAAAAAACAATGTCGTCGGCCTGATACTTGGGGTAAGATGCTGATAAAATTTTATATAAAAGAGGTAGAAAGGTGACTGAAACCTGAAATCCATTTTCAGAATTTCATTGAAATTATATATTCCGATTGCATAATTTTCGCATGCACAAAATAGAATATATTTCGATATACATAAATCTTATTATCGGAAACTTCTCAGAAATCGCAAAACAATTACATAATTTTTTGAAGAAAACTAAAAAATCCAAAGAAATTCAAATGAAATAGGCAATTCTAAAATATCAAAATCTCTCAGAAACTTTTATATTAGCGACTGACGCCTTGAATGATGCATTCGGCGCAGTTCTTTTGCAAGAGCCAATTGGAAAATATTTTCTCATCAGTTATGAACTAAAACTTAAAATTTATGCTTGAGAAATTATTCGACTATCGAAAAAGAATTACTAGCCATTGTTCAATCTTGTGAAGATTATCATCCTCATCTTTATCGGTCAAAAATTCATTATTAACAATGATAGGCCTTTTGAATGGCTAAACAATTGTACAGATCCTTCGAGTCGTTTAGTACGATGGAAACTTAAATTAGTCGATTATGGTATATGAAATACTCTATAAAAATGTAAATTGAATAAAAATGCAGATGCACTTATTTAGTCGCTTAGTTACCGAAAACTTGAATCAAAATATAATTATTAAAGATAAATGAGTATATGAAGCATATATTCATATATAAAGCACATATAAAGTATATATTCATGAAAATCCAAAATAATAATAAACTCTTTCAATATTTATGAAAAATCAGGAGATATATTGAAGCTTCACTTAATCCTTCTCTAGCGCACTGTGTTTTTCAAGATTTCAATATGAACAGAGGTATTGCCTCAATGTTTGAAAAAATACTTAGAAATTTTTGAATCAATATTAAATCAATTTACATCAACTCGTGATTTACATCAGATGTAAATCAATTAAAATCTCAAAGTAAATCTCTAGGACAAGTAGTGCATATTTCTATAAAACTTGACGAATCTATTATCTCATAAAAAATATAAAAAATCTCTTTTTCACAAAAAACTAACAGTCTTCGAAGCTCTATTAAATTTTAAAATTTTATGCCAAGGAAACCAAGAAACTCAACTAACTCTCAAATTGAAATGAAAATATAAATTTGATCTGTGAAAGGAAATAAAACTCTATGAGACTATAAAAAGGAAAAACTTCTATGAATGAAGAAGAATCAACGAAGAATTCATCAACGGGAAGTGGATATTCAAAAACCAAAATTAGTACTTCTATTTTCAAAATTAAAAAAACTCTCATATTACCAATGTCATCTGATTACGCTTTTCCTGATGAATATCTCAGTTATGTAAAAACTTTTATCAGGGATTCACCAGAAAACCCAAAGATAACTGATAATATAGCTGAAAACAACTACTTTTAATAATTGATGAGGCCGATACTTGATGTAAATCGATAAACATAATAAAACAATTGTTAAACTGATTTACACATATATTAAAAATAATAGTGCATGACGTACGTTTCGATGAGATTCACCTTTTTCAAATGCTACGTGCAGACTAATGACAATTTCTCGAATACATACAATATATAAACTTAAATACAGGGAAAACAGGTAGATAACAGGTGGAAGGGATGAATTCATACTGAACTACTATATAGTAAACTAAGTAATTTTGAAAAGATTGAGAAGGGGGCTTGAGGTGTGATCGATTTGGCTGTTCAAAAGGTTGCCAGAATATTTGTATTTATTAATTTGGAGTGATTCTAACAAACTAATAAATGAATTATGTAAATAATATAATATAAATTAATTTGTTAGAATCACTCCAAATTAATAAATACAAATATTCTGGCAACCTTTTGAACATCCAAATCGATCACACCTCAAGCCCCCTTCTCAATCTTTTCAAAATTACTTAGTTTACTATATAGTAGTTCAGTATGAATTCATCCCTTCCACCTGTTATCTACCTGTTTTCCCTGTATTTAAGTTTATATATTGTATGTATTCGAGAAATTGTCATTAGTCTGCACGTAGCATTTGAAAAAGGTGAATCTCATCGAAACGTACGTCATGCAGTATTATTTTTAATATATGTGTAAATCAGTTCAACAATTGTTTTATTACAATTAATTTTTGTTCTAATTCTCGAAGAATTCAACAATTAATCAAAAATGTTTCAGGATTTATTTGTTATTTTTTTTTGCAACTCAATTTAATATTAATGCTCAATTTTAATAATATTGTTCACGGAACAGTAATAATAAAATTCACTGTTCCAAATCTAGCTCAATGCAAATATAATTCAGAATATTATTATTTAGTCTTTTATATTTATCTATTTCGTGACTTCGACTATGAAAATTTCAATAATACTGGAATCAATATCACTGATGAAAATTTAATGAAAGAAATTTCACATGAAAATCATGATTCACCATTATCAGGACATCAAGGTTTTGAAAGAAGGTATGAAAAAATTGAACAACAATATTTTCGGAAAGAAACGAAAGATTACACTCCTAAATATATAAAGAAATGCCAAATTGGTCAAAAACTCAAAATTGAAATCGGACATTAAAGAAGTCCAATAACCCAGTCAAATTAAGGGTTTCACATCCGAATGAAAGCTTCGGAAGTTTTCGAAGTTTCGAAAAGTTTTTCGTGAATATCGCTTCATATTGCTTGAATGAGATTTGCACGCATTATGAAAGTTGTATAGCTTAGAGATCACCACAATTTTTGTTCGAATTGTTTTTTTCACACAATCAACCGTTTTTGGGGTCGAGCACGAAACGTGCACAGCGTACAGTCATATGATCCAAACCTTGTCATATATGGCCTAATATGCCATATATGACAAGGTCAAGCGTGAGTTGCGGTTATCAGTACGTTGTATAAAGTTAATTAGTTACTGAAAAATTATAATTATTAAACAAGGCCCATTATTTATGTACTAATTATTAATTATTTATGTTTAATTCGAATAAGTTACTTAATTATTTATATTTAACTATAGTATACTGTCAATTCTGAATTATATATTTTAATTATATTTTAAGTTGAAAGGACAGTAAGGGAATATATTTTATACATATGTTTATTTATCATTGAATATGACATATTACACATTTATTAGAATGTGAGTTTAAATATTAAAAGAAATTTTGTTGATTTTGATTGTAATAAAATTGTGAATATAAGTTAGTTATCTTCTTCTTCTTCATCCTATCCTTCCTGTTGTCGCTCGAAAATGTTCGATTTATTGTCAACATCCTCATTGTCGGTCATATTCATTTCCAAACATTCCATAATTTCAGCATCATATGCGCTTTCTTCATCGAGATTACTTGGATTTAGTGCAGCGTAGAGTCAAGCTTGTCGACTGCAGTGGCCACAAGCTAAATAATAATAATAATGAGTTTTTTATTCTCAACAGGTATGATACCCAATTACAGAAAATAATAATGTAATGTTGAATACTAACTAAATGAGTAAAATGAAAGATATATATATATATATATATATATATATATATATATATATATATATATATATATATATATATATATATATATATAATATGTATATATATATATATATATATATATATATATATATATATATATATATATATATATATATATATATATATATATATATATATATATATTATATATATATATAGATATAGAACAAACAGCTCAATCTAATCTAAAAAAACTAAAATAGCAAATAATAACTGAATAATACCATTTTGTGAAATATTGCAACGAAGTCAATCTAAATCAATTCATTTTAGTCTATTTTTTTTCACATAACTTCAAATAATAGCTTCCATGGAGTCAAAGTGAATATCACAATTATTGACAACTCTTTTGAATGTAGAATCCATAAATCACATAGAAAAAACATAGTAGCCCTGATTTTCTGCATCCACAGTGAGAACCACAACCGCTTTTGCAATTGCAAAATATTATATACATTAGCTCGGCTGATGCTGCAGGAAATAACGTTTTTATGGGCTCCATGATTTCATTTTAAAGCATCCAGCTCCATTCTAGAGGCTCTAAGTCCTTCACTAACCACGTTTGAATGTTGTAGTGGACACGTTTTATATGTTTATGAGCTGCTACACTTATTGGTGGAGGTGTTGTTGACTGTAGAGGTTTATTTATTTTCTTTAATTTTAGGAATAGCGTGTAGCGAAAATGATCAATGTTGTCCCCTGATTTTGGAGCATTATAATATGCCTACAAAACATGAACTCCATTTTCAAATAATGTTTGTACGGGGCACTTTCTCGTTGAAATACTTCCACAAGTTCATCCAAATTGGGAATTTTCTCCAATGCTCTAATAACACTTTTTTCTCATTTTTTAAATAGGCAGAAGTCGTGTCACAGCCACTGAATACGTGTGAACATATAATGTGTTTTTTAGTACAAGGACATTTGTCAGAACTTTAAGAAGAGTATATTTGTGTCTCATCATTGAGTTTGCCAATTTTTTGAAGAAAATTTCCTGTTGATGTGATTGAGTACGTCCAATTGAAAAAACGAGCAAATCAATATCTTCTCCAATAAATTTCTCTTGGCTGAATGGCACAATCGTTGTTTCTACAAATCAACCTTCATATGATTTTGAAAGTGCAACAGTTCTTCTTTATTATCCCATTGTTTTAATATTTTCACTATAGTCCGAATATCCGTCAAATACAACAACAGTTGTTGAGCCATAATGTGTCTGTATATATTAAATAAACTTATCTAAAATAATGGAGAAAGTATCATACTTGCTCCATAGGACGCGATGCAAAAGAAATCCACCAACGATAATGTATGTTATATTATTTTCGTCAAGCTCGATATTGACAGGTATCATATTGAAGATATTTTTGTAGATTACTCTCAAATTTTTTGCTTACAGTTATTCCCTGGAAAAATAAAAATGGATCTATAGAGACTTCACAATCATTAATATTGACAGATTTTTTAACGTCTGAAAGCTGCAGAATCTTATCGATGCGTTTAAACTTTGTCTCATTAAAGTTCAAACAAGTTATATTTTCCATGAATTTTTTTCATTAATTTGGTCATTTTCAACGATTCCTAAAACTGAGGATACTGAGTGATTCGTAATTGAAAAGGGATTATGAAGCGTAGATTAATCAACCAATTTATTAATATCAGTATTATCCCTTTCTATTCGTGAATCTCTAAAATCAACATGTTAGTCTACAGAATCGAAATATATGGTACAAAACCGTTCAATTTCTCACAAATTGTATTAGTGGAATACATAACATATACCCATTTACATAGAATACTTTCTTGTGTATTTCGGCCTCGAAATGCTCCTCCTTCTGTCTTCATAGATTTCAGAAGACTCTGCTCGATTACCATGTCTGTCCATGTACCAGAATTGAACATTTTTCTGTTCGTTTTACAGTGAAAAATCCGTTTTGAAAGTTCTGAAAAATCTGTTCATCCATTGTCCTCTCTAGTTTTATCATATCTTGAAGATATAAATGAGCTGATTTCCCATATAGGAAATGACCACCAGCATGAAAATACGGAAGCATTTTTCACACTCTATCCAAATGTTCTTTAAAAAATCCCAGTCTTTCAGCATGAATGAAATCTAGTGCTATCGATACCATTTAAAAATATGGCGCCCATAACTCTGCTGTGGGACCTCAAAATATTAATTTTCATATCATTCAGTTTATCCTGAAATTGATCAATTAACGTGTTGGAGCTACTTGTGCATACTTCAACATCTTCGTAGAAACATTGCGACTAGTTATATGTTCAATCAACTCATCTAATACACAAACTTCAATTTTCATCTCTTCAAAAGTCTTCATTGATAATGCAAGTCGTAATAATGTATTGCCTCTGATACTTCTTGCATAAGCGTGGCCATTTAACATTTTGTCGACCGAATTGGTAGCATATATTTTAATTAAAGCTTCCTTGTGACCACTATCTTCCTGTATATTTCCTATTAATCCAAGAAAGCACATGAAATATGAAATCGTCCTAGGTGTATAATTATTTTAGAGAAGTCTGAGTTTGCATCTGACGCAGCAATTCACGTGCTTTAGAGTACAGGGGTTGATCAATTGTAATTATGCACGTTTTTCGTTGATGTTACTTGGCAATATTTATAGCACAACGTAACGTGGTATAAACTGTGTCTGAATTACTGGCAGGATGATCAATGAAAAGTAGAAATATAACCTGAAAAATTTTTTTCGTAAGTTGTTGAAGGTACCCGAGTAGCAATAAGTACGTATTGCCGGATAAATCGTATGGGCCGGATATGGCATTGTTAGGACAGGCCGTTTTACGGCATTTCTTGTTGGGCCTAATCTGGTGCATATACAAATCACCTTATTACGTACTTCCATTTCCGTACCGAATGAAGCACTGCCTTCATACAACCATATTATACTAAGTTATATTTCTTAATGATGAGCCTAATTATATTAGGCAGATTTGATTCATGTAGGCTTATATATATATATATATATATATATATATATATATATATATATATATATATATATATATATATATATATATATATATATGTACATATATATGACAAAACGCCTATGTAAATGTAGTCTTTCCAGCAATATATTTTCATCCAAACTCAATCTTAAAATAATTATTATATATACATTTATATATAAATGTTATATATAAATGACTATAATCATGCAAAAATCACGTCAACAATCGAATATGTAGTTACATTTTGAAAATAATTAGTGATCTTACAAATTTTTTATAGTTGCCCTTCAAATTCTACTGAAGAAAACGTTTTTAATCATTAATTTACCATTGTTTTTTTTTATACTAGTTCTAACTCAATTTAATATTTTACTACTTCTCCATACCTATTCAATCTTTTCAATATTCCGTTTCACTTTTATTCGTGTACTAGGTACAGTGCCATAAAGATTTTTTTAGATCATTATATACAGCGTGTTCTTCTAAAGTTTTTATTTTATAATAACAATTTATTTCGTATTAGTAGTTTCATCTTTTCATTTTTATGTACGCTCCTTTTTTTCTGAAAACATAATGGATGAAATTAATAATAATCGGAAAAAACGAAAACTTGAATCTACGAGACTTCGTGTTCAAAGATATCGTAAACGCCTAAAAGATAATTGCATCCATATGTCGAATAATAAATTATTACAACCATCTAATGTTTTACCAATACCTTCCAACAAATCCAAATCCAAAATGGTTACATTTATTGTTCATAATGAAAATGACAATTCAGAAAATATTTATACAATGCCGTTACTTCATATGGAAGATTAAAAAAGATTTAGGTTTACGTGTAACGAACTCAGTAATATGAGAAAGAACGATTAGCTATAAGTGCGTGACTAATAGAGTATGTTTTTATTCATGTTGATATTTTGTGTTGTGTTGATACTAAAACGAATCTCAAAAAGATAAACACATGGTGTAGTGTTAACCTATTAAGAAATTTTTGTTTACTTATTCGTGTTATTGCCCATGCCTAAGCATGGCATTCGAGAGTTAGTCATAGAGCCCGTTAGACGTCTTAAGAAGTGGCTGTTATTTTAAAGTTTTTAGTGAACTATTGTGAAAATTTGTTCCTAATTATTGTAATTAACAAAACATTTTTATTGTGTGTTGTTTTAAAGTTAAATGTTTCGCGTTTACTACTGACGATGATGATGATGAAGAGGAAAAGCCAGAAAAGATTGAGAAGCAATACCGTTTAAAAGGTACAAAAGATACAGGAAAAAAAGTTGAGCAACTTTTGTCTGAATGTCAAGAACATTTTGCTGCAAAGGATCCTAGTAACTGATACTTGCAGACCGTTATGCTCGATCGTTTTAATAAAGTAATCATATCAAATTGGAACCTTTCAATCTGAGATATGAAAACAGAAATTAGAGATTGAAGAGGTGAAGAAGTTAAAATCGTCACATCTAAATGCACCAGCTGATCCAAGTGGAATGTTTAATATTGAAGGATATGCCACGCCTTTCAAAAACATCCATGATTTTGAGAAGTTTGATGAGAATTTAGGAAAAAGTGTCGAACTGCGCCAAAAAGTTGTAAGTATGGTGTTTTTGAAGGCATTATTAAAATATACTAGTAGATAGACAAGAGTAAAAATAATTACAATTAGACAATAAATGTTTACTAAATGAATTCCATATTTTTTCAATTAATCGAACTTTGCTTTATAGGATAAATAATATCTTAGTTTATTGTAATTTTTAGTGTTTTGTAATTTCAATATTTTGTCTATCTACTGGATGGTTTTTATCTAATGATTTCGTTATCCCTAACAACAATATTAAATTAATGTTTCTCGCAAAATTCATTGAATCCTAAATATTTCAATACTCATTAAGAAATGGTTTTCAACATCTCTGATAATAAAAAATCATCTAAAATATTAACGAATCAATTGACTAATAATTCTCGGAAAATTATCTTTTTTTTAGGTTTCCATAATGTACCCTTGTTTGGACTTGGCTGAAAAGCCTTTAGATTCGATTATAAAAATTTCTAAAAAATTTCTTACAAAAGCAGTTTTAGAAAACTATACAGCCGTTAAGCCAAGGCGAAATAAAAAAATATTGAAGAAAACAAAATTTTACTCACTTATATATGGTAAGATTATCAACATTGATGAAAAGTTTTAGTATATTCTGAATTCATATGTCTTACAAACTAATTTTGGACTATTTATAGATCTTGTGGTCAGTGAATTTGCAAAAACAGCAACTAATAAAATAACTGAAACGGAATTTGAAAAAGGAATGGGAAAAATAATCAACTATGCAAAAGACTGGTTTGGAGGTCGTAAAGATCGGTACAATGCAGATGAAACAAAAAATAAAGGAAAAACTCCATCAGCTGATGCTACTTCTGCGTCATCTCCTGCGAAGAGCTCTTCTTCTTCATCTTCTGCCGAAGATTCACCTGATGAAAATCAAAGTTCACTTCCTATTTCTGATTCTTTCACAAGATAACTTTTCTGATTTATTGCTTATTTTAAGATACTATTATTCTTTCGATTTCAATTAATATATAATTATGTACTTATATTATTTTTCATTATAAAACCAAATTCATAAATTTGATCCGGCTTAAATTCATAATATGATTACGTCCCAATTTCATTTTTTGTAATGGGCCTAATTTTATTTCCTTTAACGGTCCTTATACGTTGAGGCGTTACATTTTAAATATCGGCCTTATCAAATTTGCCTGAATACGGCCATATTTTGAAATCTGAACCCGTGTAGTGTTCAGAGTAGTGCTCTGAAACCGTGTTGAAATTGGAGTAAAATATTGTTTGACTCAACAATAACAAGTTGCTCAACTTGTCCTCAACTTGACAAGTTGAGAAGTTTAAGGACTTGACTCAACAAGTCCTTAAGCTATTCCTGTAATATTTTCTCGAAAACTTTACCGATAATATTCAGTAAAGTAGTTGGTTTACAATCATCAAGCTTGATGGGGTCCCCGATGGCGTTTAGGTATAAGTATCGTGGTAGTTTGTGTCCAGACGTTCGGGAAATAACACAACTCCAGTCAACGATTTAAAATTTTACTGAGGAGTTCTATAGATTCCGGAGGAAGTTGCCGTAGTACCGCACGAGATAATCTGTCGCGGCCTGATGCCGTATTCCTCCCCGAGTGCACAGCCACCGCTACCATATCCGCATATATTATAGTGTTGATAATATGTGCGGTACCGCTACATGGTATGAAGGCGTTGTCTCCGTTCAATTCGATTGTATTATTATTGTCTCTGAAATGCGCGAGATTTTCTTCGAGACTCGCGAAATGATTTGCGCCGAACCGCGGATTCCTTGGTGTTATGAAAATATTTGATAGATGATTTCTGAAAATGTTCGCTATTTCCAGTGGCTCAGAAATGATATTCTCGTTTTCCGGTGTTGCTAAATGAATGACTCTTTTCCTTTTGTTTCTTGTAAGTATTTCAAATTGACGCCAATACTTTTTAGCGTTTCTGAAGTAACGTTTAGACATTAAGTCTGACCGCTTCTCTTTCTTGAAGCGATGAATTTCTCGGCATATGAACGCGGATAAACGATTGTATTCAGTTTTAATAGCAGAGTCTCTAGTTCTAGCAAATGTACGATGGAGACGTCTTTTGCTTTGGATCCAATTGACTATGAGCAGAGGCAACGGTGCGCGATTGGAGTTTGTTGTTCTATCCGGGGTGCAGGCGTGATATGTTTTCGACACAAAAATGTGAAAGGAGTTCAGATCCTATAATGAAACGAACTTCAATATATTGACATGTGTGTTAAAATTACAGATATGTATCCTGACATAAGTATAAATCAAAAGGAACAGTATAGTACGTGCATAAGATGAAATACCGTTCTTTATAAGAACAGGTTAGAAGGTATATTATTAAATGCAGATAAAAATAGAAATTTTATGATCAATATTACATCAAGTTTATGAGAGGCTCAATGTATAATATCTAAAAGATGGTGACTAATAAAAAATTGTAAAGAATAAATGAATGGATGATTTGGAAACTTAATATTTCAAATACTTTAAAGTTAATATTATTAAAGAGAATGTATAAAAATATGAATGTATGAAATAAACTGAAGAAATGAAACATATGGAGATGTGTGCTTGAATATTTTACTTAGTGCTTACTTAATCTATGATGATAAAAATGTACTCATGAATGATTAGAAAAAATGATTAACTATGTATGATGAATGTAAAATATTTGAAGATATCGTTTGTGAAAAAAATAAAGATCATTAATGAAGGAAATAGTTCTGGATTAGAAGAATCAATAGATGAATTTTGTTTTTTTACATACATACAAATTCGTAGATGAAATTCCATTTGATAATATGTTTATGCAATTGTATGTTTACAAAGTTTGGTAATATGTATTTGTTATTTACTGTTCAACACTAGCACATTGGTTTACCAACGACTTTTTTTAAACATGAGAAACTATTTTATATTTGGAAATGTAAATAAATCAAATGAAAAACCTAATAAAATAAAGAAATTCCCACCATTAGTCAATTTAACCCTGAACATCGTACGCTATTCATGAGGTACGTGTTAAGTTCATGAGTTTTCTCCATACGAAAGTGAACACGCACGTTCAAAATGAACGCAAAGTTCTACAGAAGCTATGCTGTGCCAATGTGTGAGATTAGAATTTCTACACCGAAAACATTAATTACTGATGTTCCAAAAGATAATGAAAACCGGAGAAAGTTGTTGAGACTTGCTAAAAGAGATATAACAGCATTAGCAACAGAATCTATTGCCTATTTTTATGAAGATCATGAAACTTGGATGTTGTAAAACTATGACATTGTGAGCTTATAACAGTACCATTTTTCTCGTCAACAATAACAGTAACTGCTTATGGCTTAGAGCGAACTCTGCGTTCAGGAGGTTTCCGACATTTAATGGTACAAAAACCCAGGTCTCTTTTTATTTGTATGGACATCATCACCATAAGATTTTTTTGAAGATCTGAAACAACCAATCAAACGAACTATTACAACCTTATTATTATTTTGTGCATTTCTGCACCAGAATCGATAGTCGAGATTTCCTTATGAACTAAAACACCTTCGTTGAAGTCCAAAAATACTCATTGGTCCTGAAAAGGAGCAATCCTAATAGGAGTGTGCATTTGGCGATATCGAGCCAAATAAATTGCGGGTAACAAATACACTCTTCACGAGTTTGTCAGGTAACTGACTCACTAGTGTCTTCCATGTTGAACCAACAGCAATTAAAATACTATATAATCATTTTATATAATCATTAGGATCGATATTCCCAATGTTACGTCCCAAAGAAAATAAATATAGGTCCGTTTCGTCCGCAATCAAGGATAATTCATTCGGAAAGAACCATACAGCCACATTAAAATCTATCTAATCTTCCATTTTCGCTGAAGTCAGGTTAGTATTCGACACAAACAAAATTATGTTATCAGCATACAGTGGTTCTTTCAGGCACCCTGAAAGTAATCGGGGATATCGTTTATTGCAGTGTATTGTTCTAGTAGGTACCGTGTATCTGCAATAGTTTCCTTGGTTTAATGACGCCGTATTTTGGCGCTAGTTAGTGACAGAATAACCTATGTAATTTTTAGCCAAGTTGTATATTTATGTTTGTCCATGCTTTGTAAATGTTCCTGATGTTGTTAATGAATATTTATAATTATAGTTATCAAGTTTAATATATTACATTTATGGCGACAAGGTAAATTGGAAATTAAACAGGAATTGTGTTTATATATTTTTTTCTTTTCGGAAATTGTTCTGATAAATAAGTTGTGATGGAAGCAGAGAAGGTTACAGTCGTAGCAGGATGTAATGCATCAGTCGACGCATTTAAGTTAGGAGACAATTGCGAAATATACGATGAACGGCTAGAACAATTATTTGCGGCAAATTCAATAGAGGAGGAACGTAAAGTTTCAGTGCTGCTAACGCCGATTTCAATTGAAGTATACGAAATTTTGAGAAATACTTGCGATCCAGTAAAACCAAATTCCTGTACATATTAAGAATTGGTTAAACACTTTGACTTTTTTGTGCTAGAATACCTGTCTACCGATGAACAATTGAGTTCGATAACTTAAGGCAATAACGTCAAGGAAAATTGATTGAGTGATATGTGCGATTAAAGAAGACCACTTCTGAATGTGCATGTGGCAACAACATGAACGAATTTCTGAAAATTAATTTGGAACGGGTATGTTACCAGGGAAAATAAAAGATCCTTTTTGCGAGGAAGAAGCCAGAGAGAATTTGAAAAGAATGGTTGAGATAGCTTTAAATAAGGAAGCAGTTGTCCGAGAAACAGGCAGAGGAGTTGACGTGAATAAACTGTCGAAATTTGTGAAGAAGAAGTCATCGAGAAATTTCAAGAAGTATGAGACGACCGAGAGGAAAGCTGATAGGCCTGCCGATGAGACGTTGAGATGTTTCCACTGCAAAAGTTAAAACTTTTGTTTGCAATAAGTGCAACATTAAAGGCCATATTGTCAAGCTTGTAAAAAAAGTGATACAAACTATGCTGAAAAGCAAACTGGAAAGGAAAATTTAGATAATGAAGAGTCTCTTTATAATGTTACTTCTGATATAGATTTGAGTGGTAAAGTAGTTGATGTAAATTATGTGAAACCAATTATTTTTAAAACTAAAATAAATGGTAAGATAGTTGAGATGGAGGTGGATACAGTTGCTGGAATTTCATATATGCCATTCAGTATTTTTAAGGCGAATTACAATAATGTAAGACTTGAACCGACTCAAGTACGATTGAAAACTTGAAGTGGTCAAGATATTTTACCAAAAGGTAGATTTGAAGCCTCTGTACAAATAGAAAATAAAACTAAAGAATGTGACATAGTGGTAGTTTATGAAGCAACAAAAGTTTTGTTAGGTCGAGATACTCTAAAACTTTTTAGTTTAATAATTGTTTCATCCAAATCGGAAGTATATTCATTGAGTTCCACTTTAGAAGATTTGTTGTTAGAGTATAAGGATTTATTCAAAGAGGAATTAGGTCAGTATAACGATGGTAAAGTTTCGTCAGAAATTAAACCAAATTCTAAACCTATTTTTCATAAACATAGACCAGTTCCATATGCGTTCAAGAGTAAAATTGAACAAGAGTTGAAACGCTTAGAAGAGAGGGGTGTGATTACTCGCATAGAAAATTCTCAATGGGGTACAACACTAGTACCTGTTTTGAAATATGATGGTAGAAGTATTAGAGTATGTGCAAATTATAAGACGACTATTAATCCATGTCTAGAAGAGGTAAATTATCCCTTAACGCGTATAGATGAAATTTTTACAGCGTTACAAGAAAGGGAAAAATTTTCAAAGTGAGATTCTCGTGATGCTTACAATCAGTTAGAATGAGATGATAAAACCGTTGAGGTTTTAGCTTGGAGCACTAGTCAGAGAATTTATAAAGTAAATAGACTTTCTTATGGGACTAAACCGGCTTGTGCAATTTCTCAGATAGAAATTGAGAAAGTTCTGCAAGAATGTAGAGGCACAGTAAAGTTTTTAGACGATAATAAGATTACTGAGCGAAATGAGAGAGAGAGAGCATTTAGAAAATTTGAAAGAAGTGTTAAATAGATAAGATACTGCGGGATTTAGGTTAATTCTTGAATATGTGGGTTTTTCAAAGAGAGTATTGATTATTTAAGTCATCGTATTTCATATCTCAAGGTTTAGAGAAGAGATCTAACAAATACAAAGCGATTTTTGAAGCGCTGTGTTTGAAAATATTCAAGAAACACGTTAATTTTTAGGATTAGTCAATTATTATTCTAAATTCATACAAAATTTGGCAATTAAATTAAGACCTTTATATGAGTTACTGAATGAAAATAGCGAATTCAATTGGACAAGGGCCTGCGATGAAGCTTTTGAATGTGCTAAAAAAGAAGAGGTAGCTCCAGATAAGATACTAGTACATTACAATCAGAATGAACTATTAAGGTAGTTATGTGATGCAAGTTATTACGGATTTGGAGCTGTATTGATGCATGTTGAAAAAGATAAAACATAGAGACCTATATGCTTTATTTCTAGAGTTTTGACAAAAGCTGAAAAAAATTTCAGTATGATTCACAAAGAAGCACTTTACGGCATTATCAAGAATATCCATTCTTGATAATGCCGTAAAAGGCGAAACTAATTGTTAAAGTAAATAGGCGAATGAAGAATTGTTCAGTCATATTTAGACATTTATTATTACCTCTCATTTGAATAGATATTTGTTTCATTATAGAAATTCTGTACATATTACGACAGGAGTTACACCTTCAGGTCTAATTTTCAAGAATAAAATGAAAACTAGATTAGATTTATAACAGAATTCAGACCAAGTTAGTGAAGAAATCAGAGTTTATAAAGGGGGTAGAGATGAATGATTTTCAGAAGGCGAAAAAGTATATTGTAGGGATTATAGAAGTCCAAACAAAAAGAAATGGGTTCCATGTGTTATCGATGAGATATTATGGGAGAGAATATATTTATGTAAACTATTAGATGAAAGTGATATTTGGAAAAGCTATTTGGATCAGATTTTTAGGGTATTAGATAACAGTGAGATAGAGTAAATGGAATGTATTGGAGGGAAAGGTGAATTTTCAGAACCTAAAAAGTTAACCATTCAACGATTCATTATCATTGATGATAATGAATCGTTGATGATAAGTTTGTAGTAGATAAGAATATGATTGTTGATAGTGATGTAAAGCAGGATGTTTTAGAAAAATATCGTTATAATTCAGAGAATAGAGATGTCACTATAGGAAATAATGAAGATGTAGACATGATGTATAAGGGTACACAATTACCTAAGGAGTTGTCGCCCAAGAGGGAGAGACCAAAGAGAAATGTAAAACCCCCGATCGATTAAATTTATGAGAGAGGATTTGTTGTATATTGTTCTAGTAGGTACTTTGTATCTGCAATAGTTTCTATGGTTTGATGACGCCGTATTTTGGCGCTAGTTAGTAAGAGAATAACCTATGTAATTTTCAGCCAAGTTGTATATTCATTTTTGTCCATGCTTTGTAAATGTTCCTGATGTTGTTGATAAATATTTATAATTATAGTTGGCAAGTTTGATATGTTACATTTATAAAGACCAAGTATATTAGGAGGTCCAGTAATGTGCCCTTGGAACCATGATTGCCACTATCGCACACCTCAAATACTCTGTCTGCACCGTCACAGACAAAAATATATACCTATGCTAAATACTACCGAATCAACCTCAAATTACTATCAGTCAAACCAAATTTCTTCAACATGCTCAGCAAAATCGAGTGGTTGATGCAGATAAAGCTTTCGTCGAATCTGAAAACAATGACATTGGATATGAGCTCTTCTCAAAATAATCCTGCGTTATCGCGAGATCTATTTTCTTTCTACTTTTTCTATATCTATATTGACAATCACCTTGATATTATATCGATAGATCTGCATAACTATGTATTGAAGTAGTCCTTCATTTATATTTTTATATATATCCATTAATATGTCCTTTCTCATTCAGAGGAAAAACTTTTGTAGTTTTAAGATTTGAAAATCTGAAATCTAATTAGAGGTAAGCAAATATTTATCAGTTTTGTCAAAGGTGAATTTATATTGTGAATGTTTCTCTCAATCGAATAGGACGGGCCATATACATCTTCACACTACTATTAATAATAACTGTATTTCTAATTATGATGAATAAAACTTCCGAGAATGAAAAAAAAAGTTCGTAAAAATCTCTTTTTTGAAGACTTCATTAAAATGTTCAGAGCTAGCTGAACTATTTACAAACACTTTGATAGAAATTAATTCGAAGTGATTAAAAATAGTTCGTGGAGAAATTGTGTATTATTATTAATACACTATTATTGGGGTTTCTTCATTCACTGAAAGTTTTTCTATTTTTTGCTGATTACGGACCATAATCTTCTTTCCTCATTCTTGGATTTCAAAACGATATTAACGTAAGCTTTCATTTTTGCAGCTCGTACAGTAGCGTCATATGTGGATCTCCTTTTATTTGCGAAATATTTCAGTTAAACATTGACCATAAACATCGTTAATGCTTATTCATGGAATCGACTATTTTGAAGTTTGATCTCATCCTAATAATTATGAGATCAAACTTCAAAATAGCCATCAATAGCAGTCATATTGGTGATAAACTTTATACCCGAATCATCACTACAAGTCTTGAAAGATTTTTTGAGAAAAAAAATTTCATAGAAATCAACAATATTTTGCTGAAATACTGTTAACAAAATGAATTTACTTCAAATAAAATATATGGTCTATGCGAATATTATCTCTTGTTGGTTTATTCATCAACTATGTCAAATCGATCAAATCACAGAACCGCAAATCATTCCGGTATCTAAAATTAAAGGACAAATTGAAATCACCACAAATATCTGTTCAATAGTATCGAAAAATATTTCGAAAGTTCCTTGGGAAGTCTGTAAAATGTCAACCCTAAAATATTATGTCTTGTCAAGCTGTAATTACACATGATAGCTTTACAGACAAACTGAAAATATAATCTATATCCTTAACGTCATTGTCTTTAATGTTTGCCAGAAGTAAGGACCATACCTTACTACCACCCATCCATCTATATGGCTAGATCTGAAGAGGTAAGTTGCAGTATGCCAGTATCCATCAATAATAAAATTTTCAGCTTCCATGTTCCTGAGTAACATGTAACATCGTATTCTGCTTCTTCAGACAGATATCTCAAGACTGTTCATCTTTTTTCTCCTCAAATATTCAAATATATCAAATTCGAGGAAGCATAATATTTGTTGTCATTTTATCTTTGTGAAATCATTGATTGTCTTAAATTTTCAATGTTTCCGAAAACACTGAAAATATAAGTTGAAATGGGCCTTTCAAGAAAAAAGTTTCAAAATTGATCAAAACAAGAGCAGAGTGAACGTGTTCTTGGAATTCTAAGAGAATATTGAAAACGATGCCTACACTCGATGGAAACACATGACAGTACGTTTCGTTCTACAAGGATCTCATCAGTTGTGTCACGTCCATAGTTAAGTGACATGCATAAACTTCAATTTTCAAACACCCTATTATGCCTTTATCCAATGCGCTCACGCATAATGGATTGTTATATAGGTACATTCCACCCATAAGATTCAAAAGAAAATCATGAACAAGTCAAGCATCGGTTCATACACACGCCCGTAACTTTATTAATAATGAGCCATAGAACATAAGAGACTCGATATTAACCCATACACTGGTAACTCATCATTACACATGGAAGTATATTTTGATTGGTTCAATACATTTGTTATATTTAGGTTAATTATTCTAGATCCAATAGTTTAGATTGAATTCCTTGTCACAGACATGATCGAAATTCAATGAGAAAAACACTCTATATTGAAATTTAATTAAAATTATCATTTTACTCGAACGGAGCAAAACTGGGTGTGGCGGAACATCATTTTTTTCTGAAAATCATAAAATATAATTTAAATGTTTACTAGTGTTGGAGTTTACTTGATGTAAATCCAGTATAATTGAATAAATACTTAAATTAAACACTTGAATTTATGATTTAAGATGCTAACAGAATAATGACATTGTGTTAGCAACTGAAAAAGTTCTTTGTAACGACGAAACGCGTCATGATATGTAGTCAATTAAGTGTAAATCGTAAAATCAAGTGGTTGAATTTAAGTTTATATTCAAATATAGTTTAATCATCAACGGTGCAGCAGACATCCCATGAAAGAAACATCGGAAAAACTGTAATTGATATTTTCTTAATTCACGTTTCTCAGGTAGTTTCACTACTCATTATAACTGATATTGTTTCAACTGTGGAACAATTCAAAAATTGTGAAATTGTACAAATCAATTGTTTCCATGTAAAGTTCTGAACAAACCTCATCCTGGGATAAACCATTTGTATTTGTGTCATGGAATATCATTCCAATGACCGATTCTAAAGTTGTAGAGTTAACAACTTTATGATAATGTGTTATAAATTCGTCAATAAAATTTCATTTTATGCAGAATCACGCATATCTCCATTCAATATTATTCAACGCGTTATTTTGCATATCATTTGAAATGAGTTCACATTACGCAAATATTCAGCATACTTTTTTTTTGCCCCCATATGATTTATTGTTCCATAATTCATTGGTTTGCTTTTCGGATCTCCATTTGAATTTTGTTGACAACGTTTGACATAAACTAAAGTTCGTTCGTATTGTGGCAATAAAATAGTGTTCCATATGGACAAACCACCTTTTTGTAAGTAATATAAAGATATTTTTTCACGTGATTTGTATAAAACATAAGTATAATCGAAAATATTTTACTGCACAAAAAGAAATTTCGCTATATTTGACGTTGTACTAAACAATGACTTGGAGGCTTCGCTTATCTCTTCGTGAAACATTATATTAAAAACTATAAAATTTAAAATGATACACTAACAATGGGAATTTGATATTATTTTTTTTTTGGGTTATGACTGGAACAGAACAAAAGAATGCAATTAATATCGTGCTCTATGGTTATAAAATCGTTCGAATTTCAAACTACAATCGGTAAGGAAAAACTAAATATCTATCGAATCCATCCACATTGATTCATCTTGGATTTATCTCTTCTCAAGAAAATATACTGAAATATAATAGTGCTGTAAACATTTTGAATATTTAATTACGAAGTGGGTCCCAACGTACCTAGCCTAACACAGAAGAGAGAAACATTTCGACAAAAATGTTTTTTATTTTCCAACATAAAAACATTCTCAACTCAACACACTTCTGCCAACGATGTTCAATGGCCTCTATACCCCCTTTATGGTAAAAACAGTGAAGCTCCTAAAAATAGCCATCAATTGCCTTTTCATTGCCAGAAAATCGTTGATCCCCTAACTACTTTTTCAAATGAGGAAACAAAAAAAAGTCTGACGTCGCTAAATCCGTATACGTCGCATGCGAGAGCCATTCAAACTTCACTTCGTCGGTTTTGGACGTCGCGATAACAGAAGTGTTTCAGGGCGCATTTTCGTGATATGGCATTTTTCATTTTTCTCGTATATGTAATCAATATCTTTCATAATAGCAACGGTTTTGAATCTACTAAATTGTTCTTAATATAACCTCCGTAACCTCAGTGCATTGAACTCGAATTGAATTTGTTTTTCAGTTTCAAACAGAGTTTTCCAAATGAAGATATTCAATATTTAATTTCTACCTACATTATTTATTTTCCTGGAATGCATCTCGAGCTTTTAGTTATTAAGTAAACAATAAATTGTAGTATTAACATCCAGTTCCGGTACAATATAGTATTTATTTTTTAAATACACACACTGCTGTTTATGGCATTGGTGAAGCATTTAATCTAGTCGTAAGATGTGAGAATTTCTTGTCATGGCATTCATTAAATCAGTCATTTTATAGAGTCGTGATGAAGATTATAATCATAATAGAAATATAGACAGGTTAACAAATTGGTTACATTTCAATTATAGTGAACCGCTTTTTTGCCGATAACTCAGAATAATACTTTCCGTTTAAATTACAAAGCAATACTCCTTCCATTATTGTAATATACACACACACACACATATATATATATATATATATATATATATATATATATATATATATATATATATATATATATATATTTATATATATATATATATATATATATATATATTTTTCAGTGTTTAATTGGGATTGCAGTCTAGGACAGGAAAATCAGTTACCTCTTTAGTATTTTCCAAGCTTTCGAAAATGTTTATTTTCTTCTTCAGGGCTAAAATAGTACAAAAATTAACAGTTTATATAGCAAGGCACTATAAAAAGTTTTTTCTTACAATTACTGTGAAGTTAGTCCGAAAGTACATTAGTTTTTTGAATTTTGAAAATAAGTACAAGTGTTCCCAAATGCATTGGGTTGGAATGTTACTGCATTTTACGTGCTAGGTAGTTGAAGGAAGCGACGACTATGACTGTATTTCTCAATTTAGCTTTTCGAGTGGAGTGTTCCCAGATGTTTTTAAGGGCGTTTCTTAAAATGCATAACGTTGGCCGAAGTTTTTATGACTAACGAAAAGAGAATTAATTTGTTTTATGTATTTAGAATGGATTTTTTGGTGAATAAGATATCCGTATATCCGTATGAATAAGAAACAAATCAGGAAATTATCAGCAACAACAGCCCAGAGAATCTACCATTCGGTGTTTTACCACATATACACAATCTAACGACAAAAGTGATCAAATTATTCCATAATAAAATAAAAATAGCCCAAAGAAACACATTAACGATACAATCATTATTTACTCGTACAAAACATCCGATAGAATTGAAATTCAAATCAAATGTTGTCTACAAAATTCCTTGTCAAAATTGCGATTCTGTATATATAGGTCAAACATCCCAAAATCTTCACTCAAGGATCATTTCTCATAAAAGTGATTGCCGAAATACTAACAAGACGAATTCATCTGCATTAACCCAACACGTACAAGCCACTGGTCATAATATGAATTACAATGCCACAAAAATTTTAGATCACGCGAACAATTACAACAAACGCCTTCTCCTAGAAATGGTTCATATCAAAAAGACAGGAAATTGTATTAACAAAAAATCTGATACAGATAATTTAAGCAATATATATATATATATATAAAATCTCATAGGTTCTTCTGATTAATGGCTCATATTCGGATATCTTATTCACCAAAAAATCCATTCTAAATACATAAAACAAATTCATTCTCTTTTCGTTAGTCATAAAAACTTCGGCCAACGTTATGCATTTTAAGAAACGCCCTTAAAAACATCTGGGAACACTCCACTTGAAAAGCGAAATTGAGAGGCTTTTTTTATATGAAAAAGTTTATTTTTGTTGACGTTTCGTTGTTATATTACAACTTTGTCAAAACTTAATATAACAACGAAACGTCAACAAAAATGAATTTTTCATATAAAAAAAGCCTGTTATTGCTAAAAACTTTCAAAATAAAATATCTAAAACAGGCAATAAATCAATTTCAAGATATATATACATATATCTATATATTCAAGATATATAGTTCTGAATCTATAGTAATGATTTAATGATTCACATTAAAGAGGAAAAAAATGCCATAAACGTTAAAACAGATACAATAGTTTATCGAAAATATACTATAATCTCATAAAATAGTATTTAAAATCCAAGAAATGCACGCCCATGAAACCAAAGATAAGAATTCATCGGAAGATGCGCATGTCCTAAACAAACGAATCTACAGATGTTACCCATAGACCATAATTCTCGCACTAATCAGTTTTACGAAAGATTTGTGAAATTGAAGTCAATTTCCAACTAACAATGAACCTGTAATATTCTTGAAAAAGGCCTAGAGCCGAAACATATGTAGAATAAACAATTATTCCATCAATTTTAAACTGTGCCCATTCCCAAGAAACGTTCACACTTATGTTATTAAGCAAAGCACAAGGAAACTGAAGGAATTATATATATATATATATATATATATATATATATATATATATATATATATATATATATATATATTCAAATTATGTGCAGAATTTTAATAATGTTTTTGCAAGTAGTTTCTCAATTGATCCCCATATAATATATATATATATATATATATATATATATATATATATATATATATATATATATATATATATATATATATATATATATATATATATATATATATATATATATATATATAGAAAATATTTTTTATGAGTTCTCGGCAAAAAGGTGGCCCACTATAACTGAAACGTAACCAATTTGTTAGCATGGCCTATTTTTCGATTATGGTTATAATCTTCATCAGGACTCTATGAAATAACAAATGTACATGAAATGTCATGACAAAAGTTCTTCCTTTTTGCGGCTAACTAGGTTAAATGTTTGACCACCACCATAAGCAAAAGTTTGTGTAATAAAAAATGTATGATATCACACAGAAAATGGATGTTAATATTATAATATAAGAATATATAAACTTTTCGACAACTCAACTAAACGATAAAACGGATAAATCAGGATTGACGGTGCACAGATAAATGTTACCGAACAACTCTAGCAACTATCATTTCGAGCAAGTAACACATAATGTCTATTAAAACTCAGAGCTTCTTTAAGGTCTCATTTGAAATGTTTTGAAAGTAAATAACCATAAATGCAACTGGGTCTAACAATGTTCGTCCCCCTATCGATGCTTTTTGATTTATGTGGACCATTTCTAAGAAAATCCTTTTTTGGTAACTACTAGCCATATTCAGTACTCTAAAATTTTCGGAATCAAAGCGATGTCCCTCTTTTGAGTAATATAGTGCAAAAGCACAACTATCTGAGTGAAGTCTCTTATCACTTTTATGAACGGTTATTCTTCTCTTTATGGTCGGGGATGTTTGACCTATACATACTCCTTCACAATCCGAGCAAGAAATTCTATAGTAACAGTCTGATATTAAAGTTGGAGGCAACTTATGTTTTAATCTTGTAAAACCACTTCTGCCAGTAATGATATTGTATTTGGCTAGTTTATACTCGTCTATTTCACAAAGAACGTGGGACAATTTTATCGTAAGAGAACGGAAATGTGGTTAGGAACTATATTTGATTGGCGGAGCCTATCAAATCTATATTTGATTAGGATCAAATATATTTGATTTGACTGCTAGTGAACTCTTCGTGATTCTGTTCTTGAGCTGACTGATTATATTCATCTTCATATTTACTTTTTGATGAGACCGTAAGTGTTTATATCTACCTGAACATGATGGCATCTGATACCAATTCAACTGGATAATATTTCCTTCGGATCTAACTAAACTGGTGTCCGAAAACGGGACAGATCTCTTATTCTCCATCTCTACAGTAAACTCAATATGTTTATCATAAGAGTTGAAAACATACAATATTTTCTCCATTTTGTTTTCAGATAGACATAGGATAAGGTCATCTATATTACATCCTATTACTACAATAACTGGAGGCTGAAGTACCCCTTCAATATATATGCGGATATATTACATCGGCTGTTAAATAAATGAATAAATGTATATATATATATATATATATATATATATATATATATATATATATATATATATATATATATATATATATATATATATATATATATAGGTATATATGTCCCTCATTCTGCTACATGACCTATGGGCGTTTTGAAAGTCATCGATTCTTGATTGATAGATTAAATAAGGACTGATGATTCATAATAATGATGAAACAATTGTATTCTATTATCATTGAACAAGATCGATAAATTTTTCGAAACGCAATTAATATTGACTTTCGAAGTAGATGGGTTCGTTCTCGTTGACAACATTTGTGTAGATAGCTCCCTGAGAGTTTTATTTGAAATATTTCGATTAAGAAGAGTCTCAGTATTTACTAGCATGAATGATTTGTGAATCTTGAAAATATATATATGATGACAGCCTCCAGATAACAACATAACTATGACGCTGAAAAATGACCGAAGAAGTATTCTAATATTCTGATATTCCCCAACATCCTTGAAAAAGTGCTTCAGGTACTAATAAAAATGTGTTTATTGCGAACCTTTACTAACTCAATTACTGCAATAAAAAATTTCCATATACCTATCTGACGGAATAAATTTCATTCTTATTCATTCTCATTGTTACAGAATTTAATGACCAGTTATAATCAAAAGGAAATAAACTTGGCGAGTTAAGACTAATTAAAACTCAAGATGACCATTATTTACAAAACAATAATTGCAATTCAATTTTATTCGAGAATTTTTTTCAATTCGAGTAATTTGTATTTTCTTGTATGAATTGTCACAATTTTTTGTATATTTGAATGTTAATCAAATTGAAATAATTCGAGAAGAATGCGAAATGAGATGAAGGGCATTTTTTCATTAAAATGTAAATGTTCAGAATATACGAAACGGATCTTTTTTGTTCTTATCAGGAAAATATTGCATCAACTCAAATTGAAATGAAATCATTTACGGTATAAACTTGATCTCCACCTTGTCAAAATATGTGTGGGAATTATTTTTTCACTGAATCACATTCAGAATCGTTAGAAAGAAAAGAAAGGATCACATCATCTCGTTCGACACAAGATCATTAATTTTTTCTGTTTCTGGTTCACAGTTCACTTGAGCAAAATTGTTCTCAATTGGCTCTTAAATATTACGTAAACTGAATATTCTCATGAGTGGTGAAATATTTCGATAATATTGGAATACTAGTAATATTTCCATTAAATATATATTGTTTTGTGAGTTTCTTCTGAGATACAAAAATTAATAAGGTAGGAGTGTGCAATATGATCTTAGCATTGTAGTAACTATTGTGTCATTTTCTGTATAAAATGAGTATTTCTGCAAAAATTCTGGATTTTTTTTATATATCTCATTGCCTATTTATTGAAGGGTTGTGCTGTCATAAATTAAATTACAACTTATACCGACGTTCTTAGTATTCCAGTGCTCATCTTTTATTTTCAATTGTTCGACTTTTCTTCAGGATTTTTCAATAATTTCCGAACATGCTTCGTATGTCAAAGTATCACCTTTCGATCTATTGTGACAAAATATATAATGAAAATATTGGGTTTATCCATACAACGAGGGTATCCACTTATCTTAGATGGGGTGGTACTTATATATATATATATATATATATATATATATATATATATATATATATATATATATATATATATATATACAATATATAAACAATATATACAAATCAGCCACTTCAAATACCTCATAGAAATTGAACAGTCCTCATTGAGATGAATTGCTCACGAACAAACAATTATCAAGCTCCACATGGTCTGCAAACAATAAATATAATATATATATATATATATATATATATATATATATATATATATATATATATATATATATATATATATATATATATATATATATATATATATATATATATATATATATATATATATATATTTATATATATATATATATATATATATATATATATCAAGAATGTTTCATCATTTTATTAGTGGAAGTTGAGAATCGAAATTGCATTTTCAAAAGTTTTCGAATCCAGGTTCTTCAGGTTTACGCTCCACTCAACTCAACAAATTTTTTATTTACAGAAATATTCACAAAATGAACATAATACATGATTTGTGCAACAATTTAACCTCAAATAACTCAAACTAATTATTTAATTCATTTTTCAATACAATCATTTATATTTTACAGTTCCTACATATCAGTTTTACTGTATATTTGATTTGATTTTGACAAATTTCATCTTGATGTACATATATGAGGTATCATAAATGTGTAGATAATAATTTTTTAACTAGGTATTTATTTTTGTTGTTTAATTGTACATTGTCATTTCATTTATACATTCTAAATCTCCTTTACCTAGAAGTATAACGAATTGTTGGCTTTTTCATTCAATTTTGATGAAACACCTCTAGCAGAGAACACCAAGAAAATGTTTTCATTCAAGTTTTCATTGCCAGGTCTGTGGTAGTGAAATTTCGGTTCATATTCTTTCTTTGAAAATAGGCAAATTTTGATATGGCAGTTTGTGTTTGTTTGATTCATTCTGCGTTGTGTGCTCTGATTTTTGTTATGTGTTTAGTCAGCGGCTTGTTGTTCTGTTGAGTTCTCTAGAATTTGTTGTCCTTGTTGTCTACGTAATGTCTGAGTGGTTCTATATTCGCTTCTCGATGTAGACCATCTATTGGGATGATTCTATCCATTTTTGTTATTACTTTTAGTGTTTTATTTTGAAAGACTTGCAAAGGTCTGTGTGTTGGGTTGCTAATGTTACACGAGGCTGGTCCAGCGTATGTTATTGTTGGTCTTATTATTGCAGTATATATTAATCTCTGATTTTTTTTGCTGAGTTCACTGTTTCTGTTGAGGAGTGAATATAGATTTTCAGAAATTTTGAATGCTCTTTTTATTATGCTTCGTAATGTTTCTCTTGAAATTCAATCTATTGTCTAATTCTACGAGTAGATATTCAACAGACTGTTTTGTGTTAATTTGGTGATTATCTATTTTCAGTGGTGTTAGTATTCTATCGTTAGTAAATTTTCGTGTAAAAATTATTTGTTCTGTTTTTGTTGTGTTCATTTTTATCTTCAATTGTTTCTGATATAATTTCAATTTGTTAGCGTGATATCGTATTAATGAATAAGCTGCTTCCGCTGAGAATGATTTCGCATAGATTTCTGTACCATCAGCGAATAGCGCTATATCAGTGTTTTAGAATTGGGGTATATCGTGGATGAAATATTGAATAATTTTGGTGCTAGTACTGAGCCCTGTGATACTCCGGCTCTTATATTTCTCGCTGTGGATAGACAATCATTTATTTTTACTTTCAGCTGTCTTTTGGTAACGTAAGAGTGTACTAGTCTTATCAAGTAATGGAAAAAATTTTTTATCATCATTTTGTTGATAAGTCCCTCAATCCGAACACGATCGAACGCCTTCTCTATGTCGAACAGCGCTAGTATCGTGTTGCTTTTTTTATTGAAGTTTTTTACAATATCATTTTTACTATTTGTACGATCTGTTACGTGGTTATTATATGTTTCAATTTAAATCCAAACATTTAGTTTGAGTTGTTTCAATATTCCGTCTATCAGTTTGAAAATCAATTTTTCACATATTTTGCTTAGGACCGAAAAGAGACTCATTGGTCTCACCAGAGATCTTACCAGACTTGAGGACGGGAATAACTATGGAAGTTTTCCATATTTCCGGCCAATGTTGTAGTCTCATCACAGCATTCACTATGTACACGAATTGAACGACTCCTTCTCTAGGTAAATTTTTCAATAATTTCGACCTAATTTCGTTGTCCACTAGGGCTTCATTATTGGGCGAGATTTTTATTATAGACATTATTTCTGCTGGAGTTACAAGTAAGGATTCGTAATCTCTGTAATTTGAGTGGATTTGGGATTTCAAGAGATAGCTGACTTCCTTTGTTATTTGTTTCTGGCTATCTGTTTCATTTTCTCCTAAGGTGTGTATTTATTCAAAATGAGATGCTAGTTTATTCGCTTTTCCTTTGTCAGTCAAAAATTTGTCGTCGTTGTCTACTAATGTTAGTATTTGTTGAAATGGTTTCTTCAACATTTTCGTCATTTTCCAAATTGAATTATCGAGTGGATTTAAATTTTTAAGCTCCTCTGTCCATGTTGAATTTTTGTAATTTTTAATTTCCGTTTTTATTCGTGTACTTAGTTCATGCATAATATGTTTGTCATTTGGGTCCCTATGTGTCTGCCATCTCTTTCTATGTCTGTTTAATTGAATCTAGAATTGCTTTACTCAGTTTATCAGTATTAATACCTATCTTTTTCTTCCACTGATACTTCGTCCCTTGTTTTTATAAGAATGCCTGTGAATGTTTTTATTTCGTGTACTAATTTCTCCAGGTTATCAATATTGTATGTTAATTTACTCTTCGATTAATGAGTTTCCTGTATATGTTCTAGTACGTATTTTTATAACTTATTATTTCGCGTTGTATGTTTTCTTTCTGTATGTTGAAAAGTTGAAAATATACGGGATTATGATCGGAATTGAGTTCTGCATGAGATATCATTTGAGGTAATGTTAATGATATTTTTGATAAATGCTATGTCTATGGTGCTGGGAAGTCCGTTTTTTTCTGGATAATGAGTATGTTCATTCGGAAAAAATAAAGAACAACCATCGTTTTCATTAATATAGCCTAAAAGAGTGGTGTTATTTCTATTGTTTCGTCTATAAATACAGACCGTATGAATTGAATTGAAATCTCCGATGACTATTGTTTTGTTCTCAGAGTTAATGAGTTTAGATAGGCAATCTTTTTTGTATTTGTTCAAAGGCCTGTCATAAACTGAAATTATGGTGATGTTGTTTTGTAGTGTTAAACCTAAATTTTCTATACTGCACTGAATAGAAAAATAGTTTATTTCTTATAGTTACTTCTTTGTGAAAAACAACTCCTCTCTCAATTAAAATTGCTACACCACAGTGGCTGGTGTTAGTTTGTCTTTCTCTACGTAGAACTTCATAACCTCTACAATTTAATTTGTGCTCGTTTTTCAAACGTACTTCGTTAATTAACATAATATCAATTTCATGTTTTCGCAAATAGTTTTGAGGTTCTGACATTTTATTACTAATGCCGTTAGCGTTCCAGTGTGAGATATTGAGATTAAAAACCATTGTTTTCTAAATTTTGTGCAAAATCAAAAAATATTTGGAACCGCTGCACTTCATTATTTGTATCGACTAATTTTTTATTGAAATCACTTATAGCTAAGAGAAATTTATTTATATCTATTGAACTATTAAGAGTTTTCAGTTCATTGCTTAATTTACTCTAAAGTCACATAACCCTACCGCTTTCATTATAATTAACATTTTCGATGATTTTTGGTTGGTCAGGCATATTTTGTCTCTGGTTGGCAGCTTGTCCTCGAGTTTCCCATATATTTGTAGTTGAAACTGGAGCAGGAATTTATTTTGGCACTAAACTTTTGTTTTTACGCAATAAACTTTGTTCGTTTCTTATTATATTATTTTTTGTACAGGACACTCAACGTTATTTGCGGTGTGTTTACCGTCACAATTCGCGCACATTTGTGTATCGCCTATTTTCAATGGGCACTCCGATGTTGAATGTTCTTTTGCACAACGCAGGCACATTGGGGTTGGGTTACAGTTTGTTGTAGAGTGACCCTACATTTGACATCTGTGGCATTGAGTTATTCCTTTTTTACTGAATTATCTTGTCCATCTTACCTTTGTGTAATTTATTATATATACTGTTTTTTGTAAATGTCTCAGTATAATTTCCTTTTCTATTATAACAAGATAAATCAGACGTCTTGTGTTCTTCATTTTGAAGATTTTTTCTATTTTTATTTCATAAGTGTCCTCCAGTTCACTTTTCATATCGTTGACGCTTGGTTCGTTATCCAAATATTCGAGAACGAACTCATGCGTTTTTTTGTCCTTTTTTGTATAGGTATGAAAATCTATACTTTGCTCTCTTGAGAAAATATTTATTGACCTGATGCCAGTCATGTTCATTGTTTATGTATAACTTGTATATCTAACAATTAGTGTTAAAATTTGATTCACTCAGTGGTTAAATTCCCTTCACCAATTTTTGTCAGGTATTTTACTTGAAACAAATTATTGATTAAAAATTTATCTTTTAAACCACATATATTAAGACTAAAGCGTGCGTCGTTTTGTCCTTTTATGTATAGGTATGAAAATGTATACTTTGCTGTCTTAAGAACATATTGACCTGATTTCAGTCATGTTCATTGTTAATGTATAAACGCGTATTATTTTTATTGTATTTTAGGTGAAATTTGTTGTTCGTGATTTCTTTTGAAGTTTCTACCAATTTTTTATGCTTGTATATTTTCCCATGTAATACCAAAGGAGGGAGTTTGTTGTTGTTTTTCAGTTTGAAGTTACCAACCAAGGTATTTTTGGTGTCCTTGATATTTTTCTCCGCCATTTCTATATTTTCTAGTTGTGTGAATCTGTTGTTCACCGGTACATCAGTTTTATTGTGTTTCTCCTTCACCTTTTTCACTATGGAATAAGTTTGGGGGGGAATATCTTCGTCCGGAATTCTTCCTTTGCTTTTCAGATGTCCTAGGGGAGGAAACGCGTCAGTCGTGTCTGTTCCATTTTTCTTCTGTGTTACTTACTGTGATCACTGTTATTTTTGTTTTTTCATACACTCGGTAAAAATTCTTTCATTCATTTCCTTTTTCAATGAAATATATGCACACAAAAACCTTAACTTATCAGCTCGGTCGCTTTATTATTTACCCTAGCGTGGGAAGTATATTCTAGGTATCTTTCAACAGATATTCCATAGTTTTTTAAGGGGACTAGGCAGATGTTTACTCTACGAAGTCTCGACTAAGAATTTACGGCCCACTAAAATAAGTAATACATGTAAGTGATAATAATAGTATAGAAATTAAGAGTTCACTGCAATTTATATCCGTTGTGTGGAAAAATAAGAGAAAAATTCGATTAAAGATGAAAAAAACAAGTTTTATTGATGAACTCACAAATTAAAATACGTTTTTGATGTTCCGGGAGTATTTTCTTTAGAATCTTTCAGAATTTCTTCTACTCCCGATAATTCACCATCGTTTTCACTATAATTGTTCATCGAACTGTCGCTATCTTCTGATGTTTCCTCCTCGCCTAAATTAATGATTATGATTAATGATTACATCTATTGTCGGCTAATTATCAATAAAATTTTGCTCTATTTTTATGACATGTTCGCAGAGTTTTTTCCATTGCTCTGTTGAAAATTGATTGAAGAAATCATCACAGAAATCGGTTACATCCTTCAATTTAAATGTTACATTTTTGTCACACACGTACGATTTCATGGCAGCCCACACCATTTCAATAGGATTCAGGTTAGGATGGTATGGTGGTAGACGAATAACTTCAAAACCGTTTTCCAGGAATATTTTATCTATCGCAAATTAATTTTAACTTGGTTTGTTATTCTTGATCATCGTATATAAATCAGTTTTCAGCATTTTACCACATAAGATAAACCCTCTTTCACGAAGCCACAAAAGCATTTCCTCTTCTCTGAACCAGATGTGGGATTTTTGTTTACCTGCTTATTATGATAAGGTGCGTTATCTATAGCAACAATACTCCTATGAGGCGAATCAGGGATTAATTGTTTAAAAACCCATTTTTCATAATTCCAAAGTTCATTTCTTTGTGATAATCTCCAGTATTGCAATCAGATTTCCAGTGAGCGTAAGTCTCAGTTACAAAATCCTTTTCTCCCCCAGCGTTAATAATTATTTATCTTTGATCTTTCGATATGGGTTTTTTCAGTACTTCCTTTGAATTATCCGTCCAATACTTTTCTTTTGTATGGGTCGAATGAATATAACTTTCATCCACATAAAGAATATTTCGTCCTTCTTCGCGATATTTACTCATTTTTTTCAGAAAATGTACTCTTGAATGTCTGACATCAGGTTTTTCCATCAATACAGTTCTGTTGTTCTGAAATTTTTTAGAACGGAAACCTAATTTTTTAACTTCCTTTCTGAGGGATTCTGTGCTTCCTTGATAATTGAAATCGGAGCAAAACTTTCGATGAATTCGTTTCGTCGTAGGTACCCTTTTGTCGGTGACATGAAAATTCAAAATTGTTCTTCGAAGGTCTGCTAAATCAAAATCATCTAGTCTGATACGTGAATTCCGATCTGATCTTCTTTTATTTGAAGTAGAAAATGATTTCACCGTATTGCTTTCTATATCGCATGCTTCTCGTTTGATCCTGTTTATAGTTGCTATGCTGACTCTAGTTGCTGCAGCGACACGATCCATAACCTATTATAAAAATGTGAATCAGTATTCCTCTTCGAAAATTTCATAGGAAAGTAGGTAGAGGTAAACTTGAAATTCATTAGGTTTAGCAATTAAAAGAAATTCATTAAAGCTAGGTACTCACTTTTGACAGAGGAATAGTCACAGTATTATTAGTCGATTCATCCTTCATAAACTTTAGAATATTATACACGATTTCAAGGCTCTGACTACTTAAAGGATTTTTATACAATTTACTTTCGAACGCCATCACGCTCTGAAATTTTGGAACTGTACACTCGATCTTAACACATTCAAGTCTCGAAGCGGACTGGCTTTAAACGTTAACTAGGAAGGAACTTTACGGCGCATCATGTCGTCATCGATCATGCTAGGTTTGGTGACCTGTACTTTTGACCGCTAAGCCACCGAGGTCTATACTTTGAGATGCAGCTTCAATTCATATCTACCCGTAACGTAACAACTCTGTATTCGTCAAGCTAGTTATACGACGATCGTATTGTCGTCTTCGAACTGCATGCGAAAGTAAGTGAACACCTACCCATCCTCCCAGATGTATTGATTTTTCCTTAAGGAGAAAATGATAAATATAGTACAGTAATTATTGGTGTTAACCAACCACGTGCGGACATTAAGAATGTATTCTCATTTTTACAGTGAAACTTGGGAATTAAAATTGCCTTTCCAGAAGTATTCTAACTCAACTGGGATTCAAACCCAGGTGCTTCAGGTTTACGCCCCACTGCTTTTGACCGCTAAGCTATCGAGGTCTACACTTTGATATATATATATATATATATATATATATATATATATATATATATATATATATATATATATATATATATATATATATATATATATATATACCCCGGCGAACTTTATTCTGCCTAGAAGAAATAAATGAGCAGACTTTTCATTTTATGGAGGTCACGTTTTCATTTGAATAATTGATGTATATCAAAAATGCAAGTATTTTAATGATTCTTTATTGGCCATGTAATATAATGCATGGGTTCCATTCTTTAGTGAAGCACCTTGTGATAGATGACATTTTTTGTTTTATTATCCGGTGCATGAACAGAAAACGCAGATAGTCTCTCGACCCGTGAACATGCCAAATATAATTGACCATGGGAAAAACATGGATTTCTCAGATTCAGACCACAAACTTTTGAGGATTGGCCTTGTGATTTGTTTATGGTCATGGCAAATGCAAGTTGTATCGGAAATTGAAATCGTTAAAACTCAAACGGTATGTCGGTTGGAAACATCAGGATCCTCAGCTTTGAATTTTCCTTTGAGTATCGTCACGTAAATCACACTGTTCATCAATTTCCTTATCACCAAACACGTTTTGTAGCACAGTTTTAATTGCTTCATGTTTCGAAGCATGATTAGTACAGAGCCAACCTTTAGTCGTAAATTGTTCGGAGTAAGCCTGGCACATCCAAGGAGTTTGAAAATTCACTTGAATAGTTGGTGGCTTCATCTCCATTTGTTACAAAATCAATTGATTTGAGAGAATGCGTTAGAAAGAATTCTGAATTATGAAGTTTGAGTCCTCTACGTCTTTATTCTTAGCCGCCAAAATTGCCAGCTCACTCAACCATTCAATATTTTTGTGGTTAGTAATGATGTTTGGGAATACTTTGTTGATGAGTTCGTCTTTTGATGAGAAAAAATTACAGAAATTCTGAGGAAATGAACTCGACAGGTACTCGACCATTACCGATAGTCAATAATTGTTCAGAGAAATCTTCAGCAGATGTATCGTTCAGGAATGCAACTCTCTTGTTTGTTGTCAACTGAAGTTTCTTCACATAGCGCCATAGATTCAACTATTTGAGGCAAGCGTTTATTTCGTCTGCAGCAGTTGATCTTGGGATTACTGGCAGTGTTTGGTGAAAATTTTCAGACAGTAAAATCAGGGCGCCTCCAAAACATCTGAGGTTATTATATAGATCTTTCAATGTTCGGTGAAGTGTTTGCAATGCACGTTTATGTGCCATTGTGCACTCGTCCCAGATGATGTTTTTCGATGTTGATAATAAAACTTCAGCCATTGAGGAGTGTTTTGCAATATTACGTGTTGGTTCTTCAACAGTTTGAAGTTTTAACGGCAACTTGGTTTCTGAATGAGCCGTACGGCATCCTTCCAACAATGTGGCTGCTATTCCAGAAGAAGCAACTGCAACCACACTCTTAGAATTCGCACGAACAGTGGCTAAAACTATTGACATAAGGAATGTCTTACCAGTTCCATCAGGGGCATCCAGGAAATATAAACCACCATTTCCATCATGTATTATAAACTTGCTTCTGTTGGTGATTCAACAGGGGTACATTCGTTTAAATTATTGAATTTCATTCCTGGTGATCATCCTCTCTTTCCCGTTTCAATTCTCGATTGAATGCATCACTCATTTCAAGATTTGGGAACGTGATGAAAAGTTTGGTTCTAAGCTACCTACACACCAATTTGAAGCCAAATTAGTTCAGCCGTTCTTGAGTTATGAATAGTGATTCACGACTAATAATAAACACGACTTTCTCTTATATAAATATATATATATATATATATATATATATATATATATATATATATATATATATATATATATATATATATATAGTAAACAGAGAGACTCTTAATCGAAATATCAAAATATTTCAAATAAAACTCTCATGGATATGTCTCAAGTGTTTCGAACGCGAACCAACCTATCCCCTTCCAGATTAAATATTGAGTGCACTTCGAAAAATTCGTCGACCTTGTTGAATGATAAAAGGATATAATTGTTTCATCATTATTATGAATCATCAGTCCGTATTCAATCAATAAATCAAGTATCGATGACTTTCCAAACAACCAACTGGTCCTAGATCCGAATGAGGGGAACAACAATTTGTGAAAATTCACATGAGCTCCCTCTATCTAAGAAAAGACGAATAAACTTCCCTAGAGTTAAACAAACGGCCAATGCCCAGATAGCAGACGGACGATAATATGACGTCTTATATTGGTTTCAACATGACTATGCAGTGACGTCGAAATGTTACCGCCTCAAGGCGTCATTTTGAGCTGTTCAAAAGACGTCATTCAACTACGTTGAGAAGACGTCATAAGATAGAGAAAAATAGACGTCGTAAAGACATTCTTCGGAGCCTATATTGTAGGGGCTCCATAATTCGAATAAAACAAATTTTATCATCAAACATTGATTAAAAAAATGATATTTCAAAGATAAGTTTCAATCAACTGGCTTAATTCCTTGTTTTTCACACATTCTGGGGAGTGGTTGGTGAAATCTTGATGGTATTTTTCATGTCATGCGCAGAAGTTGTTGGTTAAGTCAGATGACAACTATCTGGAATACCATAATATAGTTTGAATAGTTTACTCGAAGATCTTTTAATACAGCATTTCACAGAAAATTGAGAGAATTTTCACTAAGTTTCATTGGAAAAAACGGTAATTCTTTCATTAGGCTTCAAAAATTGGAAGTGTAGCACAAACTGAAAGCAGGAGCCTATCCATACAAGAAATGGACATTGCTAGTAAATTGTGAAAGAAGCAGTTAATACTCATGCTGTGCTGTCTTCACAAAAACATCCAATAAATTGCATATAAAAATAACACACAAATTTTTTTCTTTTTAAGTAAAAAACGTCACTAGTAACAGCTGTCTTTAAATGAAGCAAATATAATGCTATTTGTTCTGTTTTTTTCCATAGAAATATGAATAAAGAAGCAACAGATTCTAACAATAATTGTTTAAATTTTGATTCACTCAGTTGGTTAAATTCCCTTCACCAATTGTTGGCAGATATTTTACTTGAAACAAATTATTGATTAAAAATTCATCTTTCAAACCACATATATTGAGACTTACCAACAAACTATATTTTTTATTGTCATTTGAAAATTTTCAAAAATATTGAATTTTTCTTCAGGGCTGACATTTCAACAAGACGATTAGCTAGAATACTCAGAGTTGTCCTTTTGTTCTCTTTGTATATTGTATTATTTTTGAGTTTTATTCTCCAATTTGAGTCATATAAAATCACTCTCTCAAAAAGCAGCAAAAAATTTTGAATGTGACCAAACACTATGTATTGATAACAAATAACTTTCACATTATGATGTGATAAGTTTTACTTTTGTTCTATATTCATTTTTCACTCGTGATGAAACTGGAGTATTTCCTGCTGAAGTACTGTTGTTATTGTATGTTTTATAATATTTACTATCGAAGGAAGTGAAGCTATGCTCCTGAAAATTTTAAAACATCTTAAAAAATATTGTTAATAATTTGCATTTATGAAAAAAACTTGAAGCAACATTTATCATTTTTGGATCGAAAATATAGGATGAGTCAGAAGATGTGTTTTTTATTTCAACAAGAGATAATATTTTTGATCTTCCATCTGAAAAATAAGAACTTACTTGCTTTCTGTAACAAATTTCGGTAAACAATAATTTTACTTTTCAATTTTTCTTTAATTTCAATTTTAATTTTTCTTAATGGTAAAACACTTACCGTACTCAATTAATTGACCCAAATTTTTTGTTTCATCTGGTCCTGAAAATATCTCTCTTTATTGATGAATATGAGTGTACATAACAGGCAACTGACTTACTTTTTTTCGTTTAGAGGAGAAGTTATCGTCAATTCGTCTTCAAAATTTGTATTTGACTCAGTATACCTTTAACTCTTATGCATAAAGATTTCGCTCTATTCGAAGTGGTGTTTCGTTGACCATCTAGTTTCTGTTACTGTGCACATTACATCTGCTTTTTCCGCAGAGTTTGTAGCATTCATATGCTAGGTCAATTTCTTGGAAGCTCGATGCCATATTTCAAGCCCCTTACAATTTCGATATACAACCGAATTCTTAATAGTTATTTCAATATATATTATAACACAAACACAACTCGTCCATCTCAATACCTTGAATGCAAAACAACGCAGACTATTTAAGGTCATAAATTAACGCAAATAGTACTTTGCACTGACGTCATCTGCTGTCATCATATGATGGTCAATTATCTGACGTTAAAAAGACGTCATTCAATGATCGAATAACGTTGCTAACCAAAATTGACCGAAAATTGACCCTAATAAGATAGGCTTGGTACCTGGCTTGTAACCAATGTAGATTACCAAACAATTATCATAATTAAACTACTTACATCTTAAAAATACACCCATGCCTTCACCGAGGCTCGAATCCGAATCGTACTGCGCCATAGTCGGATGTTTTCCTGACTAAGCTACAGAGGCCGGCAAACGCAAATTCATTTACGCACAAATATTGTCAAATATATTTGATAAGGAATAATTTATTTTTTGCATTATATTTCATGAATATAAAAATATGTAGGTATACGTATAGATGCCAACATTAACTCTTCCAAGTTCGTGTGATATTGGTTTGAAAATTGATTTTAGAAAATGATATAATTTCGGAGCTGATTTCAATCTGTTGCCAGTAAATACCTGATGTGTGAAGTATGCAAAAAAATTAGATAAAATAATCGATACGATTTCATACGGACGCACAAGCCTATATTCTTATAACTTCATTTCGTCTTTCGACAGTGTAACGAGCACGTCATAGTTGTTTTTAATTTTTTTAATAATTAAGGTCAGTATATTCACTTATCCTCATGTGAAGTTCCAGTAGATTTCTTAGATACTCACGCAGCGTTTGTCATTATGTTGAATATATCAATATTCATATATATATATATATATATATATATATATATATATATATATATATATATATATATATATATATATATATATATATATATATTTAACGTACATTTCGGTTAACAGGTTCAATTCATATATCAAAATTCGAAAAATAATGCAGTGGACGATTCGAAGGAGGTTTCATCTTCATCAGCAAAATGTTCTTTGGACGTCGTTATATTTCTTTGTTTTGTTTTTGAGAAATGTAACGACAGCCAACGAACGTTGTGCTGATGAAGATGGAAACTCCATCGAAACGTCCATTGTTATAATATTTTTCGAATTTAAATATGTCAATTGAACCTGTGAACCAAAATAATTGTTTAATATATTGAATGAATTAGACAGGTATAGACCAAGAATTTTGACTATATATATATATATATATATATATATATATATATATATATATATATATATATATATATATATATATATATATATATATATAGTAAATACTAGTAAAATACTAGTAAATACTGACTCTTAATCGAAATATATATATATATTTCTATATATATATATTTAATATATGAATATATATATATATATTCAATTTATGATTTCTTCCTTTATTTCTTAGACTTTTATTTACATATATATTTTATCGAATGGAGTTCTTGAAGTTGGTAAATCTATATTTTATTTATATATAGTTTCTAACGTTTCGACAAACCAATGTTGTCTTCTTCAGAAAATTGTTTTTCCTTATAAAAGCTCTTCTCTGCACAGAATAGTGTCAAATTCTTTTAAAATTACAAAATATAAATAATCTGTTTGAAAATCGCTTATTGATAGTATTTTTAATTCAACGTACCTACCTACGATTCATTTCAATTTGGAACGTTCACATTGTGACTTTGATATTCTTTATCGTATTATTTGTAATTTTAAAAGAATTTGACACTATTTTTGTGCTTTTATAAGGAAAAACAATTTTCTGAAGAAGACAACATTGGTTTGTCGAAACGTTAGAAACTATATATAAACAAAATATAGATTTACCAGCAGTTACTTATAGACTTAATAACCCAAGAACTCCATTCGGTAATATATATATATATATATATATATATATATATATATATATATATATATATATATATATATATATATATATATATATATATATATATATGAATATATATATATATATATATATATATATATATATATATTCATATATATATATATATATATATATATATATATATATATATGAGTATTTATCTTTTGAACAGTTACAGGGCATGTTGAATATGATTGAGAATCATGACTGTATTTTGGTTGATAATAATGATAATAAATGATTGATATCATAAGATGATAATATCAAAAAAATAAAAATTAAATGGATGAATACACAATTCAACAAATATTACTCTTATTCAAATTACTCGGCTCACCTTGAGCTTTTTTGAGGTTTCCCAATGGTATAGAAAATTGAAACACTTCCGAAACGAATGTTGGCCAAGAAATATCCACCTAAATATTAAAAAGGCTGAAGAGCTTAGTTGATTTGTTTCTTTAAAAGTTGCAGTATACGTTCGACATCTACGGAAATTTATCAAATTCAATTATTCAATAGTTTCGATAAAGTTGCGATTCGCAACGGAATGTCATCAAGAAAAACGATTTTTTCAGAAATGCCAAATATCGCTGTAAATATATATGAATATAAAATATAGAATCTATGGTATATATATATACATATATATATATATATATATATATATATATATATATATATATATATATATATATATATATATATATATATATATATATATAGTTGAATGTTTAACGACTGTAGATATGTATTTTCAGTGTTTATTTGGGATTGCAGTCTAGGACAGGAAAATCAGTTACCTCTTTAATATTTTCCAAGCTTTGGAAAATGTTCATTTTCTTCTTCAGGGCTAAAATTGTACAAAAATTAAAACAGTTCATATAGCAAGGCACTATGAAAAGTTTTTTCTTACGATTACTGTGAAGTTAGTCCGAAAGTACATTAGTTGTTTTTAAGGGCGTTTCTTAAAATGCATAACGTTGGTCGAAGTTTTATGACTAACCAAAAGAGAATGAATTTGTTTTATGTATTTCGAATGGATTTTTCGGTGAATAGGATATCCGAATATGAGCCATTAATCAGAAGAACCTATGAGATTTATATATATATTGCTTAAATTATCTGTATCAGATTTTTTGTTAATACAATTTCCTGTCTGTTTAATATGAACCATTTCTAGGAAAAGGCGTTTGTTGTAATTGTTTGCGTGATCTAAAATTTTTGTGGCATTGTAATTCATATTATGACCAGTGGCTTGTACATGTTGGGTTAATGCAGAGGAATTCGTCTTGTTGGTATTTCGGCAATCACTTCTATGAGAAATGATCCTTGAATGAAGATTTTGGGATGTTTGACCTATATATACAGAATCGCAATTTTGACAAGGAATTTTGTAGACAACATTTGATTTGAATTTCAATTCTATCGGATGTTTTGTACGAGTAAATAATGATTGTATCGTTAATGTGTTTTTTTGGGCAATTTTCATTTTATTATGGAATAATTTGATCAGTTTTGACGTTAGATTGTGTATATGCGATAGAACACCGAATGGTAGATTCTCTGGGCTGTTGTTGCCGATAATTTCCTGATTTGTTTAAATTATATTGCTACAAGCTCTCAATAATTTATCGATCAGTTTAGGGGGATAACTATTATCAAGCAGAATTCCCCTGAATTTTGAAATATTTTTCTGATACAATTCTGGATGACAAATATTTTTTATTCGTCTTTTGAACTCTAGTATGAAATTCTTTTTCGTTTTAAATGGATGGTAGGAAAGGTAATTTATGTAACGTCCGGAATGAGTGTTCTTTAGGTACCAGTCTAGCATTATGCTGTTATTTTTTTTCATCACCAGAGTATCTAGGAATGGAATGCTATTGTTATTCTCTGTTTCGACTGTGAATTTTATCGAGGGGTGATAGGCATTGAATGTTGCAACTATTTCGTCGATTTTATTTGCGGGTACAGCGCAAATTATATCGTCGACGAACTTTTTCAGGAAGGGTATTTCAAAGGATAGATTAGGTATACATGAATTCAAAAGATCGTCCATTACATATTGTGCAATAATTGGAGAAAGACAGCTTCCCATGGGTGTTTCAAACACTTGTTGATAGTAAACGCCTTCAATCGCAAAATAATTACTGTTGAAAATGAATGTTAATAATTCTAAAGTGGTTTCGAGGGATATGCTCGTGAAATTCTTGATTTTTTGCCAGTGCTCTTTTATTGATTTTATACTGAGTTCCAGGGGTATTTTCGAAAATAAAGAAACAACATCTAAACTAATTAATACGTAGTTATGTGGAATGGATTTGTTATTTATGACTTTGGAAAAATCGAAACTATCTTTAATATAATATTCATTTTCTCTGTCATATGCGGCTGTGAAAATATCTGCTAGAAATTTCGATAATTTGCTATTAGGAGCGTTAACTGAGGAAATTATTGCACGTAGGGAAAGTTCAGGTTTATGTATTTTTGGTAGGCCGTAAAATCTAGGTGCTACGGAATTGTAAATTGTCAAAGTTTTTGCGATTTCAACAGAAATTTCTTCTTTCTTTTTCAAATTAGCTACAAGCTTATTGGCTTTTTGTTGTAAGGTGGAAGTAGGATCATTCTTTAGTTTCTTATACTGGTTTGTGTCTGAAATAGTTTGTTTTGTCATTTCTAAATAATTATTTTTGTCTAAAGCAACTGTGACACCTCCTTTGTCTGATTTTAGTATATATAAATCTGGATGTTCATTAAGAAAAAGTTTCGTTTTTAAATATTTCTTATGTATTATTGGCGAAATGTTTTCTGATTTTGCATAAAAGTCTGTTATTATATTTGTGGCTCTTGTTCTATATAATTCTCGTTCTTCAGAATGTGTAGTACGTACTAGTGACTCAACGTCGGCCAACAATTGCGGAATTTTGATATCTTGAGTATTTGGCTGAATTGAAAATTTTGGTCCAAGTTCCAGAAAATCTTCGATTTCTGTAGGAATATTTATTGAGCTAATATTTTTGAACCATTTATTTGAGCTACGTATGTTAATAGTTTGCGAATCAACTAAATTCTGTAATTTGTTCATGTTTTTCTTTTTAATTATGTTGAATTTGTTCTTGTAAGTGACGGATTGTCTGTATTTGAATTCCAAATGAATATGTTCGGGTAAAATGTTTGAGAGAGATGTATCAAAATGATTTTTTAATGTTTCAGTTTCAGCCAAATTCTCAAGTGTGATTCTGATTTCTAAATTCAAAAGTTTTCTTTTCACTCTTTGAATGAAATTAAATACTTGCTGGTCGTAGCGTCCTTCCTCTACTGTGATAAGTTGAATAAGATTTTTGCTGCCATTGGTGATATGTGGTGGGAACACTTGATTTCTTCTGCATTCTAGTAGAAAAATTCTTCTATTTTTCAATGAAGCCAATTTGATGTAACAGGATGCCCATTGTTTCAATAAACTGGTTTTATTTGTACCATATAAAGATGTTGTTAGTTGATAGAAACCCATTTTGTTTGTAGTTGAATGTTTAACGACTGTAGATATGTATACTTACTAAAACTGAAAGATTAAAAAATTATTTTGATACATCTCTCTCAAACATTTTACCCGAACATATTCATTTAGAATTTGAATACAGACAATCCGTCACTTACAAGAATAAATTTAACATAATTAAAAAGAAAAACATGAATAAATTACAGAATTTAGTTGATTCGCAAACTATTAACATACGTAGCTCAAATAAATGGTTCAAGAATATTAGCTCAATAAATATTCCTACAGAAATCAAAGATTTTTTGGCACTTGGACCAAAATTTTCAATTCAGCCAAATACTCAAGATATCAAAATTCCGCAATTGTTGGCCGACGTTGAGTCACTAGTACGTACTACACATTCTGAAGAACGAGACTTATATAAAACAAGAGCCACAAATATAATTACAAACTTTTATGCAAAATCAGGAAACATTTCGCCAATAATACGTAAGAAATATTTAAAAACGAAACTATTTCTTAATAAACATCCAGATTTATATATACTAAAATCAGACAAAGGAGGTGTCACAGTTGCTTTAGACAAAAATAAGTATTTAGGAATGACAAAACAAATTATTTCAGACACAAACCAGTATAAGAAACTAAAGAATGATCCTATTTCCACCTTACAACAAAAAGCCAATTAGCTTGTAGCTAATTTGGAAAAGAAAAAAGAAATTTCTGTTGAAATCGCAAAAACTTTGACAATTTACAATTCCGTAGCTCCTAGATTTTACGGCCTACCAAAAATACATAAACCTGAACTTTCCCTACGTCCAATAATTTCCTCAGTTAACGCTCCTAATAGCAAATTATCGAAATTTCGAGCAGATATTTTCACAGCCGCATATGACAGAGAAAATGAATATTATATTAAAGATAGTTTCGATTTTTCCAAATTCATAAATAACAAATCCATTCCACATAACTACGTAATAATTAGTTTAGATGTTGTTTCTTTATTTTCGAACATACCCCTGGAACTTAGTATAAAATCAATAAAAAAGCACTGGCAAAAAATCAAGAATTTCACGAGCATATCCCTCGAAACCACTTTAGAATTATTAACATTCATTTTCAACAGTAATTATTTTGCGATTGAAGGCGTTTTCTATCAACAAGTGTTTGAAACACTCATGGAAAGCTGTCTTTCTCCAATTATTGCACAATATGTAATGGACGATCTTTTGAATTCATGTATACCTAATCTATCCTTTGAAATACCCTTCCTGAAAAAGTTCGTCGACGATATAATTTGCGCTGTACCCGCAAATAAAATCGACGAAATAGTTGCAACATTCAATGCCTATCACCCCTCGATAAAATTCACCGTCGAAACAGAGAATAACAATAGCATTCCATTCCTAGATACTCTGGTGATGAGAAAAAATAACAGCATAATGCTAGACTGGTACCAAAAGAACACTCATTCCGGACGTTACATAAATTACCTTTCCTACCATCCATTTAAAACGAAAAAGAATTTCATACTAGACTTCAGAAGACGTATAAAATATATTTGTCATCCAGAATTGTATCAGAAAAATATTTCAAAATTCAGGAGAATTCAGCTTGATAATAGTTATCCTCCTAAACTGATCGATAAATTATTGAGAGCTTGTAGCAATATAATTGAAACAAATCAGGAAATTATCGGCAGCAACAGCCCAGAGAATCTACCATTCGGTGTTCTATCGCATATACACAATCTAACGCCAAAACTGATAAAATTATTCCATAATAAAATAAAAATAGCCCAAAAAAACACATTAACGATACAGTCATTATTTACTCACACAAAACATCCCATAGAATTGGAATTCAAATCAAAAGTCGTCTACAAAATTCCTTGTCAAAATTGCGATTCTGTATATATAGGTCAAACATCCCAAAAACTTCATTCAAGGATCATTTCTCATAAAAGTGATTGCCGAAATACCAACAAGACGAATTTCTCTGCATTAACCCAACACGTACAAGCCACTGGTCATAATATGAATTACAATGCCACAACAATTTTAGATCACGCAAACAATTACAACAAACGCCTTTTCCTAGAAATGGTTCATATTAAAAAGACAGAAAATTGTATTAACAAAAAATCTGATACAGATAATTTAAGCAATATATATATATATATATATATATATATATATATATATATATATATATATATATATATATATATATAAATCTCATAAGTTCTTCTGATTAATGGCTCATATTCGTATATCCTATTCACCGAAAAATCCATTCTAAATACATAAAACAATTTCATTCTCTTTTCGTTAGTCATAAAACTTCGGCCAACGTTATGCATTTTAAGAAACGCCCTTAAAAACATCTGGGAACACTCCACTTGAAAAGCCAAATTGAGAAATACAGTCATTGTCGTCGCTTCCTTCAACTATCTAGCACGTAGAATGCAGTAAGATTCCAACCAAATGCATTTGGGAACACTTGTACTTATTTTCAAAATTCAAAAAACTAATGTACTTTCGGACTAACTTCACAGTAATTGTAAGAAAAAACTTTTTATAGTGCCTTGCTATATAAACTGTTAATTTTTGTACTATTTTAACCCTGAAGAAGAAAATAAACACTTTCGAAAGCTTGGAAAATACTAAAGAGGTAACTGATTTTCCTGTCCTAGACTGCAATCCCAATTAAACACTGAAAAAAAAAAAATATATATATATATATAAGAAAATGAACACAAGAACATTTATTTGAAGAATTGAAATTAATCAAGAGAATGTTATAGTAGAGCTAGATATGTGAACGTGTACGATGTGATGTCTCCATTATTCTTCAAGGGATAAATGTTAGAGAAATATTGAAATCGATGCCACACCTGATGGAAGTTCGAGTCATATATGTTTCGTTATGCAAGGAAATCGTCAATCGCACCACGTCCATCTATAATGATAATATAATATATAATATATATTACAATTATATTATAGTATATAATATAACATATCTTCTATACCTACGGGTATTGAAGATATGTTAAATTTCGATGCTAGGAGTGTCTGTAATCTGAGAGTGGTGTTTTCTACTGATTTCTATAGATGGAATTGGAGAGTATTCATTACTCTACGATTTTCCACTTGAAGTCACGAGAAGATGCTTGGAGGTTGAAATCGTTGCCTCACTTCGATGGACGTGGTGCACTTCGTGCACTTCGATGACGAGTTCCTTGCAGAACGAAACATATATGTCTCGCACTTCCATCGGGTGTGGATCGATTTCAATATTTCTCTAACATTTATCCCTTGAAGGATAATGGAGACATCACATCGTACACGTTCACATATCTAGCTCTACTATAACATTATCTTGATTTATTTCAATTTTTCAAATAAATGTTCTAGTTTTCATTTTTTTAAATATTCCCTTCAGTGCCATAAGCACAAAAAAATTTCATTTCCTTATATATATATATATATATATATATATATATATATATATATATATATATATATATACACATATTTTTTTAAATTTCTCTATATTACACAATTATTTGAAATTTACATCGTCACACACAATTTCGAATAAATTCAGAGGAAATGAATTATGTTCCACGAAACGAATACGAGGTGATTTGCTAGCTACATAATCTCGTATTCGTTACAAAATTCTGTTGAAAAAAAGTTATTCAACAACTTAATATAGAGAAAATCTCTATATGTTCTTTCCATTTTCATATCGGAAAGAACTGCATCCAGTTTCCAAATAGAAAATTCCTCTATGATTCAATCAGAAATATGCATGGCAATATCGAGAATATGACATAATGCAAAATACAACATAAGTTCTCATAAATACAGCAACCCACTTCCTTGAAAATACATTTTTGATTCATATTTCAGTCAAAAAAAATTTCTAATTGTATTTTGATCAAATTTCAATGATTAGTTTTACTGAAATATCAAATGATTCAAACTCTCGATCTTTTGAACTCTCGACCGGGGGTTTTGAAACCTTATAATTATTCTCACAGGCTTTTCATAGTGAAATATGGGTTCATTGCCCAAAAAGAGACAAGACTGCTGTATAATTCAATCCCAATTGAACGTAAAGCAACTTCTCGCAATTTTTGATTCCCAGGATTTCCCAGGAAAAAAATTGTTTACTTTCCCGAATATTAAGATACGAAAGTACAATTTCTTTTCGATAAAATTTTCGAATGATTTCTATTACTCTTGTGATTTATACTTAAATGTGTATTTGAATTACTGGAATAGAAGAACTCAAATACGCTTTTAAATATAGATATCAAGAGTAATTAAAACTGTTCGAAAAATTTTTAGCGGGGTTGTGTGTATGATATTAATTGATGAACTTGTATGACACTACCGCCTGTTTATTTATCTGATGTGTGAGGGAAGGTTGAATTGAAATACACTTCGAAGAACTTTTAAATTTAACTTTATTTTAGAACTAACAATATTGTAGGATATGACTTATTAGGACGAACTGTAGTCTAGACTCGTTTCTTCTCAACTCTCTCGAATCTTTCCATGTCTCTGCTTTTATACATTTTCAACAGTATTCAACAATGGAAATCTACGTGACAATTTGACAGGATTCAAGATTTACAGATTCAAGAATCATAAGATTTGTACATAATGAAAAATGAAAATTACAAAGAGTTTATTACTTAACGAGGGTACAGTATTAAGCGGAACGTGCAAGTTAGTTACTATAAGTTTTATTACTGTTCCCTTCGATAACTTACCCCGGTGGGAGGTAAAAGTTGAACTATGAATTGCCAATCCGAATCGAGGATATTCGGAGAAGTTATTGCAATCAAAACATAAAATGCAATATTTTACAATACTATGGATTACTTCAGAAACGAGTCTGAGAAACGAATAACAATGAATTTAATACTTAAAAAGGGTACCCTATTAGGCAGGACGTGCAAATCAGTTATAAATAGTTTTATTACCGACCCTTTAATAGTGCACCCCAGCGGGAGCTGTATTAGCCAAAAGATGGCAGGTAGAAGCTGAAATATGAAATTCATTGAGATACATTCATTGAGAGACGAAAATGAGCCGCCACAAATTAATCAGAAAGTAATCAGTTACATATATATATATATAAAAATCACACTTATTAGAATCACCTGGCTTACCATGAGTTTTTCAGAGGTTTCCTCATGGTGAAGAAGACTAAAATTTCCGAAGCGAATGCTGAGCCAGAAATATTCCTCTGATAATGAAAATCAATGAGTGAAGATACGAAGAAACTAATTTGATTTTTCTAAAAAATAAGTTTGACATTTTGATATCAATAGTAACTCACAAATTCAATTATTCATTAGTTTTGACAAAGTTGTGATATACCACGAAACGTTAACATAAAGTTTTTCATATCAAAAGAAGCCTGTTATTGCTAAAAACATTCAAAATAAAATATCTTAAACAGGCAATGAATCAATTTAAATATATATATATATATATATATATATATATATATATATATATATATATATATATATATATATATATATATATATATATATATATATATATATATATATATATATATATATATATATATATATATATATATATATATATATATATATATATATAATTTAGTTATTTTTCTATTTTATTTAATAGTCAATGACTCTCGATGAATGTTTAAAACTGAAACAAGAATTAATTCAATAAATACAATATTAACTTAATTCTAAAATATAACAAACCTGAAACAAGAATCGAGAATTAAATGTCGATTGAATATTAATCTTTAGCTCTGCGTCCACAAAATATACAAACAGAATAGGAGGTTAAAATAATATGTCGCGCCTTAAGTACTGTCAGACCGTTCACAGAATAATATGAGAATCACAGAATGATACGAGTACAGGTATAAGGATTACAGAATTTGTGATATGGTCTCTACCGTAACATAATACACTAAATACTATAACGTCAGTGCATAGTGCACTAAATGGCGTTACATCCCCCCCTTCCGTGAGTCACTTTGTGTCAGGAACAACTTCGGTGTTGTGTTTTCTTCTTTCTTAAATGTTTATGTGACTGGAGCTGCAACAAAAGGTGATTCTGATTCTTCAATTAAATCCACATTTAATAATCCTGAAATTTGGTTTCCTGTTTCGATTTGAACTTTAATTGAACAGCTGTATTGTTTCTTTGATTGAAATTTCTTTCCAAGAAGCATATCTGTTTATCAAGGAATTAATCTTTTCTTTGTTTTCTTCATCCAAATGATTTGTTTTTTCTTAAAATTTCTTTAACTATAAAATTCTTGAAATTAACTTCTATTTCTGGAGCTAGTATGTTTCTAGCTATCCCATTAATGTCTCCCAAATATCCCATTAATGACTTAGTAATGTCTGTTTCTTTTTTTTGCGATATTGTAAAATTAGACATTCTATCATTCAAGTGTCTCTGAAGTTCCGTAGTATTAACTGTTTTTATTCGATGTTTATTCCAACAATCATCCTGTTTGTGAAATCTGTTTGGTGACCCCAACTTCTCACAAATCTCACAAGGTTTCTTTTCAGATTTAGGATGAAATTTTTCTTTATTTCCTAGCTTTTGTTTGCAAACTACATTATCTACTTTATCAGAATGTTCATTTGAAACTTTTGTATCATATTTTCTAATTTCACTGATCAGGTGCTCTGTACTTTTTATTTCGTTATCTAATTTTTCTTGAATGAAGATTGGTAGACCAATTACAATCAAGTCAATTCTAATTGCCTCAGGCATCTTAGGATCTCGTGATAATAACATTCTCTCTTTTTTCAGAGCATATTCTACCATTGATCCACCTTTATGTCTAAAATTATAAACTAAACGTGCACTTGACCAACCTTTTTCTGAGAAAGTTTTCCTGAATGAGTCCTTAAATACCACCCATGGTGTTTCCAAACCATATTTTATTCTAGCTGACGTATACCATTCTTTTGCGTTTCCATCTGAAAATAATCTTAATATTTCAAACATTTTCTCCTCAGCAATTTCAAACCTTATGCATTCATTCTCAAAATTTTCTAACCATAACTCAGCATTATCATTCCTACCGTTATAATTATCCAAAATGAAATTCTTAGTAATGTCATAAAAGCTTAACTGTGGCCTGTTTGAACTAAGTGTCTCCACTATTTTTCTAATTATTTCTGGAATATCTAAAGATGGAGTTTCAGGTATCTTATTTATTTTTTCTACAACTTCTTCTAGGTAATAATCTTTGAAAACCGGATCAAAATCAGAATCCAGGTATAGATTTGCTATTTCTCTAGGTAGTTCTACTGAAATATTTCGAAACTCACCACTTTTCTTAATACATTTACAAATCTTCTTTATTTTGTTGATGGTTACCAATTCTTCATGAAATTTCAATTCTTGATATTCCACAGGAAACAGGTATACTTTTTCTTTTCCATCTGGACGAATGGTTTTTATTTTCTGAATTATCTTACCATCAACTGCTTCTTCGGCTTGAATTCTCAAGTGGACCAGAACGGAATATTTCTTGTTTTGAGACATTATTACTTGGCGAAAATTCTCGATTTATAATTTAGTTATTTTTCTATTTTATTTAATAGTCAATAACTCTCGATGAATGTTTAAAACTGAAACAAGAATTAATTCAATAAATACAATATTAACTTAATTCTAAAATATAACAAACCTGAAACAAGAATCGAGAATTAAATGTCGATTGAATATTAATCTTTAGCTCTGCGTCCACAAAATATACAAACAGAATAGGAGGTTAAAATAATATGTCGCGCCTTAAGTACTGTCAGACCGTTCACAGAATAATATGAGAATCACAGAATGATACGAGTACAGGTATAAGGATTACAGAATTTGTGATATGGTCTCTACCGTAACATAATACACTAAATACTATAACGTCAGTGCGTAGTGCACTAAATGGCGTTACATCCCCCTTCCGTGAGTCACTTTGTGTCAGGAACAACTTCGGTGTTGTGTTTTCTTCTTTCTTAAATGTTTATGTGACTGGAGCTGCAACAAAAGGTGATTCTGATTCTTCAATTAAATCCACATTTAATAATCCTGAAATTTGGTTTCCTGTTTCGATTTGAACTTTAATTGAACAGCTGTATTGTTTCTTTGATTGAAATTTCTTTCCAAGAAGCATATCTGTTTATCAAGGAATTAATCTTTTCTTTGTTTTCTTCATCCAAATGATTTGTTTTTTCTTAAAATTTCTTTAACTATAAAATTCTTGAAATTAACTTCTATTTCTGGAGCTAGTATGTTTCTAGCTATCCCATTAATGTCTCCCAAATATCCCATTAATGACTTAGTAATGTCTGTTTCTTTTTTTGCGATATTGTAAAATTAGACATTCTATCATTCAAGTGTCTCTGAAGTTCCGTAGTATTAACTGTTTTTATTCGATGTTTATTCCAACAATCATCCTGTTTGTGAAATCTGTTTGGTGACCCCAACTTCTCACAAATCTCACAAGGTTTCTTTTCAGATTTAGGATGAAATTTTTCTTTATTTCCTAGCTTTTGTTTGCAAACTACATTATCTACTTTATCAGAATGTTCATTTGAAACTTTTGTATCATATTTTCTAATTTCACTGATCAGGTGCTCTGTACTTTTTATTTCGTTATCTAATTTTTCTTGAATGAAGATTGGTAGACCAATTACAATCAAGTCAATTCTAATTGCCTCAGGCATCTTAGGATCTCGTGATAATAACATTCTCTCTTTTTTCAGAGCATATTCTACCATTGATCCACCTTTATGTCTAAAATTATAAACTAAACGTGCACTTGACCAACCTTTTTCTGAGAAAGTTTTCCTGAATGAGTCCTTAAATACCACCCATGGTGTTTCCAAACCATATTTTATTCTAGCTGACGTATACCATTCTTTTGCGTTTCCATCTGAAAATAATCTTAATATTTCAAACATTTTCTCCTCAGCAATTTCAAACCTTATGCATTCATTCTCAAAATTTTCTAACCATAACTCAGCATTATCATTCCTACCGTTATAATTATCCAAAATGAAATTCTTAGTAATGTCATAAAAGCTTAACTGTGGCCTGTTTGAACTAAGTGTCTCCACTATTTTTCTAATTATTTCTGGAATATCTAAAGATGGAGTTTCAGGTATCTTATTTATTTTTTCTACAACTTCTTCTAGGTAATAATCTTTGAAAACCGGATCAAAATCAGAATCCAGGTATAGATTTGCTATTTCTCTAGGTAGTTCTACTGAAATATTTCGAAACTCACCACTTTTCTTAATACATTTACAAATCTTCTTTATTTTGTTGATGGTTACCAATTCTTCATGAAATTTCAATTCTTGATATTCCACAGGAAACAGGTATACTTTTTCTTTTCCATCTGGACGAATGGTTTTTATTTTCTGAATTATCTTACCATCAACTGCTTCTTCGGCTTGAATTCTCAAGTGGACCAGAACGGAATATTTCTTGTTTTGAGACATTATTACTTGGCGAAAATTCTCGATTTATAATTTAGTTATTTTTCTATTTTATTTAATAGTCAATAACTCTCGATGAATGTTTAAAACTGAAACAAGAATTAATTCAATAAATACAATATTAACTTAATTCTAAAATATAACAAACCTGAAACAAGAATCGAGAATTAAATGTCGATTGAATATTAATCTTTAGCTCTGCGTCCACAAAATATACAAACAGAATAGGAGGTTAAAATAATATGTCGCGCCTTAAGTACTGTCAGACCGTTCACAGAATAATATGAGAATCACAGAATGATACGAGTACAGGTACAAGGATTACAGAATTTGTGATATGGTCTCTACCGTAACATAATACACTAAATACTATAACGTCAGTGCATAGTGCACTAAATGGCGTTACATATATATATATATATATATATATATATATATATATATATATATATATATATATATATATTACAAGAAAAGTTTCCGTATCGTCTATTATTTAAATCTTCTTTTTTGCGTACTCGGCAGTAGAGGCGAAATTAGGAACACACAATCTTCAATCTGTCCGAATCTATTATTCGGACACTAGTGCGGTCCTTCATCAGGATGCTTAAATTCAACTATAAAAATACAATTCATCAGAACTGCATTGGAAACACTTACATTTGACCTGTGGTAAAAATATAAATGAAAAATATAGATATATTTCAAAAATATAAATGTAGAAATATAGATGACAGATTGAAGATTGTGTGTTTTTAATTTTGCCTCTACTGCCGAGTACCCAAAGAAGAGAATTCAATTCAAATATATATATATATATATATATATATATATATATATATATATATATATATATATATATATATATATATATATATATATATATATATATATATATATATATATATATATATATATATATATATATATATATATATATATATATATATATATATATATATATATATATATATATATATATATATATATATATATATATATATATATATATATATATATATATATATATATATATATATATATGTTATTTTCAATGTCCTTAGCAATAATCGGCTTATTTTGATGTTAAAACTTTTATTTTCGAGGACGTTAATTAATAATTAAATTTTGTGAATAACTATAGATATCAACACAAATGAAAAGAATTGAATTGGCTTTTTCATATTCTCACAAATTCATTTTCATTATTCAGAGGAATATTTCTGGCTTCGCATTCGCTTCGGAGGTTTTATTCATCTTCACCAGGAGGAAACCTCTGAAAAACTCAGAGTAGTTAGTTAGCTAGGTGATTCTTATGGGTGTGATTCGTATATCTATATATATATATATATATATATATATATATATATATATATATATATATATATATATATATATATATATATATACACATAGTTGAGTTATATATACTTATCCAGAATATATGTATTGTTTGAATTGTGTGTGATAAAACCAAAACTTTTCAAATTTCTATCTGGAAACTTTAATATATATTTATTTATTCATTCATGTATCGCTCATATCATAATTTCTGATGTTTTTATTATGAATTTATTAGAAAGCCAATATCTTCAAAATAATTCAATGAAATTTTTTCCTACAAATTCAAGTATGTTTTCTGAATTTTAAATATGAGTTTATATTGGGCTCGATTGAAAATGTATGTATTCGTATCTCGTACTGTTATATATATATATATATATATATATATATATATATATATATATATATATATATATATATATATATATATATATATATATATATATATATATATATATATATATATATATATATATATATATATATATATATATATATATATATATATATATATATATATTTATATATATATATATCTATATATGTATATATATTATTATCGGTCATATTATAATTTCTTAGATTTTCATTAGAAATCCAGTATCTTCAAAATAATTCAATAAAATTTTTTTCTGCAAATTTGAATATATTTTCTATAGGTATATATTTGTTTCCATTTATGTAATAGTTGAACAAGTTTCTGGAAGGCGTTAGTATCATTAGTACTTTTCGGATCTACGATCAAATCAAATTACGATTGTCGCTAATGAGCTTCCGCGTTTGGAAATCACGGAACTGAATAAAACAATAATTAAAAACACATTGATGGATTCAATGTGAAACTCTTAGACAACGCCATGCATGTAGTCGATTTTGAATTTTATAATTAATCAGACTGTTACACACTTATGTTATCATTTTTTCAGTGTCCAATATGGAAATATTCAGGGAAAATGCAACTAGTCAATATACTAATCTCTATAAATATCTGTTTGAAGATCTTGCTGGTGAGTAAAATTTGAATACCTATCTATAGCAGATTTATTTTATCTTGTGGAGATACATTTTTGCATATTTCAATTTATTCTGTGTATGATTTATTGACTGAACACAATACTTGCATGTATTCAGTTCATTGAGCATATTCAACAGATAACGTTGCTTCTGTTAGGTGTATTCCTATAAAAGTGACACACGAAAATCGATAAATCTGTGATCCTACGAATTTAGAGAGAAGACGTCAAATGATTATATTGATTCAAAGTAACATATGAACACTATTCTATTTGCAACTATGTCTCAATAAAATTGTCAGAATGAATATTATTCCATATGTACTCTTATGTCAAACATTTTAAACCACAATCATACTAAATCAACCAAACCAAATCGAGCATTAGAATTTTTATTAATTCAACAAATTTATGCCGAACCGCAAATAGGCCTCTAGTCAATGTACCTTACATAACAATTATTATCATTGAACTACTCGAATTAGAGACAAACACATACACTCATTCCTTCACCGGGATACGAATTCGGATCCTACAGTACCATAACCAGTTTTTTTTTTCGACAAAATTTTTATTTACGAAGTGTAATATGTGGTGTGCACTGCCATATGTAGTATCTTAAACTAGCTTAATCTGATAAATATTCCATTTGACATTATATTATTCTTTTATTCTAGTTCCTACATGTTAGTTTCACTAAAATATGCAATTTGTTTTGACTAACCTTACTATACTCTAGTTGAAAAAGCTGTAAAAAGTTTAAGTTTTGTGGTAATTGAATATTTACATTTCACTAGTGATATTAGTGATAGTATTTCATTATTTTTAGCATCATTTTATATACAGAAAACTATTCAAGAAAAAACTGCTTTTAGTCATTAATTTTCATTTCAAACACTCTCAATCGGAGCTGCTATGATTATATTCATTATCTTTCTCGAAAGATTGGTAGACATTGGTTGGGTAAGTTGCGTACGAGTCTGTCATGTGTTGGTGATTTCTTTCGTCAATTCAATTGACCTCTATCTGTGGTCCACAGAACTTAGCAATTTCATTAGAGTATTCATGAGGGCGTGGTATTTTAGCTTCTTGCTCTAAGACTTCTATTGTGGTGTATCTGCCGATATTGGTAATAACTCTTAGTATTTTATTTAATTTTGAAACACTTCATGGGGTTTGATTTGTCGTACTCACGGTGCACCACAAGGGAACAACGTAGGTCAAGGTTAGTCTTATAAAGGTCATTTTTCGTAGGTCCGTATGCTTTACAAATTGTGGTTTTAATATGTTTCCCGTAATGGAGTCTTCTATGCAGTTCAACTTCAAGATATTTCACCGATTATGATGATAGAGTTTTGTAACCGTCTACAGAGAAAGAGATGTCAATATTTTGTTATTTATAATCATTGGTAATTTGCGTCAAAAAATTATTTGTTTGTTTTCTGTTTTCTTCAACCTAATTTTCCATTCCTTTTGATATTCCGAGATATTACCGATGTGAAATTTCATCAGACAATTTGACTTGAATTCACAGAATTGACAGAGAATTCACTTTGCCGCTTGGGCATATGTTGCTGTGTCACCAAACAGAGCAATTTTTGTGTATCGAGAATGAGGGATATCATGTATATCGATATTGAATAATTTAGGACCCAGCACATATCCTTGAGGATAAGTACTCATATACTTGAGTACATATCCTCAAGGATATGTTCTCATATCCTCATAATTATTATATATAATTAAATATTATGAATATACTAATGCATATCTGAATGTGATATACTGATATGAATTAATATTCACTTTCGCGATCATCTGCCTGTTTTCAAATACGAATGTATAAATTTCATTACGTGAGTTGGAAATTCCAATTTCATCAAGTTACATAACTACCCCAGTAACGGGACCCTGTCGAACGCTTTTTCGATATACAACAGCATGTTTACAGTGTTTTCTTCTGGTTTAAATTCAAAACAATATTATTCACAATTCTGGCCACTTGTTGGATAGTGTTATGATTCTTTTTGAATCCAAATAGAAAATTGTCATGCAATTTCAACCATTCATCGTTCTGAGAATCCTTTTCTCACATATCTCCGATATGTGAGAAAATGATTCTTAGAAAATACGGATAATCAACAATCAGGTCGATAATTGCAGGTACTCCTATCTTCGCCTGATATGAGAACTACAAGAGATGTTTTCAATTTTTAGGCTAATATCAAAACATTAGCGTCATTCAGTGTACCACTACAGTCAGTTGTTTTCTTGGCTAAGCCACAGAGGTGAGGTATTGTAGTTATATCAACAGATAATTTCGGAATTTATTGCGATGAGATTATCATAACTGAATTTTATAGTAATTTTTTTCCGATATTAACACATTCACTGCCAATACTTATTTAATAATTCTGTCCAGAAGCCAATAACTTTTTTGTGAAGAATTAATCGCATAAGGTTTATATAAACATGTTACAGCGCGAAAAGCCCCGTATATTGATTTTTTCTGTGAGAAATGTGACTCAGGGGTTGCATTACTGGCCGCTCCGAACGGTTTAATCATGATAAGGTCGATGACCCAACCCTTGAGTCATTAAAATGATAAATAATGATTATACAGTTAATGTATTTTTTTTGAGCTATTTCATTTTATTATGGAATAATTTTATCAGTTTGGGTGTTAGATTGTGTATATGCGGTAACACCGAATGGTAGATATTCTGGGCTGTTGTTGCTGATAATTTCCTGGTTCCATTATGTTGCTGCAAGCTCTCATTAATTTATTGATCGGTTTGAGTGGATAACTATTATCAAGCAGAGTTGTCCTGAATATTGGTATATTTTTGTGATACAATTCGGGTTGGAAAATATTTCTTATACGTCTTTTGAACTCTAGTGTGAAACTATTTTTCGTTTTGAATGGATGGTAGGAAAATTAATTTATGTAACGTCCGGAATAAGTGTTTTTTTGGTACCAGTCTAGCATTATGCTGGTATTTTTTCTTATCATTAAGGTATCTAGAAATGTAATGCTATTATTATTTTCTACTTCAAAAATTTTTCGGTGAATTTTATCGAGGGGTGATAAGCAATGAATAAGTGCAAATTATTTCGTCGACGAATTTTTTTTGGAGGGATATCTCAAAAAAAAGAGTAGTAGAGTCCATTATGTATTGTGCGATAACTAGGAAAAGAGAGTTTCACACGGGTGTTCCAAAAACTTGTTGATAATATACACCATCAATCACAAAATAATTACTATAGAAGATAAATATTAATAATTCTAAGTGGTTTCGGTGGATATGCTCGTGAAATGATTGATTTTTTTCCAGTGTTTTTTATTGATTTTGTACTAGGTTCCAGGGGTACGTTCCCCACGGGTTTGTTCCCCAGCTTCCCATGGGTGTTCCAAAAACTTGTTGATAGTATACACCATCAATCACAAAGTCATCACTGTGGAAGATGAATGCTGATAATTCTGAAGTAGTTTCGGTAGATATTCTCGTGAAATTTTTGATTTTTTGCCAGTGTTTTTTAATGATTTTGTACTAAGCTCCAGGAGTATGTTCGAAAATGAAGAAACAATATCTAAACTAATTATTACGTAGTTCTGTGGAATGGCTTTGGAAAAATCGAAGCTGTCTTTCATATCATATGATTTTTTTCTGTCATATGCAGCTGTGAAAGTATCTACTAGAAATTTCGATAATTTGTTTCAATTGTGGAAATTATTGGACGTAGGGAAAGTTCAGGTTAATGTATTTTTGGTATGCCGTAAAATCTAGGAGCTACCGAATTGTAAATTGTCAGATGTTCCGCAATTTTAACACAGGTTTCTTGATCTCAAATCTTTGATTGAATCAAATATTTTTCGGCACTGAAATACAATATAAAATTCTGGTGGAGATAAACAGTTGTTCACTCGAAATATTCAACGGAATAAATGGGATATATGTACCAAGTCTAAACTTAGCCTTAATAGTATACTACAGGCCCCAACCTTTAGTAAATTTCAAAGACGTATGGTACCACGTACTACACTCCGTTTACACAGTTCAATAATGGAATAAATATTTTTGTTGCTGGTGATTTTAATACTAACTTTTTGGTTCCTTGACGGAATCCATTGGAAAAGTGAACCATTTTGTCACGTTTCGTCTCAAAAGGAAAATAAATACATATACAAGGGAACATTATAATGGTTCAAGAACATGCATAGACAACATTTTTAGTAATATAATGTACATTCTAGTATACACTTATAAAACAAATATATCCGATCACTTCGCATTAATACATAAAATTGAAAAATGCAAAACCAACATAAATGAGACGAAGGCAATCAGAGAATTATGTAAACAAAACTTTGAAAAACTGAAATCAAGTCTTGAAACTGAAGAATGGTAAGAAGTATACAAAACTGAGAATGCAAACAAAAAATTCGATCACTTTATGAACAAACTGGGCCTACACTTTAACAGCAGTATTCCTAAAATACATCAAGAATCAAGAACTAAAACAAGTCGAAGACCATCAAAAAGCACTCTTGTAAATAAAGGAAACCCTTAATTTTATTAGAGAGGTTTATATTGAAAATAAGGACCCAGACATTTTGGAACAATTCAAAAAATAGGAATCTTCCTTCATTAGACATGCACAATGGGAAAAAATAAAAAAACGATAAGAGAATAGTGATGGCTCAAAATAAACAGAATATGACATGAAAAATAATCGATGAAGAAATTGCCGAAAGAAAAGGGGTGCTAGGGGTGATTCACCATCTGCAGAAAGTCTTAACAAATTCTTCACAACTGTTGCAGCTTCCATTATTCAAACTATACCAGAAGCTAAGAATGTAACAAGTAGCTACTTGAAAATTAAACGTGACTACAGATCATTATTCTTCAAACCTGTTATCAAAGAAGATGTTTGTAAATATATTCACAAAACTCACCAAAGACCACATAAGACATATTTGAAATAACTGCTGTATGAATCAAAAATATTATGAATTATATAGCAGAACCATTAACTGACATTATAAATGCAATCTTTGAGCAAGGTATATTTCCAGATAAAATGAACCAATTGCGATACTAACTAAAGTAAAATAAAAATATAAAGAATGTAAATATATACGGAATGAAAAAATATAAGGAATGGTTATGACAGAACAGATAATGTCATTTACTCCAACAGAATGTGTTATCAGAGACACAATGTGGCCTTCGACATAACAAGTCCAAAAAAGCCTTCGCCTGAATGTCTCACGACATTTTCCTAACGAAAAGTGAACACTATGGAATTAAGGCTTTAGCACTATCGTTGGTGAAATCATTTTTAGCGCATCGCTTCCAGGTTGTGCGAACAAGGAAACAAACCAGTACAATGATGCCTCAAAAACATGGAATATCGCAAGCATCAATATTGGGTCCTCTTTTTTTCATAATATATATTATGACTTACCAGGAAACGTAATGTGTCAGACGATTTCATATGCAGAAGATAATTACCTACATTGAAAGAGCAAATGGCAGATATCAATTGGACAGCATGAGAATTGTTCAATGCGAATCAATTATGCTTGAACAGGGACGAAACTAGAACTCTGCTATTTACATCTTCAAAACGAACTGAATCATATTGTACTGCTACTTTTCTTGGTGTTGTTATGGATAGAAGGGCATGGGCAAGTCACTACGAAAAAATCATCTCACGAGCTGGATAATTTGAAATTTTCCATAAGACACTTAGGACAAATTGTCAAATTGGATTCAGCTCTGCAGTTCTATTTCGCACTTTTCCATTCAAGAATGGTCTATGTTTCGGAAATATGGAGTATGTCTGTTCACGTTTTCAAGATCTTAGTTGCTCAAAAAGAAGCATTAATAGCTTTGAAGGGTGTGAGTAGTGAAACACACTGTAAACCATTATTCGTCAAATATAGGGGTACTCACTGTCATATCAGATCTTGCATTCAGATTGATTGTGACTGTTAAGCAAAATATCACATTATTTGAGACTCTAGCAGGACGATAACCATATAACATCCGTAGCAGTAAACATTTTGACATACCTAGACTGAAAACTAGTTATAAACAGGCAACTGGCATTGCTATATAACAAAATAGCACAACCATGGAGAACAACATCTGTAAGATCACTCAAAAAACCATTGGAAGAATATTTCATACAGAACCCTTTTTATAGCGTAGAAGTGATTGATATTGATGAATATGAACAACCTTGAATTGTAAATTACTTTGACTTGACTGTTGTACAGTTTGAATAAATTATTATTATATAAATATAATGATGATGTTTGCTTTTAAACGTTAAATAATACACGAACTGTTTCCCTGTAAATAACAAAGATTTTTATTATTTTAATAAGATGACATCTAACTCTAAATATAAATTTCACCTGTAAATAACATTCAACCGCTCAATGGTTGACACAAATAATTATATAACACAGAAGTGACTGTGAAATGAGGAAAGGATCATGTGCTTTTACAGACCACCATTTGAAAACGGGACATAACTTTAGATTCGGAGATTTCGGAAGAAAACTAAAACAACAGGAATCGTCTTTTTCTTGAAATGCATCACATCAGTAAAGGACAAAATGCAATAAATTATAAAACAGATACAAATCAACTGAGTAGCATTTATTGTAACATTTTAAAAAAGATTTAACACTTGGTCCTCTGAGCTTGTTCGTTCCCTTCAGAACGGCGCCGGCGTAGCAAAGTCGAAGGTGTACGAACCTGTAGTTGACAAAAATACATAATACCAAAAGACAGTCCTGCAAAGGAAGTCACCACTTTGAGGCTCCCACATGAACTCATTGGATTAGGAGATTTGGTCTTTGCTTCGCCTTTGCGGAGACTATTTATCTTTCACTGAATCTTCATCCGAGAATGTGAACGTAAATGGAAGAAGCTTAACCAGGGGGAAAGCATGAACAAATTAAATTTTCAGAACATCCTGAGATTGAAGGCAGCTGTTCACACTTGTTTATATCTTGTTCACTCTTTTCGGAACAACAAAGCCAAGTTCAAGGTGTAGAAACCAGGAGATGGAAAAGAGTACAGCACCAAAAGAACACTCCTCTGATGGAATTATATAGTCTTATATAGAAAATATGTTTTTTAATATACAAAAATTACGAAATGTTTACAACCCATTCAATGAATGTTAAAAATGGTTTTGTTTCAAATTCATTTGTTTCGTTTTTTCGTTACCCTCACTTGAGAAATACCATACAAAATGCTGCTGAAGTCTTTCAATAATCTGTTCTGTCTCTATTTCAGATCCGCGAGTACAAAATTGGTTCCTCATGAATTCACCTTTTGGTATACTTACCATTGTTGGAGGATACCTTTATTTCACGTTGTATTTTGGCCCAAAATACATGGAGAATAGAAAGCCATACGAACTGACCAGAGTTATGATTTTTTATAATTTCTTGCAGATGTTACTCAGTGCATATATCATGTTAGACGTAAGTACTTAATGAAGTGTATATATATATATATATATATATATATATATATATATATATATATATATATATATATATATATATATATATATATATATATATATATATATATATATATATATATATATATATATATATATATATATATATATATAAATAAGTAGACATTATTTTCTCTAAAGACACATTGACACTAATTAATTGAAGACACTGATGACCCACGATAATACAGAAAATGAATAACTATTAACAATAATAATAATTAATAACAAAGCATTTCATCTTTTCCATCGAATGAGAAAGATTGTGTTAGAATGAGAATAGTCAATGGTAGTTACCAAGAATAACGAGTCTTGAAAAAAATTCGTGAATGTTTGAAAACCGTATAAAATATAAGATATTGCCGTGATATATCGAATCTTTTGAAATAATTTGTACGAAATGTTTTTCTGTTCTTTCCGTTTCTAAATGATTCCATGAGTTTTTGAAGAGATATGTATGTATATCTCACCTACTCTACGACGAGTTACTTCTCACTACACATTCCATTCCTTTTTGAACGTTTTTTTGATTTTCAATGATATTTCTTTGAATTTACTCATATTTTCCGTACCAACTACAATAAATTATGACCGTATGCAGTATTAGCATTCAGCACGGTTGATATTCGCAGAGTTTTATTCGAGAATTGAATCTTTTTTGATCACATTCGTGATATTCAGTTTGCGGAATGAAAACATAATATAAATAAAATTGAAGAAGTAGGTGCATTCGTCAAGAGATCATCAAATTTTCTCAATCCAGTGTTGAATGAATTAGTTGATAAGTTGAAACATTGAGAGATTTTCAGTTGGAGTTGTAAACTAATCTTTCTTTTTTCCATAAAAATTTTCGGTGAACGACAATTGACTTCAATCCAGTTGCAGTTATACCTTAAAAAATTTTCACAAGATATTCCGAATATCAACGCATTGCCTTATTTTCTGTCATTAATTTCGCGCATTCATCGAGAAAACGGGCTGCGAAAACATGGGGTTTTTACCGGAGGTTGTCGAAGCCTTTCTGAGTACTAATAATTTCTACTTTATGTCCTATTTCAAATTTTGGCATCATTCTTTCATTTATTTCTAGTGATCATTGAGTTTTTTCGCAATTTTTGCTTCTGAATTTTTGATCAGTAGTCTCTTTGTGCTTGCTATGTGCCGGTAGTGATACTCAAGCATTTGATTTATAATTTCGTTCCGATTACTGATATTATTGTTAATATCATATTCTATAATACAAAATTGTTTTGCATATTTCAATGGAAATCACTTAAATTTAATGAATGTTTGTTGAAGTCTTGATGAAATCATGTTGATTATAATGATAAAAAACTATTGACTTGATTCATCGAAAGTTTTTGTTTGAGCAAGCCAAGTGATTTCATTCAATGTAGAGAAATTTAAGTTGACTTATAGCTGCGGACCAGTATTAAAACATATACTACACAATGAAATATTTTCTGAATTGAAGTAAACCAAAAAATTTTAACTGTAATGAGGTTTGTGTCAGTCTAATTTTTAATCTAGATATTATACTATATCCTCAGTTCTCTATTATAGTCTCAATTCTTTCATTTCTTTTTATCAACCTACTTCTATCATCTGGAAGTATTTTCCGAAGCCTTTTCTAAATTTCTGTCGGTGCGAGAGCCAGCTAGTTAGAGATTTTCCTGTCGAATTCGTGGGATTTCAATCTCAGGTTTCCGATGTTGACTCGTTTTTCTCGGTACTTGAAGAGCTTTCTCCTGTACAGCTTGACATTAAAGCAGACTACACATCTTACCATGCGGTGATCACTTCCTGCGTCAAAGTGTTTCAGCACACCACAATGACGAAGGCTCCGTTTTCTGTTCAGAAGTATGTAGTCAAGTTACTTTTTGATGTTGTTAGGCCCATGCCAAGTCCATTTCCAGGATGGCTTCTTCTGAACCATGCTACTCGCCACAACAAGCAAACAAGCCTCCGCAAACTCTATAATTCTGCTTCATTGATCATTTCGCATGTCATAACCGAAACCTCCAACCAGCTGCTCTCCCAAATGTTTTTTTCCAATTTCAGCTTTGAAGTCACCTATATATGCGCCGCTGCTTTCATGAAGGTGTTGTTCGTAGAAAATCGCGACCTGATCGTCAGTGTAGGAACTCATTGTAGCACAGACCTGAATAATCATGAGCTTGTATCGCGGTGATATGGTCATCTCGATTTAGGAGACTCTATCTGAGGTGCTGTCGTATCTGGTGATAAGATGTTTCTTTCGTCGATTCACAGTGAAACCTGTACCACTGCTTTTTTCGGTATCAGTTCCTCGGTAGTAGAAAATGTGGTCACTCCTCAACTCCATCAGACCTTCGCCCTTTCTTCTCACCTCAGAGAGACCAACGAAATCCCATTTGATATTACTGAGTTCGTTCTCAAGCTCTAGAAGTTTTGCTTCGCTTGAAAGCGTTCAACAGTTGTACGTGCAGATGTGGAGTTGTGTGTGTTGATTCTTTTTCGTACGCAGACTGGAAATCAAGTTGTGCCTCCCCCAGAATCCATGAGGCAGACTGAATTATCAGTGTGAGATTCTGAACTGGTTCCACTAACTCTACCCATCTGGAGTATTTTGTGTTTCAAGCTTGACATATTCATAGGGGCATTTGGCAATAAAACGCTACGCTTGCCAGGCGGGTTAGCGAGTTTAACTTCAGCCGCCCAATGTGGGTACAGACGGTGTTTGTAGCCAATGTTCGTTCAGACGCTACTAGTGACACTGGTAGTCTCCGGCCAGACTCCATCAATATATATATATATATATATATATATATATATATATATATATATATATATATATATATATTGAAAGTTTTTAGCATTAACAGGCTTTTTTAATATGAAAAAGTTCATTTCTGTTGACGTTCCGTTGTTATATTACAATTATTACTTTGTCAAAACTAATGAATAATTGAATTTATGAGTTACTATGGATATCATAGTAACTCATAAATTCAATTATTCATTAGTTTTGACAAAGTTGTAATATAACAACGAAACGTCAACAGAAATAAACTTTTTCATATTAAAAAAGCCTGTTAATGCTAAAAACTTTCAAAATAAATACCTCAAACAGGCAATAAATCAATTTCAAGATATATATATATATATATATATATATATATATATATATATATATATATATATATATATATATATATATATATATAAAATATATATATATATATATATATATATATATATATATATATATATATATATATATATATATATATATATATATATATATATATATATATATATATATATATATATATATATATATATATATATATATATATATATATATATATATATATATATATATATATATATATATATATATATATATATATATATATATATATATATATATATATATAAATATATATATATATATATATATATATATATATATATATATATATATATATATATATATATATATATATATATATATATATATATATATATATATATATATATATATATATAGAAATCAGTCTGTGTTGTTAAACATTGCCGACAGATTTCTGTGGTGTTCGAATGAAATATCCACAAAGCCTCACGTACTCTCACTAACGTTGTCATGAGTAGAAATCTAGAACGCTAGGGAGAGTTTGTTCGTCTTTTCTTTGATAGTGGTAGCTCACGTGAATTTTCACAAGTTGTTCGCCTCATTCGGATCTAAGACCTGTGGGCGTTTTGAAAGTCATCGATTCTTGATTAAATACCGACTGATGATTCATAATAATGATGAATCAATTGTATCCTATTATCATTCAACAAGATCGATGATTTTTTTGGAGCGCATTTAATATTCACTCACGAAAGTATAGGTTCGTTCTCCTTGACAAAATTTGTTCAGAATAGTCTCAGTATTTACTACTATATATATATATATATATATATATATATATATATATATATATATATATATATATATATATATATATATATATATATATATATATATATATAGTTTTCAATATATATATTCATATTTATAGTTCGTTCTCGTTGACAACAATTGTGTAGACAGCTCCCTGAGAATTTTATTCAGATAAGAGTCTCAGTATTTACTAGTATTGAATGACTTGTGAATCTTTGAACTAGCTACACTTTTGCCCGCTAGGGCGTGATCTGCACCGTTTAGGCATGGGATCATTCGTACACATTGCAGACAATTTTCTGTAGTGCTCGAATGAAATATCTACAAAGCCTTCTACTCTCACTCTTGTTGTCATGAGTAGGAATCTTGAACGGCAGGGAGAGTTTATACGTCCTTTCTCCGATAGAGGGAGCCCAAGTGAATATTTCACTCAGTAAAACTGTCCTCAGTTTGGCATAGGACCTATGTTCGTTTTGAAAGTCATCGATTCTTGATTGATTGATTAAATATGGACTGATGATTCATAATAATGATGAAACAATTTTATCCTATTATCATTCAACAAAATCGATGAACTTCTCGGAACGCTCTTAATTTTCACTCTTGAAAGTGATGGGTTCGTTCTCGTTGACAACAATTGTGTAGACAGCTCCCTGAGAATTTTATTTGAAATATTTCGATATTTCGATTAAGAGTCTCAGTATTTACTAGTATTGAATGACTTGTGAATCTTTGAATCTATATATATATATATATATATATATATATATATATATATATATATATATATATATATATATATATATATATATATATATATATATATATATATATATATATATATATATATATATATATATATATATATATATATATATATATATATATATATATATATATATATATATATATATATATATATATATATATATATATATATATCCACTGCTAAGATAGAGTGAGAATATAAAAATATGTTTTGGAATGATTTTCAGAATTTCAGTTGATACAGAATTGTCAAAATTGTATTCTCATTGAATGAATTCATTTGTTTTAGCATTTAGACAGCTCTTGGTTGGGAAGATATAGCTGGAGGTGTCAGCCTGTAGACTATTCTTGGACACCCCATGCCTTGCGAGTAAGTAAAGTTATATCGAGAAGAAATATTATATATAGATATTCATATATAAAAATAGCTAGGATAATCATATATAATAATAGAGCTAGGAAATTCGTTAAATGCATTAAATCCTCAAAATCCACAAAATATACTATTTCTGGATTTAGAACGCTTACAAACTTTTATGCAGACATTTTTTGTATTATAACCGCGCACATTTTTTCACTCTATATGGGACGAGTTTGTTTCTAATTTCAAATAAGAATATATTTATGTAGCATAAAGTATTCTCTGTTATGACTGATATCAGTTCTAAGCAATTTAACATGCTCTCGATTGAAGTATATTTATTACATCTCAAAATTGTTGGTGTAATTGTTTACATTGTACACACAAGTGATTGGCCTTCAGCCTTCTAGGGTGTTGAAATTTTTGACCATTAAGTAATATGTAGGGTAATTCGAAACAATATAAAAGACGGTTGTCGAATAATGTTAGTTCTGTTATTATCACTGCATGAACTCTAATTGTAAGTGCTTTTATATTTTCTACATATTGAAATTGATTATTGTAGTCATTACTTTGCAGCTTATTTTTTCTCACTTTCAACTCTTCACTAGACCGATTATCCGCGTTACCTAAATTCTATATATATATGTATATATATATATATATATATATATATATATATATATATATATATATATATATATATATATATATATATATATATATATATATATATATATATATATATATATATATATATATATATATATATATATATATATATATATATATATATATATATATATATATATATATATATATATATATATATATATATAACATATAAAATGTAAAGATGTAAAGCAATAGAAATAAAAATCGTGGAAGGTCTCAGTACATTGGTGGTAACAGCTGTATATAGGTCTCATGATCTAGTGGATATTGAGTTTTTGAATAGCCTTTTCCCGTATTTTGGGGGGGTGTCTTACAGAGCTTCATTTCATGCAATTATTGGAGACTTCAATATAGATATACTGAATGAAAGTGACGTAGCATCTCAGTATATGGATCTTTTGTATGAGAATGGGTTTAAGGCTATGATTACCTCAATCAAACGACCAGAAAGTGGAACATGTCTGGATCACATCTTTCTAAAGACTAAAAATAATGGAGTAAATTGTAAATCTTATACTGTTAAGCTTGGTATAACGGATCATCATTCCACCATAATAGATATACCCCTTGAAGATCAAAGAAAACTTAATAACAACCAACCCAGTTATAAATATTTTACAGATTATAAGCAGATGATCAGAAACTTAAATAAATTTAACTGGACCAGATTTTATGAAATAGTTGATATAAATGAATGTGCAGATTTCCTTATTGATACTATAAAAAAAAATCGAAAGATCTACAAAAAAAGTCAAAATGAAAAATTTCAATAAAAAGAGGAAAACTTGGATCACTATGGGACTTGTAAATTCAATCACAAGAAGAAACGAATTATTTAGAGTATACAGACAGGACCAAAATAACATACAATTGAAAAGAGAATATACAACATATAGAAATAGACTTCATAATCTTTTGAAAATAGCGAAAGAAAAGTATTTTAAAAAAAAATCGACAACTGCGGTTCTGACAGCGGAGCACTTTGGAAAACCGTTAAAACTGTTAACGAAAATTTTTACAGAAGAACAGGAAGAAGCGAGGTTATAGGCTCTGCTGGAGATTTGGTTACAGAAAAAGCTGATATTGTTGAAGAGTTTAATGACTTCTTTTCTTCTGTCGGAAAAAATCTTGCAGAGGGTATTCGTAAACCTGTAAGAACAAAAATAAAGAGAATGTCTGTGAGGGACTCGCTTTTTCTTGCACCGACAACTCAGCATGAAGTCAGTGAAATGATCAAATCATTGAAAACCAATAAAACTCCAGGAACAGACGGAATACGATCAGAAACTTTGAAAGAAATATCAGAAGAAATATCGCCTCCTTTAACATACTTAATAAACAAAATAATGGTATCGGGTGAGGTGCCTAAGGCATTTAAAGTAGGTATCATAAAACCTTTATATAAGAGTGGCGACAAAAACGTATTATCGAATTACCGAGCCATCACGCTAATAAGCTCACTAACAAAAATTTTCGAAAAAGTGTTAAAGAAGCGACTGATAGAATATTTGGAAAAGCACCATTTGATTTCTCCGAGACAGTTTGGCTTCCGAAAAAATTTTTCAACACAGGACGCAGCCGTGTTCTTGACGTCCAAAATATATCGAAGCCTTGAAAAGGGAAAAAAATCGATGGCTGTATTCTTAGACCTTGCGAAGGCCTTCGATATAGTTCATCATGGGCAGTTGTTGCAGGTGTTGTGGGATATTGGTTTGAGGGGAATTGTGGGCGATTTAATGACAAGTTACCTGAAAGGTAGGGAGCAGTATGTAAAAATTGATTCAACTTGTAGTAGGAAGAATATTGTAGAGTATGGTGTCCCGCAGGGTACGGTGTTAGGTCCTGTTTTTTTCATAATATACATGAATTGTATACTTAATGTTGACTCAGCAGGTGAGATATCAAGTTTTGCAGATGACACTGTAATCTTTTACGAAGATGAAACATAGGAAAATTTGAAGGGGAAGGTGGAAACAGATTTGGGCCATTTGATTGACGCATTCAGTGGTATGTTTTTGACAGTTAATTTTAATAAAACGGGTTTTTTGGCCTTCAGCTGTCTTGCATCTAATGTCCCCAAATATGATTAATTGAGAATTTTTAAAGGTGATACAGTTATAGAAATCTTAATGAAGGATCAAGTAAAGTATCTTGGTATTATAATTGACAGACATATGAGATGGAATTCTCATATAAGTGGCAAGGTGTCTGGCTTGAGGGGACTACTGCAAAATTTTAGATTTCTAAGACAAGTTCTAGACCTGAAAAGACTGAAAGTAATTTATTATGCTTTGAATAAAATAATTATTCTAAGAATTATATTTAATGCAGGCAAACTTAAATTAAGTAAAAGAAGAAACTTACGTTGAAAACCTACACATTTTTTTATATAACAGCCGTTTACATATGTTTCAAGGTTATTGCCTATCGTCAGAACGGCGTAGTTCAAGTTAAAGATGAAAGTACTTGAAGAGATATATAAAAAATTAATATATAAAACACGAAACACAGTTTCGTACACGTTTCATACACCCAAAACATTTGGGAAGAGTCAACACAACGTTGCAGACGACAATGAAATACCGTCCGGCTATTATGAGACTTTTATAGTTTCGGAACTACCCAGATAATCTTAACAATAAAATAATTATTCTAAGAATTATATTTAATGCAGGCAAACTTAAATTAAGTAAAAGAAGAAACTTACGTTGAAAACCTACACATTTTTTTATATAACAGCCGTTTACATATGTTTCAAGGTTATTGCCTATCGTCAGAACGGCGTAGTTCAAGTTAAAGATGAAAGTACTTGAAGAGATATATAAAAAAATTAATATATAAAACACGAAACACAGTTTCGTACACGTTTCATACACCCAAAACATTTGGGAAGAGTCAACACAACGTTGCAGACGACAATGAAATACCGTCCGGCTATTATGAGACTTTTATAGTTTCTGGAACTACCCAGATAATCTTAACAATAAAATAATTATTCTAAGAATTATATTTAATGCAGGCAAACTTAAATTAAGTAAAAGAAGAAACTTACGTTGAAAACCTACACATTTTTTTATATAACAGCCGTTTACATATGTTTCAAGGTTATTGCCTATCGTCAGAACGGCGTAGTTCAAGTTAAAGATGAAAGTACTTGAAGAGATATATAAAAAATTAATATATAAAACACGAAACACAGTTTCGTACACGTTTTATACACCCAAAACATTTGGGAAGAGTCAACACAACGTTGCAGACGACAATGAAATACCGTCCGGCTATTATGAGACTTTTATAGTTTCTGGAACTACCCAGATAATCTTAACAATAAAATAATTATTCTAAGAATTATATTTAATGCAGGCAAACTTAAATTAAGTAAAAGAAGAAACTTACGTTGAAAACCTACACATTTTTTTATATAACAGCCGTTTACATATGTTTCAAGGTTATTGCCTATCGTCAGAACGGCGTAGTTCAAGTTAAAGATGAAAGTACTTGAAGAGATATATAAAAAATTAATATATAAAACACGAAACACAGTTTCGTACACGTTTTATACACCCAAAACATTTGGGAAGAGTCAACACAACGTTGCAGACGACAATGAAATACCGTCCGGCTATTATGAGACTTTTATAGTTTCTGGAACTACCCAGATAATCTTAACAATAAAATAATTATTCTAAGAATTATATTTAATGCAGGCAAACTTAAATTAAGTAAAAGAAGAAACTTACGTTGAAAACCTACACATTTTTTTATAACAGCCGTTTACATATGTTTCAAGGTTATTGCCTATCGTCAGAACGGCGTAGTTCAAGTTAAAGATGAAAGTACTTGAAGAGATATATAAAAAATTAATATATAAAACACGAAACACAGTTTCGTACACGTTTTATACACCCAAAACATTTGGGAAGAGTCAACACAACGTTGCAGACGACAATGAAATACCGTCCGGCTATTATGAGACTTTTATAGTTTCTGGAACTACCCAGATAATCTTAACAATAAAATAATTATTCTAAGAATTATATTTAATGCAGGCAAACTTAAATTAAGTAAAAGAAGAAACTTACGTTGAAAACCTACACATTTTTTTATATAACAGCCGTTTACATATGTTTCAAGGTTATTGCCTATCGTCAGAACGGCGTAGTTCAAGTTAAAGATGAAAGTACTTGAAGAGATATATAAAAAATTAATATATAAAACACGAAACACAGTTTCGTACACGTTTTATACACCCAAAACATTTGGGAAGAGTCAACACAACGTTGCAGACGACAATGAAATACCGTCCGGCTATTATGAGACTTTTATAGTTTCTGGAACTACCCAGATAATCTTAACAATAAAATAATTATTCTAAGAATTATATTTAATGCAGGCAAACTTAAATTAAGTAAAAGAAGAAACTTACGTTGAAAACCTACACATTTTTATATAACAGCCGTTTACATATGTTTCAAGGTTATTGCCTATCGTCAGAACGGCGTAGTTCAAGTTAAAGATGAAAGTACTTGAAGAGATATATAAAAAATTAATATATAAAACACGAAACACAGTTTCGTACACGTTTTATACACCCAAAACATTTGGGAAGAGTCAACACAACGTTGCAGACGACAATGAAATACCGTCCGGCTATTATGAGACTTTTATAGTTTCTGGAACTACCCAGATAATCTTAACAATAAAATAATTATTCTAAGAATTATATTTAATGCAGGCAAACTTAAATTAAGTAAAAGAAGAAACTTACGTTGAAAACCTACACATTTTTTTATATAACAGCCGTTTACATATGTTTCAAGGTTATTGCCTATCGTCAGAACGGCGTAGTTCAAGTTAAAGATGAAAGTACTTGAAGAGATATATAAAAAATTAATATATAAAACACGAAACACAGTTTCGTACACGTTTATACACCCAAAACATTTGGGAAGAGTCAACACAACGTTGCAGACGACAATGAAATACCGTCCGGCTATTATGAGACTTTTATAGTTTCTGGAACTACCCAGATAATCTTAACAATAAAATAATTATTCTAAGAATTATATTTAATGCAGGCAAACTTAAATTAAGTAAAAGAAGAAACTTACGTTGAAAACCTACACATTTTTTTATATAACAGCCGTTTACATATGTTTCAAGGTTATTGCCTATCGTCAGAACGGCGTAGTTCAAGTTAAAGATGAAAGTACTTGAAGAGATATATAAAAAAATTAATATATAAAACACGAAACACAGTTTCGTACACGTTTTATACACCCAAAACATTTGGGAAGAGTCAACACAACGTTGCAGACGACAATGAAATACCGTCCGGCTATTATTATAGTTTCTGGACTTTTAATTTTTTAGATCTTTAACTTGAACTAGCCGTTCAATAGGCAATAACTTGAAACATATGTAAACGGCTGTTATATAAAAAAATGTGTAGGTTTTCAACGTAAGTTTCTTCTTTTACTTAATTTAAGTTTGCCTGCATTAAATATAATTCTTAGAATAATTATTTTATTGTTAAGATTATCTGGGTAGTTCCAGAAACTATAAAAGTCTCATAATAGCCGGACGGTATTTCATTGTCGTCTGCAACGTTGTGTTGACTCTTCCCAAATGTTTTGGGTGTATAAAACGTGTACGAAACTGTGTTTCGTGTTTTATATATTAATTTTTTATATATCTCTTCAAGTACTTTCATCTTTAACTTGAACTACGCCGTTCTGACGATAGGCAATAACCTTGAAACATATGTAAACGGCTGTTATATAAAAAAATGTGTAGGTTTTCAACGTAAGTTTCTTCTTTTACTTAATTTAAGTTTGCCTGCATTAAATATAATTCTTAGAATAATTATTTTATTGTTAAGATTATCTGGGTAGTTCCAGAAACTATAAAAGTCTCATAATAGCCGGACGGTATTTCATTGTCGTCTGCAACGTTGTGTTGACTCTTCCCAAATGTTTTGGGTGTATAAAACGTGTACGAAACTGTGTTTCGTGTTTTATATATTAATTTTTTATATATCTCTTCAAGTACTTTCATCTTTAACTTGAACTACGCCGTTCTGACGATAGGCAATAACCTTGAAACATATGTAAACGGCTGTTATATAAAAAAATGTGTAGGTTTTCAACGTAAGTTTCTTCTTTTACTTAATTTAAGTTTGCCTGCATTAAATATAATTCTTAGAATAATTATTTTATTGTTAAGATTATCTGGGTAGTTCCAGAAACTATAAAAGTCTCATAATAGCCGGACGGTATTTCATTGTCGTCTGCAACGTTGTGTTGACTCTTCCCAAATGTTTTGGGTGTATAAAACGTGTACGAAACTGTGTTTCGTGTTTTATATATTAATTTTTTATATATCTCTTCAAGTACTTTCATCTTTAACTTGAACTACGCCGTTCTGACGATAGGCAATAACCTTGAAACATATGTAAACGGCTGTTATATAAAAAAATGTGTAGGTTTTCAACGTAAGTTTCTTCTTTTACTTAATTTAAGTTTGCCTGCATTAAATATAATTCTTAGAATAATTATTTTATTGTTAAGATTATCTGGGTAGTTCCAGAAACTATAAAAGTCTCATAATAGCCGGACGGTATTTCATTGTCGTCTGCAACGTTGTGTTGACTCTTCCCAAATGTTTTGGGTGTATAAACGTGTACGAAACTGTGTTTCGTGTTTTATATATTAATTTTTTATATATCTCTTCAAGTACTTTCATCTTTAACTTGAACTACGCCGTTCTGACGATAGGCAATAACCTTGAAACATATGTAAACGGCTGTTATATAAAAAAATGTGTAGGTTTTCAACGTAAGTTTCTTCTTTTACTTAATTTAAGTTTGCCTGCATTAAATATAATTCTTAGAATAATTATTTTATTGTTAAGATTATCTGGGTAGTTCCAGAAACTATAAAAGTCTCATAATAGCCGGACGGTATTTCATTGTCGTCTGCAACGTTGTGTTGACTCTTCCCAAATGTTTTGGGTGTATAAAACGTGTACGAAACTGTGTTTCGTGTTTTATATATTAATTTTTTATATATCTCTTCAAGTACTTTCATCTTTAACTTGAACTACGCCGTTCTGACGATAGGCAATAACCTTGAAACATATGTAAACGGCTGTTATATAAAAAAAATGTGTAGGTTTTCAACGTAAGTTTCTTCTTTTACTTAATTTAAGTTTGCCTGCATTAAATATAATTCTTAGAATAATTATTTTATTGTTAAGATTATCTGGGTAGTTCCAGAAACTATAAAAGTCTCATAATAGCCGGACGGTATTTCATTGTCGTCTGCAACGTTGTGTTGACTCTTCCCAAATGTTTTGGGTGTATAAAACGTGTACGAAACTGTGTTTCGTGTTTTATATATTAATTTTTTATATATCTCTTCAAGTACTTTCATCTTTAACTTGAACTACGCCGTTCTGACGATAGGCAATAACCTTGAAACATATGTAAACGGCTGTTATATAAAAAAATGTGTAGGTTTTCAACGTAAGTTTCTTCTTTTACTTAATTTAAGTTTGCCTGCATTAAATATAATTCTTAGAATAATTATTTTATTGTTAAGATTATCTGGGTAGTTCCAGAAACTATAAAAGTCTCATAATAGCCGGACGGTATTTCATTGTCGTCTGCAACGTTGTGTTGACTCTTCCCAAATGTTTTGGGTGTATAAAACGTGTACGAAACTGTGTTTCGTGTTTTATATATTAATTTTTTATATATCTCTTCAAGTACTTTCATCTTTAACTTGAACTACGCCGTTCTGACGATAGGCAATAACCTTGAAACATATGTAAACGGCTGTTATATAAAAAAATGTGTAGGTTTTCAACGTAAGTTTCTTCTTTTACTTAATTTAAGTTTGCCTGCATTAAATATAATTCTTAGAATAATTATTTTATTGTTAAGATTATCTGGGTAGTTCCAGAAACTATAAAAGTCTCATAATAGCCGGACGGTATTTCATTGTCGTCTGCAACGTTGTGTTGACTCTTCCCAAATGTTTTGGGTGTATAAAACGTGTACGAAACTGTGTTTCGTGTTTTATATATTAATTTTTTATATATCTCTTCAAGTACTTTCATCTTTAACTTGAACTACGCCGTTCTGACGATAGGCAATAACCTTGAAACATATGTAAACGGCTGTTATATAAAAAAATGTGTAGGTTTTCAACGTAAGTTTCTTCTTTTACTTAATTTAAGTTTGCCTGCATTAAATATAATTCTTAGAATAATTATTTTATTGTTAAGATTATCTGGGTAGTTCCAGAAACTATAAAAGTCTCATAATAGCCGGACGGTATTTCATTGTCGTCTGCAACGTTGTGTTGACTCTTCCCAAATGTTTTGGGTGTATGAAACGTGTACGAAACTGTGTTTCGTGTTTTATATATTAATTTTTTATATATCTCTTCAAGTACTTTCATCTTTAACTTGAACTACGCCGTTCTGACGATAGGCAATAACCTTGAAACATATGTAAACGGCTGTTATATAAAAATGTGTAGGTTTTCAACGTAAGTTTCTTCTTTTACTTAATTTAAGTTTGCCTGCATTAAATATAATTCTTAGAATAATTATTTTATTGTTAAGATTATCTGGGTAGTTCCAGAAACTATAAAAGTCTCATAATAGCCGGACGGTATTTCATTGTCGTCTGCAACGTTGTGTTGACTCTTCCCAAATGTTTTGGGTGTATGAAACGTGTACGAAACTGTGTTTCGTGTTTTATATATTAATTTTTTATATATCTCTTCAAGTACTTTCATCTTTAACTTGAACTACGCCGTTCTGACGATAGGCAATAACCTTGAAACATATGTAAACGGCTATTATGCTTTGGTTGAAAGTAGATTGACATATGGGAATTTGTTATGGGGATCAGCTGCCAAATGTCATATAATAAAATTAGAGAGATTCCAAAAACGAGTACTAAAATTAATGCTTAGTAGGACTAGGGATTATCCATCGGATAAACTGTATCGAGAGGCAGATGTTTTGGATATTAGACAGCTCTTTTTTTTGAAGTGTGTAATCGTAAAATATGAGGAACGGCTGAAATTAAATAATATTGAACACGACTATCATACCACTATCATTTTATGGAAAACGTGAAGATGCATCGCGAAGTGTAGAGCTCGGTAGCTTAGTTGGTAGAGCAATAGGGCGTAAACCTGAGAGACCTGGGTTCGTATCCCAGTCGAGGTTGAGACTTTTGTGGTGTAATTTCGATTCAAAATTTACATATAAATATTTTTCATATACAATATGTCCGTACGTGCATGGTTAGCGCGAATAATTTCACTTTACTACTTTTATTATTCACGATAATTTATTCATATTTTCAGAAAGAAATTATTGGGTTTTCTGGTTCTCAAAAATATTTATTGAATATCTTCATGACATAACGTTTTTTAATTATTCAAATTATTTCAATAATTTCTCTCTGATAATATAAATAGAATGGTTCAAGATAGCAATGAATATGAATATATTCATATTTATATGTATAATTTGGATATTTCGATTGAGTGTCTCAGTATATGTCTTTATATTTATTTGTTTTATATTATATATATATATATATATATAATATATATATATATATATATTATATATATATATATATATATATATATATATATATATATATATATATATATATATATATATATATATATATATATATATATATATATATATATATATATATATATATTCATTACAAGAAAAAGCACTTATAGATAGTACTACTCATAGATTTTCGCTTTCAAAGTACACTGTTACTTTCTTTCAATCATTTTTGACATTGATAATTCTTCTAAAGAATATTATAGCAGAGCTGGCTATGTGAAACATGAACAATGCGAAAGATTGAAGATTTTTCAACATTTATCCACCAATTATGGTGGATACATTATGATGGATCTAAAAATTTATATACCATTAATGGAGAAACTAATATTCTCTTACATTGATTTCTAGAAGGACGATGGAGACTTCGTACCGTTCATGTTTCACATAGCCAGCGCTGCTATAATATTTCTTAAAATAATTTGTCAAAAATTATCGAAAGCGAATTATAGATGGAGAATATATATATATATATATATATATATATATATATATATATATATATATATATATATATATATATATATATATATATATATATATATATATATATATATATATATATATATATATATATATATATATATATATATATATATATATATATATATATATATATATATATATATATATATATATATATATATATATATATATATATATATATATATATTGTTATGGTAAAATTTCATGCAATCTTTGAAATGATATATAAATAAATAAAGTTCAATTTTTCTCAAGGTGATGCTTTTAAGTTGATAAATTGATTGTTTCGACAAAGTCATTTTTCATGCATTTTACTTTATTATGAAAGATTTTAAACATACATACAGTTTTGTAGATATAGGTAATTCCATTTAAAATAATATGTTTATATAGTTAAATTTGTTTCAAAAGTTGATAATCTATAATTTTGTTATTCACAGTTCAACACATCACAATATAATAACATCACTTGTATGTAGTTAAGTATGTAATGTTCATTTATTTTGATTCTTTATAATTATGTATTTCTTGTATAACTCATTTCTTCTCAAATAATAGTATTCACATAATGTATTTGTAAAATCCATTTCCAAAATTTCATGAAATCGATCTAATTATCAAATCAATAGTCAAGAATAGTTAACTTTAATAGTAACCTGAAAATTGAAATATATATAATAAGCATATTCAAATATATTCCACCTTGCCAAAATGGTATAATTATTTAAGATATTCAAATATATTGTATACATGATTTCATTTATAAATATGAAAATTGTTGACATGTGTAAAATCATGATATAACCCCAAATATGAAGTTCGGACGTTCGGAGGCAGAAGCACACCATAGATAATATCAGTTTAAAATAGATGAGAATCACAGAAATTAACTTTAGGAACGAAATTCGAAAATTAGGACATCAGAGATTGCTTTGAAATATATGAGACTGAGAAATAGGAGGAATGAGAAGAACAATCGAGAGAGGGACGCCAGGAATAAGTTTTTGGAAGTGGAGTTGAAAATTGGGAAATAAAATTTGTAAGAATATATGGAAAAAAGAAAAATTATTTGAGAAATATAAGTATAGCAAATTTATAAGAAGTTTGGAAGCCAAGTTGAGGAAAATAAAATTGTAGCTGAAATATAAAACATTCATGAAAATTAGTATAAAGAAGAGAGCTCGAAGAAACAAGGTACCTCCATTAACTATAAAATTAATTATCGATTAGAATAAAAAAAGGCCATTTCACATCATATCTTAACTTTATTTTAGTTGTAAGAAGATTAAGAGTTTGTGCAATTTTTTATTTCTTGTTGTAATTGAAGTTAGTATGTTTAAATTCATCAGAAATATTATTTACAAAAAAATTAAGATATAAAAAAAAAGAATCCACCCTGAGGAAGAAAGTCAACAAAATTGATTTCAATAAATTTCAAAATTCATTAGAAAATTACATTTAATTCAATAATAGAAATAATAACAATTAAAACTTGATAAATAAAATTATAACAATATATATATATATATATATATATATATATATATATATATATATATATATATATATATATATATACATTTGTGTGTGTTTGTTTGCTCGTTTATATGTTTATAAATTATTCATTCTATAATTATTATTATTATTCATTTCCTCTAAAATATCTCTCAATAGTCCTCCCGAAATACGGGAAAAATCGCGAGCGTACTACTAACGCAACCTATTGACATTTGACAAATAGACGTTGCAATTTAGTAGATACCTAGAGGTATCAACATGAGAACGTTTGTAGATGGATTTTCTGCGAGATCTATGATCTGAGAGATGATTTCCATTGATTCCTATCACATTACATTGTTCATGTTTCACATAGTCAACTATCATATTCTTCTGAAAAATTCGTTAAAAATCATCGAAAGAAAGTTAAAGTATACTTTCAATGACTGAGATTGAATTCTCGCTTAACTCTTGGTGAAACATAATTGAATATTAAATTAAATTAAACTCTTGTCTAAATGTTTCACGATTTATTTAACAAAATGAATAGTAAACATGTTTCGAGCGTTAGCTCAGTTAAGTTAGCTCAGTTAACTCAGTTTAGTCTTGAAAATGAACGTTCGAAACATGTTGAATATTCATTTTGTTAAAATGAATCGTGAAACATTAAGCCAAGAGTTCAATTTTATTTGATATAATTTCAATATTGAATTTATATATATATATATATATATATATATATATATATATATATATATATATATATATATATATATATATATATATATATATATATATATATATATATATATATATATATATATATATATATATATATATATATATATATATATATATATATATATATATATATATATATATAGGCCCGTATTTCTTTGATGGTATATATATTTTTAAAAAAAGATTTCTGGGATATATATATATATATATATATATATATATATATATATATATATATATATATATACTATATATATATATATATATATATATATATATATATATATATATATATATATATATATATATAGGTGATATATTGAAAAATACAGGAAAAATGAAATTTGTTTGTGCTTATTGCACTGAATGAAATATTTAAGAAAATGATCACTAGAACATTAATTTGAAAATATTGAAATTAATCAAGAGAATGTTATAGTATAGCATTACTTATAATAATAATATTATATTATTATTATAATAATGTAATATTATTACTATTATAACTAATCTACTATAACATCCTCTTGATTAATTCAAATTTTTCAAATTAATATTCTAGTATTCATTCTCTTATATATATATATATATATATATATATATATATATATATATATATATATATATAAATATATATATATATATATATATATATATATATATATATATATATATATATATATATATATATATATATATATATATATATATATATATATATATATATATATATAATATATATATATATATATATATATATATATATATATATATATATATATATATATATATATATATATATATATATATATATATATATATATATATTAGCCCATTATCAAGAGTAATGACAAATATTAACATGTTTATGTTGTTATTACTCTTGATAATGGGCGAATCACCCTAATCATATGTAGTGTTATTATTATACTTAAACAATATTAACATATTGTTTCACCAAGTGTCACCAACCATTCAATAAGATTCAATTTCAGGTTGCACGAGGGGTCCACCTATATCACATGGCAAAAATTACAGAATTATTAGATACAGTATTTTTTGTCTTAAGGAAAAAAAATAATCAAATAACATTTCTTCATATGTACCACCACACTATGATGACACTTGTTACATGGGGAATAACTAAATATATTGCAGGAGGTCAAATTACTTTAGTAGCAGTTACTAATTCTTTTGTCCATATTATAATGTACTTTTATTATATGGTATCTGCTATGGGTGCCCAGTATCAGAAATACATATGGTGGAAAAAGTATATTACCTCTTTACAGCTGGTAAGTTTCTTCACCAATTTAGCTGAATAATAATGAATGCTCATGGTATTTTATATATGTATAACTCATCAAAAATGGTTTTCGCAACACTTATTTCAAAGGCTTATAATCTCTTATATTTAAAAATTTTGGTTCTTTCTTATAATTGGATATAAACTAAAATTCAAACACTTGAACTTATGATTTACACTTTATTGACTACATAGCATGACGCGTTTCGTCGTTACAAATGACTTCTTCAGATGCTTACAAAATAATTCTGTAAGCATAAATTATTTTGTAAGCATCTGAAGAAGTCATTTGTAACAACAAAACGCGTCATGCTATGTAGTCAATAAAGTGTAAACCTTAAGTTCAAGTGTTTTAATTTAAGTTTATATTCAATTATAATGGATTTACATCAAGTAAACGCCAACACTATTGAACTTTTCTTATAAAACAAACCACATAGGAACAATGTATTGCCTTGAAGATTATCCAAAGAAACTTAACGTTACTAAAGATTCGTTGAATAATAAATCAACATTTTCTGTTTCCTGGATATCAACAATTGAAGATTTATATGATCCTTGATATGCAGCTCAAGGAGTGACTCTCCTAGGTCAAAAGAATCACCTGGGTTACCAAGAATAATTGATGTCATACCCTTTGGAAATACGTATAAGAAGTGGTGTACGTAATCACATAGATCGAATGGACAAACGTGCATGATTTGGAAAATTTTGCGAGAATATAATGTATAATAATGTGATTAATTTGAAACAGGAGTAAACACTAATAAAAAATGAATCTCAGATTTCATATGCGTTCATTCAATTGTCAATTCAATTTATGAAACTGAAGACTCAAAAGAAAATTGATAGAAGTGATTAAAGAAAATCAAGCTATCGAAAAAACATCAATAACAATATTTTCAAAACGGCGTTGTCCCTTCTTGTGACCAACTGGAGGTAATAGCCAAGGACTGGACAATGTTGGATGACATCTGCTGGTAGGGATGTCAAACATAAGAGAAAGTTCGCCATTTGAGAATTCGATATCAGCAAAAAGGTTATGGGTTTCATATTACGTATGACTTGGACTTTTGGTGGACGAGAGTCTGTTATAGCTTTGTATAATTATTTTGTAAGAAGCAAGTTAGAGTACGCGTCGGTCGTCCTGAATCCAAATTATGATAAATACACGAATAGAATGAAAAATATTCAACGAAAGTTCATTAATGCTCATAATTTTCGTTTCAACAGAGACCGTCATGAATACTCATATGTGAGAATTTTTACGTTGGAATGTTTGAGTTTGAGACGTGAATACTTCGATATATATTTCTTCTAGAAATTACTTAATGTCTTAATAGATTCTGCTGCTTATGCAAGCTTCATGAACCTTAATTTTTATTCACATGTAGTAAGAAATCGTGTAATATTGGTTGTAAGGAAGATCAAAACAAATTATATGATGAACTCACACGTCCATAGATCCTCTCATAGGCAAAACTTGATCAGTACCCAGACCAATTCGGATATTTTCTCTCCGTATTCTATTGCTTTCAACAGATATCTGAATAATACTTTATTCAAAGGACGATAATAATATAATTATCAGTTTATATAGAATGATCATTTCATGATGTATTTCTTTGATCTTTTCTAGTGTAAGTAGTAGTTTGTGTTGTGCATGAAATGATCCAAATAGTCAATGTATCGAAAACACTAGTTCATAATTAACATTTGTAATATGTTAATAAATATGTTATAAAAATAAAATAAAAAACTGAAAGCTTTCTCATGCAGAGACCATTAAATTGAAAAATAAATTCCAAAATATGAAAGTCCTCCACATTTTATTGATAGTATTTTGAGAAGAATAATATGCAACGAAGTCATTTATAATGACTTACGTCAATATATAAATTTATTCTTATCCTGAAAACTTGAATCACTCATAAAACCAAGAAGAGTGATTTGAATGGTTTTGTGTTTTCTTTGCTGAATAGAATAGATTTTCTCATAAGTTCAATTTACGAGCTCAGAAAGCCTCTTTGGAATATGTTCAGCTTCACTGAGATCAATTCAAGAGGATTACGTTAATTTTATCTAAGTTAATTTTAGTGTTTTCTTCAACACAGCGTAACTCAAACTTATTTTTATCGGGCAAATAATTTATTAATCACAGAAAACAGTGAATCGAAAGGTACAGAATCGAATGCATCGTTGTTCCCAATGTATACCATAAATAGGTTTTTTTTTTTATAAATTTTACTGCAGGTTTTGGAGTCAATAGTGAGGTGTTTCACACATTCCGCTACATAATTGGTGGTATCATTTCTCTGTCCAAAATTGACGTTTTTTTGCGCACAATAGTGAATATTTTGAAATATATCCTTTGCCAGTAGATATAAAACGCCACCTTGAAAGAAAGGCGCTTTCAAGTGTGGGTGTTCATATTTTCAATTTTGTTTCCTCAATTGTATATTTCTCTTATTCCCCTATTCGCTGTTGATATTGATAACTTTTCCATCTTCCTCGACACCACAGACACTTCAACTCGAACAAAAATTTAAAGCTACTCTATCCTACACGAATGCAAAACTGAGTTACCAGGAGAATCCTTGAAAAACCTTGACGACAAAACGGAGAAATCAATTATATTCATACTAATGAAAAGATACACCGAATTAAAATTGAATTATAAAGATAGTAAACAAAAGTTAAAGACATGGCTTTTAAAACTGTTCCAAAGTCATTGAATCGATTACAGCTGCAGAAGCGTCAGGTTGCTCACTACAGGTTGCTCAGACCATCTCTTGTATGTTAGATGTCAACCGTAGTGGACGATTTTTTTGAATTTGTTGACGATGTTGAACGTCGGTTCCTTCTATTTTTTTCCGTTGTCCTTAGAACGACTACTGTGTCGGGACATTGTTACTCTTTCCTGCTCTGCGGTCTTCGACTCTCTAATTTTTTGTCCTCTCGTTCAAGTGAGACGCTAGGTAATAAAAGCACTATTTTTCGTTAGTATTTAGCTCACCTCAGAGTGTATATCTATCCTTGGTGCTTCAATATTTGGAATTCTTGTCTCTATGTCTCTATATGGATATCTACTATTACTCTATGTCTAGAAACACGGCTACTGTCGGTTTTAATACTTTCAACTTTTTTTTGGTATTTTCTGTTAATCTTGCCAGTTGATAGAACGTATATTGTCCATTTCTGAATCCAAATTGGTGTTGTGAAATGCATCTTCTCTCTTCTGAACGCTTCTTCCTTCTTGTATATCTAATTTTTTTTGTTATCTTTTTTTTGCTTCTTGTAGATTGTCTGTAACTGTTTCAATCACTTCTGAGATTTTCTGCCTTGTATATCTCAATTTTTTCTGATTTCCTAATTTTTCAAACAGAAAACATATTTCTGTAAAATGTTCGAATTAATTTGGACAGCATGCATTGTAGAAAGGAGAAAAATACTCAAACCATCAAAAAAAAGTTTGTAAGTGTGCAATTATTCATAATATGCCATAGTAAGGCCAATATCGCTACCTCAAGTCTATTAGTACTTATTTCGAAATTAATTAAACAGTTCATCAGGAGATTTGGCATTAACAATATTTGAAATATATTGTAAAGAAACTAATATTTGAATGAGCAATAATTCCTGACTATAATGTGTGGCTGATTGAATTTTCATAAGGAAACAACATCATCAAAAGAGTATATCTAAAGGTGCGAAATGCGTATAAATGAAGATATTCATTGAATGAAAGTATTGGTTATCTAAAAAAATCAGAATAATATAACAAGCTTCATAAAGTCATAACTGAAAATATATGAAATGGTATGTGATGAATATATTTGTACAATAAATAAAAAGAATGAATATATTCCTTATATCGAAGGGAGCCAGAAAAAGCTAACAGTTGAAAAGAATTACTTGTTTGAAATGTAAAAATTCTAAATATAACCAGTTAAGGAAATAAATATATAAATATTTGATTAAAATAAAACTAAGTATTTTTCGATTTTTTCAATATTTCAGTTAAACATAACAATATTGTTTCGCCAACACAGTGGCTTCATCAGATATAGAAGATTAACTTGTTGATGAAGTGTTGGCGAAACAACATTGTTATGTTTAACTGAATTATAGTGGAAATCAAAAAACTACATAGTTTTATTTGAATTATTGGTTTAGATTCTCATTAAGTATTTGCCCAATCGAACAATGATATTGAATATATTTCTGGGACCAAGAAAAACCAAGTTCATGACAGCAGCCTCACACTCGCACTACTGTTGTCATGGTAGGAATCTATATTGGTAGGGAGAGTTTGTACGTATTCTTTCCGATAGAGGGAGCTCACGTGAATATTTCACTGAAAAAATTACCCTCAATTTTGACGTTTTGAAAGTAATCGGTTCTTGATTGATATATTAAATATGGACTGATGATTCATAATAATGATGAAACCATTGTATCTTATTATCATTCAACAACATCGATGAATTTTTCGAAACGCTCTCAATATTTCCCTCGAAAGTGATGGGTTCGTTCTCGTTGACAACATTTGTGTAAACAACACTACACAAATCATTGTTTAAGTATAAATATTGCATAAATGAACTCATGTTTTAAATGATAATGATATCTTCGTAATGAAATATATGATGTTGGAAAGCTCTGGTATTTTTACGCCATTTTTTACTAGTGAAAGATTCGTTTATTTTTTTTTCTCTCAAAAGCTTCATTTCGTATCTCATAAAGTCAGATCAACATTTGTACTTAGTTGTTTTCAAATTGACGGAAATGAAATGGTACAATGCTTCAAATGCAGAAATGAAAAGATGCCTACACCTTATTGAAAATCAACTTGAAGTTGTTTGAAAAATTACTCACGACCAAACAGTTCTTTTTCTTTCCTTACTTCTTTTTTCGCACTTCTATTCAGTTCTTTTATCTTCCAAACTTTTACATCACTTTTCGCAGTAGTGATCTAGAAATCTTTTGTCAATACTCAGTACTTTCAGACTGGATGATATACTGAAATACAAAAACTGAGTATAAAAAGATATAGAAGTCATTGCGATGAAAGACCTCACTGGCAACTCGATTACATTTTTTACGAGTTCAAGAAAGATGAATTTTGAAACATTGACATTCTTCAGGATCCTATACACTGATATCATGAACAATATTAACCTAAAAGAATTTTTTATTATTGAATTCCTATTAAGGAATTGATAGGGTAAATGTACGCATGATATCAGAAGCTAAACTGTTTTTCAATGGAAAGCTGTATTAATTTCTGGCGAGTATCGAGTTCGACGAACGATATTCAAATACTCACATATGTGGAGGAACCACAGGAACGTTTCAAACCTTGCAATAAGACGTCTGATGTAGGAAACGTTATGGTATGAGACCTATTTCTTTCAACGAAAGCAATTTATTTTTATTGTTGCCTTTGTTCAAATGTTCATGACAATAAACAGTTACATATCACAATATCAGGAGAATTATAATGTTACTTCTGCTCCTTCTGTTCTGGAAGCTAAGCGCATCCACAAGACGTAAGAATTGATGAATCACTCAAATATTGTCTGAAGACCTGTTTAAGATTGACCTGCTTGCAGTCCTGACATGAACCCATTAGAACATAACTACAGGAGAATTCAAACCCTTGAATTTGCTATTCACTTTCAAATAGAGGAAATTCATTAGGAACTATCTTTCAAACTCCACCAAAATTCAATTCGATATTTTAGACGGTAATATAAGATTGAAAGCTTACCATGATGTTCATTGTAAAAGTCCAAATCAAATTCAAATATATGAATAATCCTAAAGTTGTTATATTGACTTTTCATCAAGTAAATCCCAAAACTATTCAATATTCATCAGAATATGTATGGTTATATATGAAAATTTATGGATATATTCAAATAGAGTATAGAAAGGCAATCATTTTATGATTTTATATCAATCAATTTTATTTATATTGATTTTGTTTTAGGTTCAATTTGTGTTCACGTTCCTACATTCTATTCAAGTTTTATTTTACGATTGTGGTTATCCCAAGTCTGCTCTTCTCATTACACTTCCAAACAGTTTGTTGTTTTATTTTATGTTTTCTGATTTCTATAAGCAATCATACAACAGAAAAAACAAAATACAAAGAGCAGTGAAGACTGACTAGCAGTGAATTTGTAGAACTTACGCATGATGAAAAATCATTGATAAGCACACAAACTGAATGTATTTATTTGGAATAAACTAATCATTGTCACAATCACATTACATTTTAAATATATTGTATCATTCTATCATTGGGTTTTATTATCTCGCCATTTTGAAACCGAATTAGTGCTATAGATGAACCAATAGTTTGCAGCTAATAAAATTTAACATTTGTCATTTTAATAAAATTATATAATATATAAATATATATATATATATATAATATATATATATATATATATATATATATATATATATATATATATATATATATAAAAAATCTCATTTCTTTGCGACAAGCAGCATAAAAATAAGTAAAAATCATTCAACTCAACTCGAGCTTTCTCGAATATATTTTTCTTCATCAGGAGTTCTACAAACGTAAAATTGAGTTTGAAATTGATTATTTTCGTCCATGTAAACTTAGACTGGGATTGTGATTTGTTACTTGCCAGTTCCAGAAGGAAGAACTCTCTTTGACCATTCCCGCCTAATCATTGTCATCGATGTCGAGAACGCAGTTATCTAACATTTATATTAACGTTCGTCGCCATAAATTGTATTTCATATAAATCTTTCAGTAAGCGTGGCTGTAAATTGTACTTGAATGTTTTGCAGATCAAATATTTTCAATGACCCATGATACAGAATTTGACAACCTCAAGAAAAATCTCACTATCTTTAAGTAACATCTTCAATTATTGTTAATATTTTCAATTAACGTTTTCAGAACTCCTGATCAAGAGGAAAATATATTCCCGAAAGCACGAGTTGAGATAAGAGAGTGTTACTTAACTTTCTATCGCTTTGTCTCAAAGACATAAGAATTTTATCTCTCGACTAGTCAGCAAGGAATACCCGTCTCCTAATACTTCAATATACAATTGTCTGACAATATAATAAAAAACCTCACACATATAAGAAAGGTCAAAATAGCAAATACAATACAATAACTATAACATTAGTTTTCACGAAAACCTAAGATCGCACTCCAGTTATGAGGAATGACAATGTCATTTACAAAATACCATGTTTTCAATGTGGTAAATGCTTCCAAGGACAAACTGAACAAAATTTTAAACGAAGAGTGACACAACACAAAATTGATAGACGTATTGGAGAAAGATCTTGTGCAATAGCGTAGGATGTCCAAGACTAATCACTTTTTTGATAACGAAAATATTAAAATTTTCTAAAATAATTGAAGAAGATTATTTTTAATTCAATGGACGATGAATCCACTCTGTGATAGTTCATATTTAAATGAGAGGTAATAATAAAAACTTGTCTAAAAATCACTGACTGAACAATTCTTTATTCAACTAGTTTCGCCATTACGGCATTACACTCCGAAATAATTACAAATTTAGTGAATACAAGACAAGTGTTTTATATTCATTATATCAAACAATGTTTCACCAAGAGATCAGCAATTAACAACATTTGTTCCAATCGTTGCTTACGTTTTATCGGATGCACACGTGTGTTGAAGTCTGTAGTATATAATCGTTTATTCGCAGTTTCAAGTGCCAAAATTAAAAATTTCTATAATAAATACTCGGAGATTGATTATATTATAGAAACTATTACACGGTCTCCTAGGAGAAAATTTTCGAAAGGTAATCAAATTTTCTATTTTCCTGTCATCTGCAAACAAAAAATTTTTTTCAACTTTCATCTTTTATCACTAAGATGATTAATGCGATAATTTTTTCGGACGAAAAATGACACGATTACATCTCATTAATCCGAAGAGTCATTCTACATCAGATAACACAATGTCCACTTCTGAGTACAGGGCTGCATCAAATTCAGATAGAAGTAAAAGATTTTCACAAGTAATAAAGATTTCACAGTTTCCTAGAAAAGATCAAGCAATTATACTAAATCATAAAAATGAATTGAATAAAGTTGACTATGTGCGAGCTATAGCTATTTGCTGTCTTCTATATTCATATATTTAAAAAACATTACAGCTTTTTCCAAAAATTTCTAGCAACCGAATATGCGTTTACCTAAGCAGCAGTAATTAGTTGATAAAATAACAGCAAAAAATTCAATACAAATCCAAGGCAATGAAGAAGGAGTAAGAAGATTGGTCACTCTAGCAAAACGTATTATACTCTCTAATGTCAACTTATGTATTCCTAACGATATACAGAAACTAGAACTGAATCGGAAATAAATTCGCTCTACCCATGAATTTTTTAAGAGCATGTATTGAAGGAGACGAATTTTCTCATACTCTTAGCTTCCGTCGCCAACTATATGTGTTTTTTAACGAAGACATCGAACTTCCTTATTTTATAGATATTACACGAACATATTTCGCAACGTATCTTCCTAAATTTCGATACTGTCACATGCTTAGCTTGCATACAATCTGGACATATAGCTAAAAACTGTACCAATGCAAACCAATCGAACATAAATATTCTGGAGGAGAACCATATTGAGACACCAAATGAACAGATTATGAACAAAATAATGGACATAACATTACCGATCTGTACATCCCACTACACAGATGAAGTTTCTACAGAAATGACGCTGAATAGATGACATGAGGAACAACCCCAAAACACTGAAACCTGCAAAAGGCCCTCTTCCTCAACCATACCTGATATACCCAATACACAAGACGAGATCACACATCAAGTAGATTTTATGAGAACACACAAACATAAAAAAATAAAGTTTCTAAGGAAACAAAAATTTCGAGGATCAAATGGAACTTATTCAAAAGTACTACAAGACAGCGGCACTCAGTTTCTATCAGATTTCCAGTTTTCTACGAAATTCTCATCCAATGACCCAGTTAGTATAGAACAAGAGTACATCAATGACATACCTGGATTACTGAATATGTTAGCATTAATATATCCTTATTGCACAAGAATACAGAAGAAAATCAGAAGTCAGCTAAATATCCCACAACCACTACAGACTTCAACTTCAGAGAGTGACAATAACCTGTCAGACTGATACATTTTGACAGACTATTTGTCAAATTCATTCTTCAATGGAACATCAATGGTTTCAAAACCCAATATGAACAACTACAAATTATTGTGAAAAATCTGTCCCCTGATATAATATGTCTTCAAGAGACCAATTTCAACAATGACTCCTATACCAATGAGGTTACCAATGTTTCTATAAAAATAGAATATCTAACCGTGCTAGTGCTGAAGTAGCCGCATATGTCAAGGACACTTCGAAACAAGAACCATTGATATATCTACAAGATTAGAAGCTGTCTCTGTTGAAAACGATACTACGAGAAGAAACTTAGACTATTGAATGTGTATATATCAAACAGTCAAGATTGCTCGTCTGATGAGTTAGAGAACCTTATGAAGAACAAGAAGCCTTCTATCATCCTCGGCGACTTCGATGCACATAATACCATTTGGGGTAGTACTACAACAGATCGGAGAGGTCAACTTCTGGAGTCCTTTACGGACAGATTAAATAACGGAACAGGGACAAAATTCATTCTATCACAGCGGAATTTTCCGCAATAAATATTACGATGTGTGATCCTACAAGAACATCTTCTAAGTTCGAAACATCCCGATAACTTATATGGTAGCGATCACCTACCGCTGAAATCAGTATTCAGAGGAATATTCCTCACGCACAACCACAAAGATCTAATAGATGGAAATTAACTTCTGCCGATTGAAACAAATATGCCACCTTCATCGAAACATATATAACTTCTGTCGACGCAAATCTGAACATCGAAGATGTCATTGCTCAATTCACAGAATTCTTGAATCAAGCAGGAAACGAGTTTATCAAGAAAGTATTTTGGCCAGGAAGTAGACGACGAAGTGTTCCTTGGTGGAACGAAAGGTGTGAAATATCAAACAGGAAGAGCAAACATGCTTACAACAGATCAATGAAATGATTGACTGTAGAAAATCTTGTCGATTACCAGAAAATACGAGCGAAAACTCGATACATAATGAAGGAAAGCAAAAACAGTTACTGAGCTCCTGAAATAGAAGAAACTTTCTCTCTGATATTTCCTCTACTGCCGTTCCTTTTTCAATCTTCCTTGTTGAAAAGTCATATTAACCTCTCTCAGATTGTTCGACATATTATCTCAGATTAGTTTTTCCTTTCTTTCTTTTTCCGCGTGTTTTGTTCTTCAACCCATTTCTGTCCTGTTATATAATTTTCATACGAATTATATGATCATAGGAAGTTCACGTAGACAAGGATCTGAAGAAACATGAGCGTGCAAGGCAGCATTCTGTGAACTATTTTATGTTCAGAAAAGCTGGCAGAATATGAATCTGGATTTTGCGGGAAACATTTCTTGTTAAATTTCTTTCATAACCCCTCCCCCTTCTAAGATATCGAGTAACAGAGAGACAGCTGATGATATCATGAGTTTTGCTATAAATACCATGGTGTGAATTTGGTCATCATTCTCTTGCAACATTTTTGGAACTCACGAAGGCTTTCGACTGTAACCCTGGTGATAAGCACCTCATCAAATTGAAGAAATTAGGTTTGTCATGCAAACCTTGACGTTATGAGGAGTTACTCAACCGGTAGATCTCAGGGAGTTTGTTGAAATGGATTTTTTTTTTGCAAATGAGTCAAATGAATAAGGGCGTATGAGACGTCAATAAGGTCAATTATGAGACCAACATTACTCTTATTTTACATAAATGATCTGCCTGATTATGTGCCGGAATGTGAAATTCTATTTGCTGATGACACCACAATTTTTTTGTCTTCTAAAGGCATGGTGATTGGGAGAGGTGTAGGTCGGAATGGTGCGCCCCGAAGCCACCATTGTGAGTGGTTTTCGACTAGTTAGTTGTGCATGAATGATTCGAAGATTCGAGACAACTTCTGCTCACTAACAGGGTGGTTGGAACTCTGGAGATGGCTTGGTGAAATTTTTAGGAGTCTTGATAAACCAAAACTCACCTGAAAGGCTCATGCAAGGGCTTTGGTGTATAAACTCAGCATCCTGCTTCACAGACGTGTTCTAGATGTTGAGAACATTTGAACTAGTTCCATCATATTTGAGGAACTGGATTTCAGCCTAAGGAGCTAATGCTTCACGGGATAATATTAATCAGAGTACAAAGTTGCTCCATTAGAATAATGACTGGAGTGAGGTACTGTGATTGTCATAGAGAAACTTTTGACGTTTGGATATCTCGTCTTTCCTTCATTATCAATTCTAGAAATTTCGACTCATATCCACATAAAACGTGAAACATTTAATAAAAATTCGGATTACCCCAGGTATGGCAATAGAGGCAATTCTCATATTGGTAGGCCTGTAGTTAGAATGAGTGGGTCACAAGGAGGAGTCCTAGATACTATGCAATCAATATGTATGAAATCTTACCTCGCCATATGAAACAATCTGAAGCCAATGGTTTTGGAATAAACTCTATTTGATGAATAGATTTCGGGATCTCAGAAGTTAGCAGAATGTACAATTTTCTTTTATTTTCTATGAATTCTTCAGTATATTCATTTGTCTTTTAAAGTACGAATTTATTTTTTATTTACTGTAATTGTATAACGTGTGAACAATTATGTATATTGTAGCAGCAAATATATATATATATATATATATATATATATATATATATATATATATATATATATATATATATATATATACGATAAAAGAATTATTCTAAGAATTATATTTAATGCAGGTAAACTAAAATTAAGTAAAAGAAACTTACGTTGAAAACCTACACATTTTTCTATATAACAGCCGTTTACATATGTTTCAAGGTTATTGCCTATCGTCAGAACGGCGTAGTTCAAGTTAAAGATGATAGTACTTGAAGAGATATATAAAAAATTAATATATAAAACACGAAACACTGTTTCGTACACGTTTTATACACCCAAAAATATTGGGAAGAGTCAACACAACGTTGCAGACGACAATGAAATACCGTCCGGCTTTTGTGAGACTTTTATAGCTTCTGGAAATCCCAGAAAATCTTAACGATAAAAGAATTATTCTAAGAATATATATATATATATATATATATATATATATATATATATATATATATATATATATATATATATTATTATTATCTTGAAAGTTTTTAGCAATAACAGGCTTTTTTTGATATGAAAAAGTTTATTTTTGTTGACGTTTCGTTGTTATATTACAACTTTGTCAAAACTCATCAATTAGTCTTGACAAAGTTGTAATATAACAACGAAACGTCAACAAAAATAAACTTTTTCATATCAAAAAAAGCCTGTTATTGCTAAAAACTTTCAAAATAAAATATCTCAAGCAGGCAATAAATCAATTTCAAGATATTATTATTATTTCGATTGTTCCCCATGAGGAGAGCGACTGAACTTGAATTCGCAATCATTAGGAATTTTGCTTCATCTTTTTAGCCTCCCAAAAACGCTTCATCCTCTCTGAATGCTCTTTCTTCCGTTTATCTGTCCACTTTACTCCAGGTTGACGAATTACTTTCTGCTCAAACTTTATATGTGCGATTTTATAGCGGCATTCAGTGCGATCTTCGAGATTTTTTATATTGATCTGTTGTAGATCCTCTTGGACCTCTTTGAGCCACTCTGTTCCGCATTTACTATTCATAATTATATTGAGTAGTTTCTTCGGTATTCTGGACTGTTTCATTCTGTAGACATGTGCATAGAACTTTGCTCGTCGTTTTCTGATTTCTTCCGTTATCGTATTTGTCTTTTGATACAGTTCATTTTGAGGTCTTTTCATCCAAATACCGTTTCTATTGATTGGCCCGTAAATCTTCCTGAGAATTTTTCGTTCTTGTTTTTCTATTTCTCTAATTCTTGAATGGCCGCCAATAACCATTGTTTCAGCTGCGTAGATTGCTTCTGGAAGAATCGTTGTGTTATGATGCCTCAATTTGGCGCCTCTCGAAATGCACTTTTTGTTATAGTGAGCCCATGTTAGTTTGTAGGCCCTTTGGAGCTTGGTTATTCTCTGTTCATTAGCGATTCGGTTTAAACCTGAGGACTGTATAACTTCCCCGAGGTATTTAAAATGGCCTACTTGCAGAATTTCACCATGTTTTGTCATAAGAGAAGATTTATCTTTTGGTTTCATTTTCATGTATTTGGTTTCATCATAAAAAATTGGTAACCCGGTTTTCTGCGCAATTTCATGTAGTTTTTCCACGGCGCGAATGGCTTCAGTTCTGTTGTCTGTGATGATATCAATATCCTCTGCAAAGGCGAGACATTTGACATTTATTCTATTTTCTTTTTTGATACCCACTTGTATGCCCTTCACGTGAAGTTCCCATTCCCTTATGATCTTTTCTAAAACAATATTGAAAAGAATTGGCTAAAGTCCGTCCACCTGCCGCACACCGGTTTTGATTTCAAAGGGATCTGATAATTCGCCCATAAATTTTACCTTGGAAGTTGTACCTGTAAGTGTCTGTTTTATAATTGTTCGGGTCTTTCGATCGATTCCAAATTCTTTCATGATTTCGAAAAGGGTTTCGCGGTCTACCGAGTCATATGCTTTCTTGAAGTCAATGAATGTGATCACTGTATTTCTACATTTCCTCATCTGTAATATCGTCTTCAAAGTCCAGATCTGTTCAGCACATAATGGGCCTTTTCTGAATCCAGCTTGGTATTCCCCCATTAGTGGATCCGCTTGGTGTTCTACTCTGTTTAGGAGTGCTTTAGAAAGTATTTTGTACGCAACCGGGAGTAAGGAAATTCCCCTGTAATTATTGATATCCATTTTGTCCCCCTTTTTGTGCAATGGATGTATCAACGCGCATTTCCAATCCTCTGGTATCTGTTCCGTTCTCCAGATTTCTGATATTAAATGATGAAGTTTTTCGGTCAAAGTAGTATCGTTCAGTTTCCAGAGTTCCGCAAAAATCACATCTTCTCGTGCTGCTTTGTTGTTTTTGAGTTGCTTGATAATTGCCGTAATCTCTTCCATATCAAGGGCTTGCGAGTCTGGATGCGTAAACCCCGAAAAGTCGAACATAAGTTTTTCTTGGGGTGGACTGCAGTTGAGAAGGGTGCTGAAATATTCGGCTAACGTTTTGCAGTTATTTTTTGTGTTAGTTTACAACGCGCCATCGGATTTTCTGAAGCAAAGAGTGGGCGCTTGGTATCCTCGCAAGTTTTCTCTGAAAGTTTTCTAAAAATCTCTAGTATTATTATTGGTGAAATCCTTCTGTATTTCGTGGCACCTATTATTGTCGTATCTCCGTTTTTCTCTTCTAATTACTTTGGAGGCCTGTTTTTGAGTTGTAAGGAAATTCTCCCAGTTTTCCTCATTTTTATGGCCGTTAAATTTTTTCCATGCAGTTATTCTCTTGTCGACTGCTTGGTCGCAGATTAAGTTCCACCAGCGGTGTTTCCTGGTACGAGGAGGTTGTCCTAGTGTGATGGCTTTCTGAATATTCTCTGTAAGGATTTCCCAATTCGTCGATTCTTCCTGATTGATTTGTGCAATGATTGTATCCTTGTGAAGTTTCAGATGTTCTGGATCGGACCTAACTTTTCTGGGTGTAAAATTCTTAATTTCAAGATATATATATATATATATATATATATATATATATATATATATATATATATAGAAATTGATTTATTGCCTGTTTAAGATATTCAATTTTGAATGTTTTTAGCAATAACAGGCTTCTTTTGATATGAAAAAGATTATTTTCAAAATGAAATTTTTAAAATAACAGAAAAACACGATTTTGATTACAAAAACACGAAGATTTTGGCAACTGAAGGGGAAAAAAAAGTGGAGAAATTTTAGAATTGTTACACATTCGTAAAAATTTAGAAAACCCAGTAAATGAAATAACAGACATTAAACATCTCAATTATATTTACAACAAGTTAATAAACCTCACAAATAACACCCATAAAATAAACACACAACAATCACCAAACATCACATCTCAAAACTTATTTTTACCAGATCTACCTTCAGCTTCACACACATAAACCAACAATATACGTATCCTGGATAAGTATAAAAAACTATAGGTAATTATATATATATATATATATATATATATATATATATATATATATATATATATATATATATATATGTAAAAATAAATCACACTTATTAGAATCACCTGGCCTAACATGAGTTTTTCAGAGATTTCCTCATGGTGAAGAAGACTAAAACTTCCGAAGCGAATGCTAAGACAGAAATATTCCACTGATAATAAAAATGAATGAGTGAAGATACAAAAAAACTAATTTGATTTTTCTGAAAAATAATTTCGACATTTTGATATCTATAGTAACTCATAAATTCAATTATTCATTAATTTTGACAAAGTTGTAATATAACAACGAAATGTCAACAAAAATAAACTTTTTCATATCAAAAAAAGCTTGTTGTTGCTAAAAATCTTTCGAAATAAAATATCTTGAACAGGCAATAAATCAATTTCAAGATATATATATATATATATATATATATATATATATATATATATATATATATAAAAGAAAGTCGTGTTAGTTACTCCACTTATAACTCAAGAACGGTTGAACCGATTTATGTGAAAATTGGGAGGGAGGTCGTTTAGAGCCAGGAGAAGGACATATGATACTTTTTATTCCGTTCGACAGCATTTCCGTGTGACTTGTCATGAAACGTCAGTCACTGAAAGGTTGTATGTGTCGATTGAATTCGTACTTTTTCAGCTCAAAATAGCCAAGCATCAGTGGCTCAGTGGTAGAATGCACGGCTGTCACGTCTCAAACAGGTTTTTAAAGATTATTTTCCTGTAAATACACTATGTAAATTTGTTACAAAACCATTAATCGAAAATAGACCAATTTGTGCAAGGCTCTAATGAGCTACACCATAAGACAAGTTACATTATAAGCTTTTCTTTAAAGCAGAAACTGTAAATATAATGACTAACGTAATGAAAACATGTGTAATAGTATAATTATCCTTTATATTTTTTTATATATGTTTGTATTGCCTCTGTCAATAATTTGTAAATAAAGATTGTTGACTTGACTTGACAGCTGTCACGCGGACGCTCCGGAGGTCCGTCTAATCCAATTTCAGCTTTTTTTACTTCAATGACAAAAGTTTCCGTATTGAAAATCCAATTTCAATTCATATAAAGAACAATTTGAAATGAATGACGCATTTAATCAAGAATTTGAACGGGAACTTTTCCGTTGACTTGAATATGATCACCAGGAATTAGATTTAATAGTTCAAACGAATGTACCCCTGTTGAATCACCAACAAAAGGATGATACAATGATGAACGTAATTGATGATGGTAATGGTGGTTTATATTTTCTCCTGGTGGAACTGGTAAGACATTCATCATGTCAGTAGTTTCAGCCACTGTTAGTTCGAGATCCAACATTGAAGTTGCAGTTGCTTCTTCTGAAAAGCAGCCACATTACATTGCTAGAAGGATGGCGTACGGATGAGTCATTCAGCATTTAAATATCCGTTAAATCTTTGAACTATTGAAGAACTAACATGTAACATTGCAAAACACTCCGCAATTGCCAAAGTTTTATTAGCATCAAAAATCAGCATCTGAGACGAATGTATAAAAACACAAAAACGTTCATTGGAAGCACTTCACCGAACATTGAAAAATCTACGCAATTAATGGAGATGTTTTGGAGTTGCATTGCAGAACGATACATCTCCTGAAGATTTCTCTGAGCAATTTCTGACTATCGGTAATGGTCGAGTACCTGTCGACGAATTGAGCGGATTGATTTCATTTTCTCAGAATTTCTGTAACTTTATCTCATCAAATACATCATGACATTAAACAAATCACAAAAAAATCTATGTTTTTCTATGGTCAATTACGAGTATATGTGGCATGTTTACGGATCGGAGGAACATTTGCGTTTTTGTTCTTGCACCTGATAATAAAACGAAAAATGGCGTCTATCACAAGATGCTTCACTAAAGAGTGGAATCCATGCACTGAAATACATGGCCAGTCATTAAAATACAACACTCACATCTTTAATTTACATAAATTATCCAAATAAACAATTGACCTTGATAAAATCGAAAGTCTGCTCATTTATTGCCTCTTAGGTGGAACAAAGTTCGACGGGTCCGTCTCCTGAAGATTTCTCTGAGCAATTACTGACTATCGGTAATGGTCGAGTACCTGTCGACGAATCGAGCGGATTAATTTCATTTCCTCAGAATTTCTGTAACTTTGTCTCATCAAATACATCATGACATAAAAGAAATCACACAAAAATCTCTGTTTTTCCATGGTCAATTACGAGTATATGTGGCATGTTCCCGGATCGGAGGACCATTTGCGTTTTTTTTTTGCACCTGATAATGAAACGAAAAATGGCGTCTATCACAAGATGCTTCACTAAAGAGTGGAATCCATGCACTGAAATACATGGCCAGTCATTAAAATACAACACCTATATTTTTAATTTACAAAAATTATCCAAATAAACAATTGACCTTGATAAAATCGATAGTCTGCTCATTTATTGCCTCTTAGGTGGAACAAAGTCCGACGGGTCCGCTAGTATGTATATATATATATATATATATATATATATATATATATATATATATATATATATATATATATATATATATATATATATAAGGAAATGAAATGTTTTTGTGCTTGAATATGAAATATTTAGGAGAATGAAAACTAGAACATTCATTTGAAAAATTAAAATTAACCAAGAGAATGTTATAGTAGAGCTAGATTGAAAAAAATGTTATCTAGCTCTACTATAACATTCTCTTGGTTAATTTGAATTTTTCAAATGCTCATTTTCAGTGCTCATTTTCTCGAATATATATATATATATATATATATATATATATATATATATATATATATATATATATATATATATATATATATATATATATATCTATATATATATATATATATATATATATATATATATATATACATATGACAAGAAACGTCAGTCACTATGAAAGGTTGTATGAGTTGGTTGAAATCATACTTTTTTATGCCGAATATTCGGCCACCGAATATTCGGCACAAAATACATGCGAGTCGAACGGGAATAATACGACAGGTTGCGACCTGTCTCTAACGCGCGAGCGGTGTGAGGCTATTTGACTGTGTCAGTTGCGAGTAAATCGCGTCACGGACGCATTGTCAGATTCATTTAAATAACAAATTGAATAAAACACTACGATTTCGCGGAAAAGTTTGTTCGTTAGTTCATTTTCAATTGTTTGTTCATTAAAAAATGTTACCACTCAATGAAAAATCGGCCATATGGGAATATTATGAGATTTGTAGCGAAAATAATAAACTGGCTAATTGTTTGCTGTGTAGTAGAAAGATTTCGAGAAGTGGAGAAGGAAAGAAAGCAAGTAAGTAAAAACTTGAATTATTTAATAACTCGTTTCACACGATATCCACGTCATTGACGGACGATTCGTTAAAAAACACGATACCTCGTGACGGTTGGCCGTTCCCATTGCGTAAGGAATCGTTATGTTTCACGATTCGTCAAAATGTGACCATCTGAATCTTGTTTCGACGTTTCTCGCAACAAAAAAAACAGGATTCGAGTTTTTTGACGAAACGCCATTTGAGATCTGCCCGTCATTTTTCACGATTTGTTATTGTATGAACACGGGTATTTATAAAAATTGAAATGTATTACCACCGTTAAAAAAAAACAATTCGTGAAAAAGATTGTCGTCGACTGAGAAAGTTGTAAGACGTTAGGAAATTGAAATTTAAAGGGAGACAAGGGAAATGAAATAAGTAGATAAATCGATATAAGTGAATAAACAAATAAATGAATAATCTTCAAGTAAAGTCTCGTTTTTTGTAGTGGATAGGAAGTGTTAGTGCATAACTCAGTTAGCTACTTGGAATTTATTTTAGTTTTTTCTTATTTTCAGCTACAACTTCTTTAAAAAACGTCCAGATCAAGAGACCATCAGCTAACCCTACAGGAAACATCTGAAAGGAAATTGCTATGGGACATTAATGATCCGAAATCAATAAAATATCACTACTTGATAGGTGAAATGATTGCTTTAGGCAACGAACCTTTATTCTTTGTTGAACGGGTCGGATTTCAGAGGCTTATAGCAACCGCTGTGCCCCATTATAAAGTACCTGGTGGAACTTACATGACGAAGAAAGTTGTTCCTGATATTTACAACAGAATTTGGTCTAAAATAGAAGCCAGTATTTCGCAGGCAACAGTATTATCAGTGACATCTCATATATGGACATGTCAGCACAATAACGAGAGCTTTTTTAGCTTCACTGCGCACTGGATATCTCCAGAGTTCAATCTGGAACATGGCGTTTTAGCTATGAAACCGTTTCACAGCTCACTTTCTGGTACCAATATTGCAAAAGAACTCAATGCTATTACAGAAATTTGGAGTATTCCTAAAAGCAAGTTCCATTTACTTGTCCACGATAGTGGGGCTAATATGATAAAAGGTGTGCGAGACGCAGGATACGATTCAGGCAGGTGCTTTATTCATTCATTGCAACGAGCTATAGACGAATCGCTTCAATCTCAACCTGAAGTAGTACAGATGGTAGCTGCTGCTAGACGAATTGTTACTCGTTTTAACCATTCAGGGTTAGCAGAGCAGAAACTTAAATCCATTCAACAGGAACTTAATTTGCCTAATCACCAACTAGTGCAAGATGTGAGTACACGGTGGAATTCAACGTATTATTCAATGGAGAGATCATTAGAACAAAAGCGAGCTGTATCCTTGTACATAAAAGATCATGAAACTCTGAATAACCTAACACATGCACAATGGGAATTAATGGAACAATGTATCAAACTTCTCAAACCATTCTAAGATATTACAAAAATAACCAGCTCAGGTATCTCCTGCATCTCTAAAGTGATCCGACATGCAGTTACTTCATTAAAATATTTAGGAAAAGCAGAGACGGCTGAGAGAGTACCAAATTTAGTGACAATGAAATCTTCACTACAAGCCGAGCTTGAAAAGCGATTTAATTTTGATGAAAAAAACAAATATCTGGTCACTACATTTCTTGATCCCCACTTCAAAACAAGTTTTCTAGGTTTAGTTCAAGCAGAAAGAGCAGAACAAATTCATCTGGAAGCTCTGAAACTAAGTTGTAATGATGAGTCTAGTAGTACCGATGACGATTCTTCTCCACGCCGTAAGAGAAGAAACTTGAACGAAAATGATAGGTCATTTGAAATACACGACAGTTTCTGGAACTGCTTTGAGGAAGTCGCCAAAGATCATATGCGAAATAGTAATGATGAGGAGAACGTGGAGAAGAATACTGTGGCAAATGAGATGGATTTTATTTGAAATCAAATCGCCTAGATCGGAAAACTGATCCTTACAAGTGGTGGTCAGCTAATGAAAAACAATACCCAAACCTCTCGAAATTTGCTAAAGTTTATCTTTCTTCTACCGGGAGTAGCGTGTATAGTGAGATGTTGTTTTCTGAAGCTGGTATCATTTACGACGAAAAGCGTAATCTTTTGCTACCATCTAATGCTGAAAAGCTTGTTTTTATCCATCACAACTTACCGCTCATTAATTTCACTTATCAAAGTACTGTAGTTTGATAATAAAAACAAATCTTGATTAATATTATGTGTCTTTTTTTTCCATGATTTGGTATTCGGTATTCGGCCGAATAGTACCTGTTATTCGGCCGAATACCGAATACCCAGCAAAGTGGCCGAATACCGAATAGTAGCCGAATATTCGTGGCATGTCTAACAATTACTGTATTGAACACAAAACACATTATATTACCTATTTCAAAATATTTTCAATTAATTGTTGAATTTAGGTCAATGACACTCCAGAGGCTGTTCTTTGAAAATTTTCGCAAATTTTCTTATTAATATTTCTATATATAAAAGAAAGTCGTGTTGGTTGCACATTTATAATTCAAGAACAGCTGAACTGATTTGGCTGAAAATTGATTGGAGGTCAGCTTAGAACCAGGAAAAGGACATAGATACTTTTTGTCACGTTCCCGTGGGACTTGACATAATACGTGGTATAACAAAACGGATATACCACAGCAAGGATAATTATGTCGGAAGGCATTTTACATCGAATTCGTGTCAGTGAAAGAAATCCTGACCTTCAGATGAATGAGTAAATACATAATCAGGCTTTGATATTGATCGAAGACATGTGTTACCTCATGTTCGGTAATTTATTAGTCAGTTTAGGAATGAGAGCGACAAATCGTGAAATGAATGACGCATTTAATCAAGAATTGAACTTGAACGGGAACTTTTCCGTTGACTTGAATATGATCACCATGAATTAGATTTAATAGTTCAAACGAATATACCACTGCTGAATCACCAACAAAAGGAAGTTCATGATACAATGGTGAACGCAATTGATGATGGTAATGGTGGTTTATATTTCCTGGGTACCACTGGTGGAACTGGTAAGACATTCCTCATGTCAGTAGTTTTAGACACTGTAAGTGCGAGATCCAACATTGCTTCTTCTGGAATAGCAGCCACAGTACATTGTTAGAATAATGCCGTACTGCTCATTCAGCATTAAAATTGCCGTTAAATGTTTAAACTATTGAAAAATTAACATGTAATATTGCAAAACACTCCGCAATTGCCAAAGGTTTATTAGCATCAAAAATCAGCATCTGGGACGAATGCACAAAAGCACATAAACGTGCATTGGAAGCACTTTACCGAACATTGAAAGATTTACGCAATTACTGGAGATGTTTGCGCATTGGAGATGAGTTGCATTGCTGAACGATACATCTGCTGAATATTTCTCTGAGCAATTACTGACTATCGGTAATGGTCGAGTACCTGTCGACGAATCGATCGGATTGATTTCATTTCCTCAGAATTTCTGTAACTTTATCTCATTAAAAGACGAACTCATCAACAAAGTATTCCCAAACATCATTACTAAGCACAAAAATAAAGAATGGTTGAGGGAGCGAGCAATTCTGGCGGCTTAGAATAAAAATGTAGATGACTTAAACTCCATAATTCAGAACGAGATCATTGGTACACTGCATTCTTTCAAATCAATTGACTGTTTAACAAATGAAGATGAAGCCACCAACTATCCAATTGAATTTTTAAAGTCCTCGGATGTGCCGGGCACGCGTTTGGTGATAAGGAAATTGATGAACAATGTGATTTAAACGACGCAACTCAAAGAAAAATTCGAAGGTGAAGAAGTTCTCATTCCAAGAATCCCGACCGACATGCCGTTTGAGTTTAAACGACTTCAATTTCGATCCGACTTGCATTCGCCATGACTTTAAACAAATCACACCACCAATGCTCAAAAGTTGGTGGTCTGAATCTTGAAAAACCATGGTTTTCCCATGGTCAGTTACGAGTATATGTGGCATGTTCATGGGTCTGAAGACCATCTGCGTTATTTGTTCTTGCACCTGATAATAAAACGAAAAATGACGTCTTCATTAAAATACAATACTTGTTTCAAATAAACAAGTATGTCAAATAAACAATTGATAAAATCGAAAGTATGCTCATTTATTGCCTTTTAGGTGGAACAAAGTTCGCCGGGACAGCTAGTATATATATATATATATATATATATATATATATATATATATATATATATATATATATATATATATATATATATATATATATATATATATATATATATATATATATATATATATATATATATATATATATATATATATATATATATATATATATACTATATATATATATATATATATATATATATATATATATATATATATATATATATATATATATATATATATATATATATATATATATATATATATATATATATATATATATATATATATATATATATATATATATATATAAATGGATTATTATTCTTTTCGGGTATTCGGTCTGTAAGGAGATGAAAAGATTCAACTCATGTATTCTGATTTAAAACCTGTATATTTCGTTGTCGGTTAACAACTTCATCAGCAGGATACAGCTAAAATACAAAAATAATCACATCATTGAACACTAAAACTAAAACAAAACATACGAACTTACAATGAGAGTTCTTTTGAAATTTGGGATTCATCGAAATATTCATCAAAATAACAAAGCAAATAAAATTATGAGATGAGTCAGTAGAAGTAAAAAACAAAACAATGCTACTTTTCAATCGATCGATCGTGCATGAATGAAGCGGTCTTATTTAAATACACATTCACGTGTTCAGAGAGTTATGATTGATCTCTCTTTCTTTCTTTTTACCCCAGGTGGAATTGTTACCAGGTGCGAAAATTAAATATTAGGATATTTCAAAATCCGACAATGAATTTTACTTAATTGATCTACGCCTGATCTTGAATTGATTGTATTTTGGTTATTTTGGATGTGTACCATCTCTAAAAAAGTTCGCTTTTTGGTATTACGTTCCCTTTCCATTATTTGGACATTTTCGAAATCAAAAGGGTGATCATTGTCTTGCATATGGCAGGACAAGGCGCAAGATCTTTTTCCGATTTTTACGTCACTTTTTTGCTGTGTTATTCTCTGTTTTAGAGTTTGTTTCGTCTGTCCTATGTATATTTTACCACATTTCTGACAGTTTATTTTGTATACTACATGAGAACTTTTTATAGTAGATGTTCTGTCTTTTATCTTCGTGAACAAGTTGCCTATTGTGATGGTGTTGTACTTGGCCACGGTAAAATTGTTCACTATAGGTTTTAAATGCTTTAGCACTTTGTCCGTAAGTCCTTGAATGTATGGTAGTTTTTTGTGAACTTGGATGGGTGGTTCTTCTGTTGGACCATCGAAGAGACCTGTGTTATACAGAAGTTTATTTAGTATCTTTTTTGGATAGCCATTTTTCACAAACATACCGAAGAGTTTTCTTAAATTATCATGCACAAAAGAGGAATGAGATATGTGAATTACTCTCTTTTTCATTGCTAGTACTGTGTTGAATTTTTGACTCTTTGGGTGGTTAGAGAGAAAATTGATGTATCTTCCGGATGATGACGGTTTTTGATACCAATTCAATATTACTGTGTTGTCATACTTTCTCATCACTAAAGTGTCAAGGAAAGAACACTTCTATTGTTTTCTTTTTCCATTGTGAATTGGATTCTTGGATGTATAGAATTAAATACTTTAAGAACATGTGGTTGTTGAGTTTTTGGGATCGCAAGAATTAAGTCATCAACGTATTTGTATATGAAAGGCAAATCGAAAGAGAGCTTTTGTAATGCTAGATCGATAACATGATCCATCACAATTTGCGCTAGTATTGGGCTGATTGGAGACCCCATTGTTGTACCATATAATTGTTGGTATATGTTTTTATTGAAGGTAAAGTAACAATTCTGGCACACGAATATTACCATTTTGGTGAAAACTTCTTTTGTGAGTGAAGTATGGTGCCTTATGGTTTGCCAATGTCGATCCAATTGTTCGTACACAAGTTCACACGGAATGTTTGTATATAAGGAGATTACGTCTAATGATACCAGAACATAGTTTGTTGGCAAAATTACCCCTTGCATGTTATTGACAAAAGTGAACGTATCTTTGATGTTGTACATAGTTCTGCTGCCGAGGGCCTCAGACAAAATGTTAGACAAAAACTTAGCCAAGCCATATGTGGTCGAACCTATACAGCTAACTATGGGACGGAAAGGTACATCATTTTTATGTATTTTTGGTAGACAATATAGCTTAGACATTGTAGAGCTATATGTTGTGAGAGATTTTGCTGTCATCTCATCTATTAAATCTTCATTCTTGGCACCTTTGATTATGTTGTTAAGTGAATTTTGTGTTCTTGTCGTTGGATCACTTTTAAGACATTTGTAAGTGGTAGAATCATTTAGAAGTGCCTGTGTGTCAGCAATATACCTATCTTTATCCATGGCCACTGTGCAACCACCCTTATCAGCGTGTACTATATACAGATTTGGGTTATCCTTTAGGAATTTTCTTGTTTTTGTATACATTATTTGGTGATGTGTTGGAACACCAGTTGTTTTGGTGAATTGTAAGTAGTTTGTAATATTATTTGTGACGCGTGCTCTCAATATATCTTTGGTTTCTTCTGGTTGGTCAGCGATAATATCTTCAACATCGGCCAAATATCTACCCATATTTATCAAACGACCAAAAGGTCCAATTCCGAATTTTGGTCCTAACGAAAGGAATTTCGATATGTCATCTGGAATTATGGTTTTCGAAATATTTTTGAACCAGTTGTTGTTTTCACATCCTTTAGTTTGATGTTATGTTTGGAATTTCAGATTATTGAACTTTTTCTGAAGTGATTCTTTAAGTTTTTTATATCTTTTTTCATACGATCTGTTTGATCTTATGGAGAATTCTTCAAAGATATTTTTCGGAATTTTCTCTTTAATAAAAGATTTTGTTTGTCTGATGGTTTGCGAAATTTTTCGGATATCTAAATAGCACAATTTTATTTCCAGATTTAGAGTTCTCCTACATAACTTGTCAATATGTTTGCTCATCTCGTCTACTATTCTCCAGTTACTTGTTTGTACTAAATTCACGATTCGTTTGCTTGCATCTTGGATGTGTTTAGGAAAGCAAGAATTTCTTCGACATCTCAAGAAAAAATTTCGACGATTTAAGTAGTTTGCCAATTTTACACTCAATGAGGACCACTTCTTCATTAACACAGAAATGTCGTTACCATATTCTGCACTAATTTGTTGATAAAGCCCCATCATTATATAACAACTAATTACTCACGACCGTGAAGTGATATAAATGGATTATTATTCTTTTCGGGTATTCGGTCTGTGAGGAGATGAAAAGATTCAACTCATGTTTTCTGATTTGAAACCTGTATATTTCGTTGTCGGTTAACAACTTCATCAGCAGGATACAGCTAAAATACAAAAATAATCACATCATTGAACACTAAAACAAAACATACGAACTTACAATGAGAGTTCTTTTATAATTTGGGATTCATCGAAATTTCGCAAACCATCAGACAAACAAAATCTTTTATTAAAGAGAAAATTCCGAAAAATATCTTTGAAGAATTCTCAATAAGATCAAACAGATCGTATGAAAAAAGATATAAAAAACTTAAAGAATCACTTCAGAAAAAGTTCAATATTCTGAAATTCCAAGCACAACATCAAACTAAAGGATGTGAAAACAACAACTGGTTCAAAAATATTTCGAAAACCATAATTCCAAATGACATATCGAAATTCCTTTCGTTAGGACCAAAATTCGGAATTGGACCTTTTGGTCGTTTGATAAATATAGGTAGATATTTGGCCGATGTTGAAGATATTATCGCTGACCAACCAGAAGAAACCAAAGATATATTGAGAGCACGCGTCACAAATAATATTACAAACTACTTACAATTCACCAAAACAACTGGTGTTCCAACACATCACCAAATAATGTATACAAAAACAAGAAAATTCCTAAAGGATAACCCAAATCTGTATATAGTACACGCTGATAAGGGTGGTTGCACAGTGGCCATGGATAAAGATAGGTATATTGCTGACACACAGGCACTTCTAAATGATTCTACCACTTACAAATGTCTTAAAAGTGATCCAACGACAAGAACACAAAATTCACTTGATAACATAATCAAAGGTGCCAAGAATGAAGATTTAATAGATGAGATGACATCAAAATCTCTCACAACATATAGCTCTACAATGTCTAAGCTATATTGTCTACCAAAAATACATAAAAATGATGTACCTTTTCGTCCCATAGTTAGCTGTATAGGTTCGACCACATATGGCTTGGCTAAGTTTTTGTCTAACATATTGTCTGAGGCCCTCGGCAGCAGAACTATGTACAACATCAAAGATACGTTCACTTTTGTCAATAACATGCAAGGGGTAATTTTGCCAACAAACTATGTTCTGGTATCATTAGACGTTATCTCCCTATATACAAACATTCCGTGTGAACTTGTGTACGAACAATTGGATCGACATTGGCAAACCATAATGCACCATACTTCACTCACAAAAGAAGTTTTCACCAAAATGGTAATATTCGTGTGCCAGAATTGTTACTTTACCTCCAATAAAAACATATACCAACAATTATATGGTACACCAATGGGGTCTCCAATCAGCCCAATACTAGCGCAAATTGTGATGGATCATGTTATGGATCTAGCATTACAAAAGCTCTCTTTCGATTTGCCTTTCATATACAAATACGTTGATGACTTAATTCTTGCGATCCCAAAAACTCAACAACCACATGTTCTTAAAGTATTTAATTCTATACATCCAAGAATCCAATTCACAATGGAAAAAGAAAACAATAGAAGTGTTCCTTTCCTTGACACTTTAGTGATGAGAAAGTATGACAACACAGTAATATTGAATTGGTATCAAAAACCGTCATCATCCGGAAGATACATCAATTTTCTCTCTAACCACCCAAAGAGTCAAAAATTCAACACAGTACTAGCAATGAAAAAGAGAGTAATTCACATATCTCATTCCTCTTTTGTGCATGATAATTTAAGAAAACTCTTCGGTATGTTTGTGAAAAATGGCTATCCAAAAAAGATACTAAATAAACTTCTGTATAACACAAGTCTCTTTGATGGTCCAACAGAAGAACCACCCATCCAAGTTCACAGAAAACTACCATACATTCAAGGACTTACGGACAAAGTGCTAAAGCATTTAAAACCTATAGTGAACAATTTTACCGTGGCCAAGTACAACACCATCACAATAGGCAACTTGTTCACGAAGATAAAAGACAGAACATCTACTATAAAAAGTTCTCATGTAGTATACAAAATAAACTGTCAGAAATGTGATAAAATATACATAGGACAGACGAAACAAACTCTAAAACAGAGAATAACACAGCATAAAAGTGACGTAAAAATCGGAAAAAGATCTTGCGCCTTGTCCTGCCATATGCAAGACAATGATCACCCTTTTGATTTCGAAAATGTCCAAATAATGGAAAGGGAACGCAATACCAAAAAGCAAACTTTTTTAGAGATGGTACACATCCAAAATAACCAAAATACAATCAATTCAAGATCAGACGTAGATCAATTAAGTAAAATTTATTGTCGGATTTTGAAATATCCTAATATTTAATTTTCGCACCTGGTAACAATTCCACCTGGGGTAAAAAGAAAGAAAGAGAGATCAATCATAACTCTCTGAACACGTGAATGTGTATTTAAATAAGACCACTTCATTCATGCACGATCGATCGATTGAAAAGTAGCATTGTTTTGTTTTTTACTTCTACTGACTCATCTCATAATTTTATTCGCTTTGTTATTTTGATGAATATTTCGATGAATTCCAAATTTTAAAAGAACTCTCACTGTAAGTTCGTATGTTTTGTTTTAGTTTTAGTGTTCAATGATGTGATTATTTTTGTATTTTAGCTGTATCCTGCTGATGAAGTTGTTAACCGACAACGAAATATACAGGTTTTGAATCAGAATACATGAGTTGAATCTTTTCATCTCCTTACAGACCGAATACCCGAAAAGAATAATAATCCATTTATATCACTCCACGGTCGTGAGTAATTGGTTGTTATATATATATATATATATATATATATATATATATATATATATTGTTATGGTAAAATTTCATTTAGTCTTTATAATGATATAAAAATGAATGAAGGTCAATTTTTCTCGAGGTATGCTTCAAAGCTTCTAGACTGATTGTTCCGACAAAGTCATGTTTCATGCATTTTAGTCATTATGTAAGATTTTAAACATGCATACAGTTTCGTAGATATAATTAATTCCATTTGATAATATGTTAATGTAGTTAAATTTCTTTGAAATGTTTGAAATCTAGGTATAATTTTGTTATTCACTGTTCAACGCTATCACAGTTCAATAACATCACTTGTAGTAGATAAATACGTAACGTTCATTCATTTTGTTTCTTTATAATTATGTATTTCTGTATTCTATAATAACTCACTTTTTGTCACATAAGAGTATTTGTAAAACATGTGGTGTATTTGTGAAACCCACTTCCGAATATAATATAGGTATCTAAATATATGTATTTTCAGTGTTTAATTAGGATTTCAGTCCAGGACGAGAAAATAAGTTACCTCCTTCCCGTCCTGCACTGCAATCCCAATGAAAATACATATCTACAGTCGTGAAACATTCAACTACAGTATATATGTATATATATATATATATATATATATATATATATATATATATATATATATATATATATATATATATATATATATATATATATATATATATATATTATATATATTATTTTGAATAAATATAAAAAATTAGTATAAATAAATATTATTATTACAATAATTCAATTTCAAGATATATATATATATATATATATATATATATATATATATATATATATATATATATATATATATATATATATATATATATATATATATATATATATATATTCAAAGATTCACAGGTAATTCAATACTAGTAAATACTGAGACTCTTAATCGAAATATCGAAATATTTCAAATAAAACTCTCAGGGAGCTGTCTACATAAATGTTGTCAACGAGAACGAACCCATCACTTTCGAGAGTGAATATTAAGAGCGTTTCGAAAAATTCATCGATCTTGTTGAATGATAATAGGATACAATTGTTTCATCATTATTATGAATCATCAGTCCATATTTAATCTATCAATCAAGAATCGATGACTTTCAAAACGAACATAGGTCCCATACCAAATTAAGAGAAGTTCTAGAGAGTGAAATACTAACGTAGGCTCCCTCTATCGGCGAAAGGACGTATAAACACTCCCTAGCGTTCAAGATTCCTACTCATGACAACAAGAGTGCGAGTGGAAGGCTTTGTAGATATTTCATTCGAACACAACAGAAAATTGTCTGAAATGTGTACGAATGATCCCATGCCTAATCGCTCCAGATCACGCCCAAGCGGGCAAAAGTGTAGCTAGTTCAAAGATTCACAGGTAATTCAATACTAGTAAATACTGAGACTCTTAATCGAAATATCGAAATATTTCAAATAAAACTCTCAGGGTGCTGTCTACACAAATGTTGTCAACGAGAACGAACCCATCACTTTCGAGAGTGAATATTAAGAGCGTTTCGAAAAATTCATCGAACTTGTTGAATGATAATAGGATACAATTGTTTCATCATTATTATGAATCATCAGTCCATATTTAATCTATCAATCAAGAATCGATGACTTTCAAAACGAACATAGGTCCCATACCAAATTAAGAGAAGTTCTAGAGAGTGAAATACTCACGTAGGCTCCCTCTATCGGCGAAAGGACGTATAAACACTCCCTAGCGTTCAAGATTCCTACTCATGACAACAAGAGTGCGAGTGGAAGGCTTTGTAGATATTTCATTCGAACACAACAGAAAATTGTCTGAAATGTGTACGAATGATCCCATGCCTAATCGCTCCAGATCACGCCCAAGCGGGCAAAAGTGTAGCTAGTTCAAAGATTCACAGGTAATTCAATACTAGTAAATACTGAGACTCTTAATCGAGAACATTTCTCGTTGACAACATTTGTGTAGACAGCTCCCTGAGAGTTTCATTTGAAATATTTCGATATTTCGATTAAGAGTCTCAGTATTTACTAGTATTGAATTACCTGTGAATCTTTGAACTACCTACACTTTTGCCCGCTTGGGCGTGATCTGGAGCGATTAGGCATGGGATCATTCGTACACATTTCAGACAATTTTCTGTTGTGTTCGAATGAAATATCTACAAAGCCTTCCACTCGCACTCTTGTTGTCATGAGTAGGAATCTTGAACGCTAGGGAGTGTTTATACGTCCTTTCGCCGATAGAGGGAGCCTACGTGAGTATTTCACTCTCTAGAACTTCTCTAAATTTGGTATGGGACCTATGTTCGTTTTGAAAGTCATCGATTCTTGATTGATAGATTAAATATGGACTGATGATTCATAATAATGATGAAACAATTGTATCCTATTATCATTCAACAAGATCGATGAATTTTTCGAAACGCTCTTAATATTCACTCTCGAAAGTGATGGGTTCGTTCTCGTTGACAACATTTGTGTAGACAGCTCCCTGAGAGTTTTATTTGAAATATATATATATATATATATATATATATATATATATATATATATATATATATATATATATATATATATATATATATAAATCTCATAGGTTCTTCTGATCAATGGCTCATATTCTGATATCAGTAGGTAAAGAATGGGGTGCACCGTGCCGAGTGACCTTGACCTTGAGAAGGTAGGCGTGGTGGGGGTAATGGGAGGAGTCGACCTTGAGTCAGTGGTGGGGTTTGACCTTCGGCCTTGAATCAGTGGGGGGGTTAATGGTGGGGATTGACCTTGAATTCGATTGGTCAGGTACGGCCTTGAGAATTTCCGGCACTACCGATCTTATATATTTCCGCGAATTAATGCTGAAGTAACTCATTCAAACAAAGTGTGGTTATATTTCAATCTGTTATGTATTTTAGAGTGCAAAGTTCAGGTGGAATAAGTTTTTCTGAAATCATATATAATAATCAATTAGGCCATTACTGTGATCATTCTGGCGAGTTGATAAGATTCGTGACACACAAAGTTTTGTGTACATGGTGTTTTGAATCCAAGAAACAGGAATCTACCATTGTCGAGCACACAATTGTGAGTACGCATAAAATTGACACGATCGTTCACAAATCCAACCTACATCACTATATCAAGCTTTTTGGACAAAATTGTGGACTCTGTGAAAAATCGCTGTTGTCAGTGAGTGAAATCGAACCTAGGGACTGTTTCGAATATCGTTGCAATACTTTATAGATGGATAATATTGAAATTATCTATAGAATAAAAAATTTGAAGGAAATGATGGAATGTCAACTTAATAAATTGGATGGTAAGATTAAAAAGTACAATCGGAGTATGGATTTGGAAATAACTGATAGAAGAATAACAAACGAAGCTAAAATCATTTGTGATGCATTTCTGAGTGAAAAAACAACATTGTGTGTTTGTTGTGAAGATTTAGTACGTTTAAGTGAAGAATTTAGGAAATGGTTAATCAATAATATAACTCTACCTGAGAAAATAATGTTTAGATTATTTCCAAAATCTAAACTTGTTGTTTTAGAACACGCATATATGGGTAAAAATATCACCGATTTCAGTGCTGAAGAATTGAAATATTTTCCTGTGGACTATTTAGTGAAGAAATTGAGATGGTATGAGATTCTCGAAATTTATCATAAGCTTTCTAAACCAATGATGGAAACATTCAAGCTGCAGACACTCTTACCATGCTTCATTCATTATAATCGACCGGATGAAAACACGCATATTGATGGTCCGCCTGTAAGTCAAGCAAAATGTGTTCGATGCAATCTAGTGCTTACACACCAGCAACTAAATACTTCAGGCAATTCTCAATCCAATACATCATAATTTTTCAATGTAATATTTTTGTCAATGTTCCCAACTAATTCATTTGTTGAATCCTTTATGCATTCTCAAGGTTAGATTGTCCCTTTCTCTCTATAATTTCTCAAGGCCAGTATGTGAAACACCCACCTTTATAACTTCTCAAGGTCAGATCGTCCCCACCCATTCTATAATTTCTCAAGGTCAGCTTCTTAAACCCCCCACCATTAATATTCAAGGACATTATATAGTATATAATGAGAGGACAGCATTCATTCCTTCAGTTCAGAAGTTGGTTTGAATAATATCGATAAATATGAGTTCGGAAGCAATACCCAATGTATTCGAACCATACATGTTGTGTTCAAAAGTATTTTTCATCAATAAATCGAAAACAAAGTATGTGTCTGTGGGTCTGTCGCACCAATTCAAAGCAGTTGTGAGAATCAGTGGTTCATCATTGAAGGGGCATCACATTGATTTCACTACCGAAGATTTTCGTGAACTATTGAAGAGTGAAGAATTTCTTTTGAGGAATTTATCTAAAGTTTCGTCGCAGGAATTCAAGAAAATTAATAACGTTACCCTTTTCTTCATAACTATCAACAACAAATGTATTCTCGGTGTGAGAAATGAAAGAAGTCAAATTTACATAGGAAGAGAAACTCTATGTGAATTACTATCGTTACAGGAGCTGATTAATGATTATATTGAGTTCCTGGAATATCATGGATTTGAAGATTTCTACGCAATGATAACGCGTACAGTGACGAAGTTGAATGGGGATGTGTTAGTGAACATAAAAAATTTATTAGAACAATCGTATAAACATTTATTCAACACAGCCATATTTAAAGAGTTAATCAAGGCCGATCCATATACTGTAGTGAATGATGTGATGGAGATAGCTTATTAATATGAATAAGAAAGTACATTTCAGTGATAGTTGCGAAATCCATAACATGTATGCTTGGAATTTCGCTTATCGAGAATCCCGTAAATACTATTGGGAAATGTTTGTAATAGATAGAATTAGATTCAACAATAGAGTAACTAATTTAGAGAAAATTTTGAGTCCTATTTTAGATGTTAAACATAGACAAAAGGTTTATATCGATAGATTTTGTTGAATGTAACAACACTTTGTATTAATGCGTTCAAATAAAAAATTGTAAAAAAATAAAAAACAATTTTATTTCTCAATATCTTTACATAATAATATATATTCAGAATTGAATCATTTCAAATCATTTTTGTGGATCCAAGAATTATGCTCCTTTCCCATTCCTAAATATTTTACGAATAGTTTATTTCCTTTTCTTCTTAGCACTTTCTCAATCAGATAAATTTGAGGATGCTTTACTTTCTGTAATTCGAATTCGTAAAACCCACCCATGATATCCTCATTGGAAGAATCGCGTAAAAGGTAAGTTCTTGGGTATGTGGATTTTATCTTTCTAATTGTGAAAATTTCATTAGACCAATTGGGTGTGTAGCCTTTCACAAATGCTTGTCTAGTTTTACTAACTCGTACGAAATCTCCAATTTTATACTTTTGTTTTCTTGGATCTATAATCTTAATGTGTGAATAAGCGGAGTTGAGAATTTTTTTTTCATTTTCATTATTGACATCCATTGGCTTATAACCAGTAGTTGAGTGTTTCCTAGCATTATATTTCGAAACTATGTTATCGAGTATATCTATCCACTTATAATTTCCACGAACGCTGAACTCTTTCCACATAATTGACTTGAGTGTTCTATTCACTCTTTCTACAACACTGCACTTTAAGTTGGAATACGAGCTATAATGATTTATGTTGGACGTATTCATTAATTCCTTGAAATATTTATTGTAAAATTCCTTGCCAAAATCAGTTTGTAAATTTTTAGGGGGATGTGACAATTGTTTCAGAATTCCACGCATTGCATCTCTCACATGTGTTGCAGTTTTATTCTTCAGAGGAATCGCCCAAACATATTTAGAGAAAACGTCTATTACTATGAGAATATATTTGAAACCTTTATTGAAGCGAGCATATGGTATCATCTCTACAAGGTCGGCCTGAAAAAGATCTAAAAGTCCTTTAACGATTACTCGTCGCCGTGGGAAATTAATTCGAACTGGCTTATGCAGTTCATTAACCACATCTCGTTTTACTGTCTGCATTTTAGATCAAGTTCATCTTGAGTATCAATTCAGCGAATAGATAAGCTTGACCTTTTATTGTACGGGAGTTCTTGAATGATATCTTATCTCCCTTTTTTAAAAAAATCTTATCCCCTTTTTTCATAACGTAATCAGCATCATTTGTTTTGATTTTTATATGGAAACCGCTAGATGGATTAGCAGTGAAAGATATAACTTCAGCACTTTCATAAGGAAATATGTATTCACTTGTATTTGTATTCAACTTATATATATTCGTTTCATAATCCAACACCCCTGTGAGTTGCAGATGAAGCAAGTAATGCTGCTTAGAATTATCAGTTTGAGAAAGTGTTCTGTGTTGAGAAATATGGTTATAAAACTTATCGATGGTCATGTCGATGCTAGAACTTCACTGTTTGTATCGATAATGATCTATTTGATATTTGCTTGAATACTTATAGTATTATTTTCGAATTTTTTAACTCGTTTACAATATGACTCATCTCATTGGAGTGACTATTATTACCAGCAGTCTGAGAGGACATTAATAATTTCAATCTATCCACCAGTTGGTTTGGATTTTTCCAAGGTACGAATTCTAAGTCCTTATTTGTAATCTCTAGGAAGTTGAAGTTGTTTCTTTTATTCGTATTCGATTTCGTTGGAAAACTTTTAAGTAACCCACCTCGCGACTGTTTTTGTATGGGTGATATTGTAGTAGTCTTAAGGGATGTGTGAGTTTTCAATGAACTAGGATATGAGGGGATTGTTCTACTAGTTCTACCCCTAACTATCGGATTCTGAATTTTCTTTATAATTGTTGTATACTTTTTACCGGCATTGCCTGATATTTGCTTATTTATATTATAATCTTTCCGATCAGCATTCGTTCTCTTCACAATATCCCTATAATTTCTCAAATCCGTTGTATTATATCGATCAGGATCTTTCTTGAATAATAATTCAAGGAGTCCTTTACTGATAGGAAAATCGATTGGACTATCACCTTTAGGGTCTATTAAAACTTTATCGTTCTTAAAATCTATTTCAGAATTACCTATATAAAATTTGGATTCTTCAGGCTGGAATCTTACACCGTATCTATGATCAAACAAATCAGGAAATGGTGTAGTTATCATTTCCTCAATATAGTCCCTACCCATCCCCGACCACTGGTCTAACCATTCACGGAAAACATCGGTATTTTTCAATGCTTCAATATTTTCTAACTCAACTTCTGATAGGGGTTCTTGATATTCATCAGGTTCTCCTTCAATTGGCTCAACATTTTCAGGAATATATTCAATACTATCTTCACCACTCGATGTTTTAGGAGTATCGCGCAATTTTGATGAGAATACTTTCAAAGTACCTTTCTTAGGCGTAATAACTCGTTCTGGTGTTATAATATCCCTTTTTATTTCTGGTTTGGTTTCAGATTTCGTAATCAGTGGTTGCTCTTTCTTTATTTCTGTTTTCACATCTAATGGTTGAGCTTTTTTAATTTCACTCAACAGTTTTTCGATTGGATGAGTAATAGGTTGCATTGATCGAGAAAACCTCAATTGTGATGTTATCAAATCATGTTTCAAATCTAGTAGTTTTTTTCTAACATTTTTTCTTGCTTTCACTAATTCTAAAGCCAAACGTTTATCCATAATGATTATTTGAGACTAAGATTGAGATTATCAATAATCAATATTTATAAGATAAAGTAGTCGTGGAAACCCCTTCTATAGCGACCATTATTAATATCACTCTCTTTATCAATAACTAAAAATCCATATGGTACTTTCCAGCATTCAGAACACAACTTAACAAACTCATCGAATGACATATCAACATTTACATGATCATTATATATATGCTTGAGATTTGTTTTATCTTGAGAAAATAAAACAATTAAATTAGCATTATCTCTTATGAGTTGCTTTGGGATTGCTGAATAAGTTTGACACAGATAGAAACAGTCAATATTATAATGTCTTCCAAAAGCAAAATAATCTCTGATTATATTTTGATTGCTACAAACAACATCATCGAATATAACTACTGAATATGGGGATATATCTTTCGGTGGTGTTATGAATTCACCATTTTCATATTCAAAATAGTTTATATCATCTATTGGTTGTAGTACATTCTTCAAAAATTGGTATTTGGGTTGGTGGATCGAATTTGAATACAAATAAATATTAATGAAACGTAAACCGTTTGGATGTAATAGAATACTAATTAAAGTATTAGTTTTTCCTTTCCCTGATCCACCTACAAAAAGACCTCTTTTACATTCAGCACCTAACAAATCGCTATGTCGTATGAATTTCTCTTCAGTTTGACAATAATCATGATTGGTTATAGGTAATGTATTATGTTGTTTTATCAATTGCATTGTCAAAATACTATTCTAAACTGAGCATTGGTGCTCATGTGAATATCTTTTATATGGGGAAAAAATAAAATTCAGTAATTTTGATATTGTATATTCATAAAACATAAAAAATTCGAACAATAAAATGGAGATTTAACAAACGTATAAACATAAAAATTCAAACAATAAAATGGTGACTTAACAATAAAATGGTGACTTAACAATAAAATGATTATTTAACAAATGTACATATGGTTAGCTTATTGACTTTTTCAAAATATATAAAAAATGTGTAATGAAAACAAATACAGAAGTTCAAATATAAATTTATAACAAAATGTTCATTAATATCAATCAGCAATACTTCAGTAATTCATCCAAAAGTGTGTCGATGTTCTCATGCCAACCGACATCAAAGTGACCCCATGCTAAAGTTCTAAAAGAATTTTTCAACAAAAAACGCTTATCGTCAAAAGAAGATAATGCAATTTTATTTCTCATTTCGGTAAACATATCATGTAAACAAGATCTGAAAATTGACATTACGCACAAAAGTGATTCATTTTTGGTAATAACATTTTTATAATCGGATAGATGAATATTTTTTTCAACTATATGCTTACTGATACCCTTCGCTTTCTTATCAACCTTATCCAATAATTCTACACAATAAGCCTTGGCTCCCGTACCGTAGAAACTCTTAATAACTTGACCAGCATATTCGTCTTTCATTTTGCCTATTTGTGACACGTTTGGAATAATGTTGTGCATATTTTGAGGTGAGTAATTGGAAAGATCGAAATGTTGTGAATTTTGCTTAATATCTTCATATATATTTTCAGTGAATACTTCAATCAGAAGTGAGTCTGTATCACTATAAAGTAATGACACTTTTTTACCATATTTTTGCTTCAAAAAATTATAAAAAAAATTATATATTACAGTTTTCGAAATATCTAAAACACAAAATCCCACATAAATAGGCTTATCATATGTCACACGCGTTTTATTCATTTCAATTGCTATTAAGTTCTCAGAAAATATTTCTCTATCTTTAAAGTGGGGTTTAGCAATCCAAGTTTCAGCTCCAAATTTTTTCCCCTGCTTTTCCCAATGACTAACTAATTTTATATCCCGTCGATTTTCAACATTTTCCATTGTTTTGCCGAAAATACTATTAATTAATAATTTGAATAAATTTTTTCAAAGGCATTTTTTGAATTGTTTCGCAGTTCTGTATTAAGGTCTATGTACGGTTTCAACCAAGGGGATTGTTGAAATTTCAAAACTCTATGGATTTTTGTAAGAATCAATCTTCTTCCAAACATTGTTTCAAAGATTCGTAGTGAATTACATAGTTAGTTTTATTAAATAAATTTGGTATTAGTTTAGGGGTTTTTCCTTGAGGAGGTATTATATTTTCCGGCAAAAATGGTAGATCATTATGTAAAACATGAAGCGTCTCAGGATAAGTAATATCTACCTCAAATATATATCCTTCGGGTGCGTTATTACACAGATTTTCGATATTCAAATTCATGATTTCTTGCTCATTCAACCAATAAAAACCGCCAGTTGGTAAGAATTGACTCATTGCGTAACCATACAAATTAGTAGCATCTAAATACATTATGTATGATGATTCTTTTGTAGGATTAAAATTTGGCAAAAATTTATTATTAGCTTCAGCGAATCTTTTAACACATATACTAACACCTCCACGTATACCCTTCTTAATGAAATGTATCATATCTACATCGGTAAGCAATTCTAATGAGATGTCTGTCTTTTTCAACATAGCATCCCAACTCAACGATGGAGCTGTTAAATACTGTGCAGGATCTAAAGAGTAGTGAGTTAAACATGTATTCCGAAAATTCTCGAAAATATCTGATAATAATAAAACATCTGACTTTAAATATAAATCTGAATATTCTCCTAAAGTTTGACAATCAAAGGTGCTCCAAACATGCTGAGCTCGCAAATATTTTTCTAAAGAAATATGCTCGTCCCTCAATTTATCAAAAAAATTTTCTTTACTTGGTAATTTTGGATCATCTAGTTTGGACCAGTTATCTACATATGAGTAAGGAAATACGCCTTTCTCTCTTATCAAACTGAATTTAGTATTATCTGGAAAATATTTTCGTACGATTTCACATTGTTCATCACTTAATGTACTGGATAATTTATCTAAAGATGAAGCTAAAAATTTAAATGAGTCTATAAACCTAAGTTCTACAAATTTCTGTTTACAGTCTCCTTCAACAGGGATGTATTTTGAAAAGGTTATGTACTTCTCTTTAGTTTGACCTACAACTTTTACCTCCTCACCATTAATCGAAAGTTTCTTTATGAATAAATGTGAATCATAATTAGTAAGGTTGTGAATTATAACTGGTACAAATTTCGATGTTTTATAAAACAAATTACAATTTTGATGAGCAGCGCCTCTATAAAAACCGGTTAAGTGATCGTGGTCCCTAACTTTGATCGAATCGGGTATAAATTCTTTCTTACAAATATGACAAACGGAGCAAATTTGAAATTCATGCTCTTGAATATCAGTAAGCGGATCCATAGTAACTACGCGACTCAGATATCTCGAGTGAATGTACCTCACATCATTTTCTAACGAAGTAATAAACCTTACGCAGCAGTCATTCCCCCGAAAGAATACATATTTAGATAATGAATCATCGAAAGCACACTTCATGTAATAGCCGCAAGAATATGGTTCATGTAAAAAAGTTTTCATTGTGAAAGATTTATCGGGATTTGGTGAGCATTATCTAACGGTTTCAGTAAGCATTCAAAATCAGCATAAAAAACAAATGGAACTTTAATTTGTTTCTGATAATTTTTGAACTTTAAAATATTTTCTGGAATAAATTGCTTCAATTCATTTTGGATTATATTAGTTGATGGAATTTTAGCGTAAAGTTGTCCACAATCTTTCTCACAATGCTTGGATAATCTTTCCGCAGATGAAAAATATTGTAGACAACCATCACAAAAATGTTTTTTAGACTTATGCCGACTTATTTGTGAAGAAACCAGACCAGATAAATTTTTTATAGTGCAATAATGTAAATTTCCGTCATCGTCGTCTAAAATTAAAAGATTGATGTGATAAGCTTTTTTGATACTACTGAAATATAGCGGACCAACTATTTCATATTTTCGTTTACCATTATCTATTATTGATTCTAATCCATAAACATTTATTGAAATATTATCATTCAAATTCAAAAAAGTTGAAATATTATCTAATTTGACCGGAAACTCAATACCGTTAAAATTAAAATACTGAGAAAAATGCGGATATGACTGTGGTAAATAATTCGGTCCTTCGGGTGTGAAAATACCTGCCATGAGTGCCCATCCAAAGCAGTGGTAATCGGTGTTCCTCACGTTGATTACAGCGTTCTTCTTATTTATACATTTCGGCAATTCAATGTAGGACGATGCTCTCAACGGATTGTAACGATTGATATTCACTTCCAAATTCAATATTTTCACTAATGCCCAACCTAAACAAAAGGAGCGTATTAATAAATATCAATATAATAATTGAAAGTTCAACTTACCAGAATCTCTTTCCTGAAAATCGGCCATCTTCTGCGTAATTATGTTCTGAAATTTGTGGATGATGTCTGTCAAATTAGTCCCCAAAGTGATTATGACATTTTCGGTATTGAATGATTTTATATCAAACAATTCTTTGTTCTCAATTACGTAAAATCCAAACAACTCAAAGTTGAGTTTGAGTGTTGTCATTTGTGTGAGACTACTCCGAATAATGTCAATAATTTTGCTGGTATTTTTGTCGAAAAATTCTATTATATCAATAATGTGGCCATCAGCATCAATACGATAGGAGACAATCCTATTCTTGAATGCTGATGCAATTTTGGAAACTCCATTACCAACGGGGATGATGACGTTATTCTTATGTCCTTTAGACTTCAGATGGGCGTTAAAAAGATTGGAAGTTATATCAACATCACACTGATGGCAATGTATCATGCTTGGAGTCTGAGTCTTCTGCTTTTTCTTCTCATGGCAGTTGAATTTCAGATGTCTATTCAGTGATGAAGATGTTTTAAACTTAGCTCTACATGATGGACATTCGAATGGTTTCTTTAAAAAAAAAATAAAATTTTAAGAAGTCAATAAGCTAAAACAAGTCGCCTTCAGTTACCATAAGTGTTTCATATAAATCATAAAAATTGATAATTTGGGAAATAAAGCAAAAAAATTGATAATTTGGAAATAATATTTATAATTTGAAACGAAACAGTTATATATATGAATTAAACACTTATGGATATCCGACAAGACCACTAGGAGGAGCGACACGCTTGTCATAAGTTGTTGTATTAAATGACGAATAGTAAATTAAAAAAAAAAAAAAAAACCTCAAGTAAGTTTGAAACGCTAAACGTAAAAAAAAATCATAAATGTGTGAATTAGGTTTTTTTTTTCAAAGAGAATTTAGAATTTCTCCTATTATATGCCAAAATAGGACTCAGAGGCCGATCAAACAAATCACTTGAAGAGTGATGTGTCGAGTCTATTAATTCTTCACTGATTACCCTACTGCTTTTTTCAAATTTGGAAAGAAAAATCGGCCTATTTTTTCTAGGACCTTTCATCAAAATAGGACTCGATGATTCGCACTCATCATCACTTGAAGAAAACTGTGGCGAGTCTATAATTTCGCCGTTTATTAAAATAGGACTCAATACTTCACAATCATCTTCACTTGATGAGTACTGTGTCGAGTCTATAATTTTTTTACCGAGTACCGAACTACTTTTTCTAATTTAGAAAAAAAATTTGGTCCAATAGGACTCAATGATTCGCAATCATCATCACTTGAAGAGTGATGAGTTGAGTCCATAAAATCTTCGTTTGTCCTATGGCTTTTTGAATTTGGAAAAAATTCGGATTTCTACCATTATTTAAAATAGGACATAGTATTGGGGCCGGTGTACATAAATCTGCATCTTCTCGCATAGGTGTTATTGTTTCCATATCAAAACATAATTTCCTTTTTTTGATAGGTTTTTCAATAACCCTCCCATGCCTGAATCCACAGTAGTATACCGTCTTTTCATCAATACTAGCTACATCAACAGGTGGTAGTTGAGTAGCAGTAATATTGAAATCGTTACCACTCAGAGGTGCGAGCCCTCCATTATTGATTATCTCATTAATTTCGGGATAGTTTCTTTCACTTGAAGCTTTTAACGATTCAAAATTGTGTATAACAGTATCTCTATGGTACATACTTGATTGCGTAGAAGATGCAGATTTTTGTATACCGGACTCATAAACATTAGAAATATTAAAATCGGAATGAAAAGCAGATTTTGTCATACTTATAGGAGAATAATTAATCGAAATATTGGCCCTTGGAGATTCTAAATAACCTTCACACATATTATCAATTTGTGTTGCTCCTAGCCCACCATCTTGTGAATTTTCTAACAAGGGCACTTCATTCAAATACATAGAAACATTTAAATTTTCATAATCAAAATTTTGAACGGATCTGTCAGAACACTTTAAAAGGTCATCTGTAAAATTCATAGATGAATCAATATTGTAATTAGTCATCTGTATTGGAGACTTAACACTATCAACTCGTCTATTCGAATCTACAGATGTAATTTTAGAAGCACTCAGACAGTCATCCATATTATCAATATCAATATAATCAGAAAATGGTCTAGATAATACATCGAGATCGACATCGGTTATAGTATTTAATAAAATTTGACGAAGTGTTGAGCTTTCAGCATCATTATTATTCAATTTGTCTGAAGGTATTAAACTCCAAGAAGATTTCTGAGAGTTCATTATCTTAGAAGAACTGAATAAATCATCATGATCTTCTTTCTCAACCTCAGAAAATGGCCTAGATAAAAAATCGAGATCGAAATCGGTTATATTATTTAATATAATTTCACGAAGTGATGAGCTTTCAGAATCATTATTATTCAGTTTGCCTGAAGATATTAAACTCCAAGAAGATTTCTGAGAGTTTATTATTTTAGAAGAACTGAATAAATCATTATGATCTTCTTTCTCAGCCAACAATTTCGACTCACCTTCAGAAATAGAAGGTGAATCGATATTAGCCGGTTTGAGCAACACATTAGATAAAATTTTCACTTTTTTATAAGGATTCATGCCTAATAATGCGTTTCTAAGTAAACTTACTTGAGGTTCAGAGACATTATCCTGTATCGAACTTAGCACAGGTTCACCACTTGGCTCACCAACTAAACCCGACGCAGAACTTTGTTTCACAATATTCACTAAAAAATTTCGCGGCCATTTTAATAATTAGCTTGTAAATTAGCAAGACGTAATTAATAATCGCGACGTATACAACAACTAATGATAATCAGCATGTGTTGCGTGTATATATGTATGGGAGGGGAGATATTGGTGGGAGTGCTCAAGGTCAACAACAGTGGGGGTGCTCAAGGTCATGAACTTACCTTAACCGAGTCAATGACTTATCTAATTCAAGGTCACGATGTTTTCGGTTTAATGAACGTTTTAAAGGTCGATTTTTTTTTCAAGGTCAATGACCTTCCGATTTCGTGATTTATCTATTTTAATACTGTTTATAAAACTTAGGTTACGTTATAGTTTCAAGGTCATATTTTTGAGAACTTCAAGGTCACGATGTTTTCGGTTTAATGAATTTTTCAATGTCGAAATTTTTTCAAGGTCAATGAACTTCCGATTTCGTGATTTATCTATATCAATACTGTTTAGAAAACTTAGGTTACGTTATAGTTTCAAGGTCATATTTTTGAGAATTTGTGAATTTTTAACGCATTTTCTGGCCATCTAGAACCTAATTTTTCAAAATTTTCCCTTCTGCGGGGACTTTTAATTTTTCGCGGTGGACCGCGCGGAGGGGCCCCCTTTGGGGTCCCGCGGACGTCTGTCTATATCAGTAGATATGTGAATACAAAAAAAATACATTTCTTATTGAAATATTTATTAGAGAAAAAAAATATATAATTCTTCATTATAGAACAATGCTTTCTTCATCGCTATAGTCCATATCGAGCTGTGCAGGGTTATCGATGACATGTTGAAATGTTTTTTGGAGAAACTTTACATTTTTCAATGAACAATAACATTTGTTGATCTCGTGAAACATACAGTCAGGTTCATCAGGTATTAAAGCTGGATGTTCTGGAAATTCAATAATTTTACTAGGTCTGATGTATTTCCCAATTATTTTTGCTTTTTCTCCTCCTTTCACATATATTTTCTCAATATCATTAGTGAGTGTAGTTAATATTGATTTCAGTTTCCATGGCTGTACGAATCCGGTTTCCCATTTAATACAATGATGATTGTGTATGAGCCACATCACTGGTTTTTTATATTCTTCAGGAAGATGTTTGAATTGAAACGGTTGTTTGAAGATGAAATGTGCAATTCGATCATTTTTCAGGATTGCAAGTTCCTTCGTGAAGAAATGTTTTTTATTTATAATAAATCCTTGAATGTCTATTATAGCATATGACATTATTTCACCGACTTCGTTAGTGGATTATACGTAAATACTCTATCACTAATAATCAATATATGTGCAGTAGTATTAGCAAGTATTGCCGTGTTAGTTTCAAACTCAACTCTAAGAACCACTGATTGTGTTTGAAACCCAGTCTTTTGTTTAGAACAATCCACAATGATGAGTGGAAATGCTTTTGCGAACTGAGATGGGGTTATATCAGTTTCGGATTTATAGTCATAATAGTATGCGGATCTAAATTGTGTAAACATTTCATACAATGTTGCAAACTGATTATTCGCAAATGATATATTCAAGTTTTCATATGGGTATCGTTCATTATTGAGAAATAGTCTTATATTACTGAAATCACACGTATCAAATTCACTACTATCAGCTTCTAATCGTTCTCTATCTGTCTGAAATCCCATAATAATATATCTCGGAGATTCCAATTTTGTCGATGTTTTCACATTCCAAGTATGTCTTGTTGTATTTGGCAATGATGGGAAACTATGTAGTTCCCAAGTTCTGTATGGAACTATGATGTCTTTTCCCTTTTCAATGAATTTAGTTAAATTTACTTCTTCATGTAATCCGGGTATTATATGCGGTACTTTCCACATTATTTTATCTATTACAACTTTAGCCTTTTCGTCTGCGGAACATTTCTTTGTACCCGAAGCATCTGTGGTAACTACACATTTCAATGCAGATTTATCACTGTTGCTACGTATCAATATAAGTTCTTGGAAAATGTTGACCATTACTTTTTTATAATCTTCAGCGAAACCTAGTAACATTTTCAAAGGAATGCAAACACTAAATCTACCATTTTTAACTATAGTACTTTCCTTCCCCGGGAACCATCCAGCATTTTCATATTTCACTGCTTCACTCTTGTTGAATGATGCTAATCCTTTCATTGTGGATGTTAAACCTGGTTTCGTATTAACATCAACGACGAAACCATTCACCTCATACCTTATTTCACTAAACAAGAATGCAATTCCATTATTCACAAATTTTGTATTTATTCCTGAAGCTGTTCCATCTGATTTCAGCAACTGACCTTCGATATATAAGTAGCTTTCACTTGGTAATGTACACAAATCTTCTTGTAGCGGTATTCTTATTTCATCATTATTATTATATCGTGAAGTATATGATTCGTGAATATGATATTTATATGATACTACAGATTCATCAGTGGGTATTCCTTCGTGTATACTAAACATTTTAGTTTTTCACTTCAAAACCTATGGATTTTAAGAATTGCTTGTTCTCAGACGTTAATAGTTTAACGAGCTTCTTCCTACTGTTAATTTTTCGACACTTTTGTTCATTTTTATACTTGCGACGGGTATACGTATTCTTGAAATCTAAACTCATATTTCTTTTCGAAGATGTAGACCTACTGTAATGGTTTCTTGTTGGAAATTAACCAGTTTATCATTCTGATCCACTATTTTAATAACTATGCTTCTTATGGTATTAACACTGATAGGTAAATAAATAACATGTTCTGGGGACTCTACTATTTTGAATCCTGGTGGAGCTGTCGGTGAAAACTGATGTATTATATGCTGAGGTACACCATTTCTATAACTGTTTACCACAATATTACATTCAACAGATATTGAATTTACAGTAATTATATCGGCAATATTGTCTGATTTAGCTTTAGAGTCTTTAGCTAATATTTTTCTATTGAATCCAATTAATGGTGCTATACTATTTGAACTTGTTATATCTACTTCTTCTGTACACTTAATATGTGTATGAAGTGTATTACGATTTTCCGATAACTCGAAAAATATATGGTGATATTTTGAATCACTTTTGAGCTCATGGGTAATAAAATTGTTTAAATCCTGAAGTTGATAGCATCCAGTTGGAATTGTTATTTCTTTAGATCCTATTTTTATTGAATTACAATCATCATCAATGTTTGGGATTGAATTGTACACTGCGAAATCTGTTAGACCTAACACGTATCGACCATCTTTAACTTCAATGGGTGGGTTGAATTCGGAAACCAATATTGATGATTTACCACTTAGCACAAAGAACATTTCTGCAGTAGAGATATACTTCAACTGGTATTTTATATGTGTGACCAATTATATAAGAATTTCAGAACTAAATGTCCGCAGTTATATGTATTAATTTTTTGATACCTCTGTCTGTTATACAATATTCTGTTCCTTCTACTATCGCTCTTGAAATAAGACTTTGCTTCTATTGGAGGACTCAAATTTCCAATACTATCGAAATAATAGATTACCTTACCATGTTTCACATAACCTGTCCAATGAGTTCCATTTCCACTACTTTCATCTAAATTAATTATTCCACTCTCATAATTCCGTATTTTTCGCGGTAATTGATTTCGCATAAAAACCCCTCTGAAATATGGAATCTTCAATTTCTTCACTATTTCTACAAGTTCTACATTACTCAACGCGTGTCTTGGTAGCTTTATTGGTAATTTTTTTGATACCATTGGTACGGACCTATATATAAACCTTTTCCTTACGTTTCTTTCTTCGTACTAATCCTTTACCTTTAGTGGCTTCCATTTGCTTGTTATGTCTAATAGTCTCCTTCAATATTGTTTTATTTGTTCTCGCTTTATCAATCGCTGCTGCTATGGATGCTGCACCACCTCCTAAAGCTCCTATAGCTCCAAGAAGAGGTAATAATATCGGTAAAAAACCACCTCGTTTAGGCGTTACCGAAATTCTAGTTTTGCGTGATTTCTTTTTTGATACTCGTTTTGCCCCCATACCTATTTTTGTTTTCGCCTTCATGAGTACTAATACAAGAAGAGCTGCTGCTTTCTCTTTTCGACTTGCTTCTTTGGATTTCAAAATATCACTAGCTTTTTGTATCAAGATATTATCAGCTTGCCTCCTTTTCTCAAAATCTTTCGATTCACTATATGCAAGATCGTGTTCTTTACATGCCTTATCTAATTCATTTATTCCTATATCTCCTCGAGCTAGTCTTTTCTCTAGATTCGTACCGGGTCCACAAAATTGATACGCTGGTAAATGTAACTCAAATGGTAATTTATCTATCAAACTATTTATGAAGGAACCACCTTTCTTCATGGAGTTCATTGATTTTCTGATATCTATCATTTCATTTTTCATTATATATATGATATGTATGGTACGAGTATAACGTGAGAACTGAAAGATTTTCTATTTATTCTCTAATAATATATTTATATCTACAATTAAATTTATATTTACAAATAACATTATATATATATATATATATAATGGACATTTGTTAAATAATCATTTTATTGTTAAGTCACCATTTTATTGTTTGAATTTATACCTAATATACAATTATAATTTCTAATGTTCAGAGTCCATGCTCTCTGCGCCACTATCACTATCATTGTCATCTATCTCCCCAACCATCACCTTTCTCAATGGGTCATGCCAATTGTTGAATACTATATGAAATGCCTTGAACCTGCATCCGCGTTCCACCATTTCTACGAAGTACACGGCTTGCGTACCACAATGGCTACAAAGCATCTCATCTGGTGCTGGTCGAGGCTGGTGGAGATGTTTCACTGTGAATGCTCGATTGAAACTCCTCACACACAAAATACATAGCAATGGCCCCTCTTCCCCATTGCTGTATCGGCGAAAAATTTCCAAACATAAATTCTCTGGAAATGTAAAAAAAAAAACATGAATTGATTGATGCATTGTGTTGAAAAAAATACATGAACAAAATATGAAATAATTAAAGCATTGACACTTACCCATTATTCAAAAACTATTTCGAACTTATTTCTCAGCAAAATGACAACTCACAACTCTGAATTAATTTCAGACTGACTCTCTATTAGCGCATTGCGCGATATATGGAAAAGTAGTGCCGGAAATTCTCAAGGCCGTACCTGACCAATCGAATTCAAGGTCAATCCCCACCATTAACCCCCCCACTGATTCACGGCCGAAGGTCAATCCCCACCACTGACTCAAGGTCGACTCCTCCCATTACCCCCACCACGCCTACCTTCTCAAGGTCAAGGTCACTCGGCACGGTGCACCCCCATTCTTTACCTACTGATATCCTATTCACCGAAAAATCCATTCTAAATACACAAAACAAATTCATTCTCTTTTCGTTAGTCATAAAACTTCGGCCAACGTTATGCATTTTAAGAAACGCCCTTAAAAACATTTGGGAACACTCCACTTGAAAAGCGAAATTGAGAAATACAGTCATTGTCGTCGCTGCCTTCGACTACCCTACACGTAGAATGCAGCCTACACCCAATGCATTTGGGAACACTTGTACTTATTTTCAAAATTCAAAAAACTGATGTACTTTCGGACTAACTTCACAGTAATTGTAAGAAAAAACTTTTTATAGTGCCTTGCTATATAAACTGTTAATTTTTGTACTATTTTAGCCCTGAAGAAGAAAATGAACATTTTCGAAAGCTTGGAAAATACTAAAGAGGTAACTGATTTTCCTGTCCTAGACTGAAATCCCAATTAAACACTGAAAAATATATATATATATATATATATATATATATATATATATATATATATATATACATACAGAAATTAAAAACCGAGTATTTATACCAGTATTATCAAATTTATCACACACATAACAACTAAAAATGATAATTTCTATGTATGAGTCTGTTTTCGTGTGTGCATATCAGCTTGTCCTATTAATGGATGAAGATATAATTAACTTTATGAGCGATTTATTATATCTGATCGAGTATTGAAATAGCTTTTGCAAATAATAGAAATGAAAATCACGAAAATGCCGAAATATAGTTGTAGTTTAAAAAATATCTGCTGTCAGAAAAATATAAAGTAGTGCTCGTTGAATATCATGGAATATGAACAAAAATTGGGAATCAAAATAAGAAAAAAACAGCCTAATTGAATGGAAGTTATCGTTTGTGGGATGAAATTGATTGGATAGCTTTGGCAATTTTATGATATTAGTTACCCAGAAATTATTAAATTACAATTTCATACCCTGGGGCAAATACAAAGGAAGTAGTTTCTATTTAATATATACCTACTTGATATGAATAAATATCAAAAATAATGAGTGAGAGTTTTCGTGGTGATCTCAGGTTACTGATAGATGAAACAGGCACAGCTAAATTTGATTGACGTAATTATAATTCATTCGAAATTTTGAGCAAAGAAGATTTGCAAATTCAAGCCCATTAAAGAAATTATATCATAAGTTTTTGTGCAATAGTTTTAGACCACTTTCATGATAGTGTTAGTCAGCTTATTACAAAACATGTGCAGTACATTCTCCATTACATCAGAGTTAGTATTTTTTTCTGATGATTTGCCATTGAAATTATTCATTAATGTGTGCGAGATTTTGTCATGATATTTAAAACACAATGACAGTGGTACTTTCAAAGACTTTCGAATGATTGAAAATGAAATGAAAAATTCATAAATGCACATTCTACCGTTAAAATTCATGATAACCCAAATGAAGAAGTCCTTTAATTCGACTCTGGAAATGGAAATTGCGTAGGAAGCTTGTGATTATTAATCTCTGTAGAAGTAAGCATCGCAACACAAAATGCGTCATATGTGCGAATAAGGAAAATGGAGAACACATCACGTATGTAGGTACTTTTACAATGCCCTTTCCGCATTGTGTACAACACATAATGTAACACAGTGAAAACTCATCAAAAATTAAACTTTCGCTTGGAATTGAGTAGAGCTCCTCATTAGATCTCAATATAAGCCAAATGAAAATGTTTAAATTTTATAGAGATAGTAAATTTAAGATTTAGCGAAATAGCTCTTCATTGATACAACTCGCAGACTTATAATGAATAATATACGTACTCAATATTTCTTTTAATTTTTTCATATATTTTCCCAATGTAAATCTCCCCTCGGGGACAATAGTAAACTTCGAATAATTTGAAGAAAAATTCGTATTTTTAACTTTTGTCAAGATATTTGTAAGAATATTCTAAGAGTTGTTCTCTCAATAATGTTCCAATGATATGATATTGATGTTATCAATACCTTCATTGTAAAATACCTCGTAGAAGCTGAAAATGTTGACCTTATAAAATATAAATTATTGAGTACAAAGAGAGAATATTCTTCATCAATTTTGTTTCTAATTTCAGTGATAATTTTCTTGAAGTATTGGAAAAATGGCGTTTTAACTATGAATACAAATGAAAGAATAGACATGAAAAAATAATTTTCAAATAGTGAGGTGCTTAAGATTTGAAGATGAACGAATGTTTCAGTGAAGATGTTGAATTTTTCGCAAGGAAAATTCCAACAACAAAACGATAGCAAATTAATGCTCCGTTTTCTATTGTGATATCTCAATGAATTATAAGTTGAATATATACTATTAAATTTGAAAATGATTACAAAATTTTTCATTACTGAAGGTCTTCTTCAAATGACGATAACACTCTAAACAGGAAGCTAATACATTCGCAGATCACATATCTAACATGTAACTTTTGTCCGTGTAATGGGGAAGTCATTCTAGGAAAATATTCAAATGGAACTGATTTCTGTCAAGAGAAGTCGCTCGAATTGATACAAAACAAAGCAAGAGATCACTTTCTCAATACGGAATTTCCTAAGAAATATTCGAAATTTCTAGCAAAATTTCTATTTTCGATAATTTCCACAAAATCATATTTATTTGGATATTCAATGAGTAGGCACTTGACTTCATGCAAATGAAAAACTTTGTTTCATAATTAATCAATCCATTTTATTACTTAAATTGCCTCTTTACTTTTTGTTCGAACTCTTTTGATTTGTCCTTTTTGTTTGTGCCTTGATATTGCCAATAAAATTTGACGAAACATCGACAAATGATTGATTTTATATCTTTCTGTCCTCTACTATTAAGACTTCATATTCAATTCAATATTGAAGGACAAAAAACTATTTGAAATATTGAACGAATATTTGATTGGTGTTCATGTATATATATATATATATATATATATATATATATATATATATATATATATATATATATATATATATATATATATAGTTAACAGTTTACGGTATCTACCTGAGATTTACGTTGTTTGTTTATTTGTAACAGCCGTTTACATATGTTTCAAGCTTATTGGCTCTCATCAGAACGGCGTAGTTCAAGTTATTAGATGTTACACACTTGAAAGTTGATTAAAAAGGAAAAACACAGAACAAAACAACACAAAATTCCACGTGAGGAATCTACATCATTTTTGGTTCAATCGAATATCTTGACCAAGCTTGTTAAAGCTATATTTTTAGACTAAATCGATGTCTACCTGCGATGAGATATTTATACCTTCTAGAATTTTGTACCGACAATATTATAAATTAAAAACAAACAACGTAAATTTCAGGTAAATACCGTAAACTCTTAACTTCATTTTCAGCCTGACAAACCTTGTTTTTAATTTTTTAATATATATATATATATATATATATATATATATATATATATATATATATATATATATATATATATATATATATATATATATATATATATTTATATATAATAATAATAATAATATTTATTGCGTAATAATGATATACATAAATATTACACAAAGGTAAGAGGGTAAGAGTTCGGCTTTGCCTGTTTTCCACTCTACCTGAAAATACATACATAGTTATAAAAAGACATAGAAGAAACTTACACCCAACATATCATACTTCAAGTAAAACATTGAAACGAAGAAGAACATAAAAATAAAGTAACATCATGAGATCACTGATTTAACAGTGACATCCTAACAACCTTCCTGAATGAAATCAACGGCAACGAGAGAAATCAATCCACGTATTCAAAATATTCGGTGCAACGTATACGAAGCTACCCTTGAATTTACTTGTGTGATGTTGAGGTATACTGAAGCCATTTACCCTTATGTTAACACCATGAACATCAGACCTCGCGGTAAGTATTTCGTGCAAATACTTTGGTTTCTCACATTTCACTAATTTCCACAACAACACAGAGAACATATACATGAACCTTTTATTCAACTTGAGTTCCCCAAGTCGCTGCAAGTATGGAGTGACTTTGGAGCTTTTGAATGTTGGCCTTGGTCAAAAAATTACGAAACACAGCAGTAGTCTAAAGTCGGATATACCAAACTTTGTACTAGTTTCAATTTCGTAGCTTCATTTAGAAATTTTTTGAAGTTGTTTAACATTTTGAGCCTCATGAAACATAGACTGTAAGTTCTATTCACATGACCATCAAATTTCAAATTTTTATCTAATAAGACTCCTAAATTTTCTACCTGGTCCACCTAACCTATTTCGGTATCATCAATCACCAACTTATTTTCATTCCTGTTGAGCTTAGACAAATTATGTCCTGATCCAACACATATGGCTAGAGACTTTGCAGAATTGATTCTGAGACTATTGCTAGTACACCATCTAAATATTTGCAGCAAATCATGATTCATCTTCGTAATGGCTTCATGCGAATATTCAGGTTTGCATGCGATATAAAGCTGCAAGTCGTCTACATAGAGGTGATATCCACAATAATTCAAACATTTTGGTAAATCGAATGTAAAAATGGAAAAAAGGATAAGTCCCAAAATGCTGCCCTGAGGAAGTTCACTATTCTTGTAAGCTATGGTTGATGTTGCATCTCCATTCCTAGTGATCTGGGCTCTAGGCATGACATGGCCTGCAAACCATTCAACTGCGCTTGCACTAAACCCCACATAGTGCAGTTTTGCCATCAAGAGAAGGCAATTCATCAAGTCAATGGGTTTAGTTTGATCTAACAAAATTACTTTAGTAATACAAGAATGATCAAAAGCCTCAGCAATGTCATTGAAAACTTTAAGTAAAGCAGTCTGCGTGCTATTTCCAGCACGAAAACCTGACTGATATTTCGGTAGAATTTTGTTACTGTTTAAGAATCCGATGATCTGTTCGGCAGCTATCTTCTCTATCAGCTTTGGTTCAGCAGGTAAGATACCAATGGGTCACACGTCCTTAATATCAACAGCATTAGACACCTTAGCTAGTGGGTTGATGACAGATAACTCCCAAATTTCTGGAAAAGTTCACGTCCTGAAGGATGTATTCACTGCGCTTATCAATTGGTCGATACAGTAAGGAAGAATAATATTCAGCATCTCTATGGATATATCATCAGTGCCAATAGCTTTTGAGGTTAAACCACCTAAAGCTCGATATATGTCAGTGTGACTTACAGATTTAAACGTAAACTCGTCAGTCAAATTCCGACTATAGCTGTTATCTCTATAATAATCCATCAGGTCATTGTCAATACTCATATCACCTGCTACATTCACAAAGTATTCATTCATTGTTGTTGCGCTCACATTTTGGGGCAGATTCAGTTCGTTGATTTCGGATTTTGCCATTTTAACACCAGAACTTTTCAGTTTCCCACATAGTAATTGAGGACTGCTCTTACTTTTCTTTATCTCAAACTGCATAAAGTCACCTCTTTCTCTCCTTATGGCACCATCCACGTAATTCTTCAACTCAACGTAGTGCTGCCGTTGTACTGCCGACTCCGTTTTTAAAAACCTTTTACTATTATTATTTTTCAAGCTGATAATTTTTTTGATCGTAGGCGTTATATAGGATGGAGATTTCTGACTTGATTTTGAGGAATTGAAAATAACTGAGGAGCAAACGCATCAAAAAGAAATAATATATTATCAGTCATTGTTTAGACATACTGGTCCACATCTGTTAGATGCATTACATTCCAGTCTAAATTTCTCGCCGCTTCATCAAAGACAACCATGTTTATTCGCTTTAGATTTCTGGAATATCGCACTGGAGCCGAAGATCTGCACCACAATAGTTTTATCTTACAAAAAATCAACTGGTGATCCGTCAGTACATCCAGCTCCATAGTGCCACTGTCCACGATATTCAAATCATTTGTAACGCAACATACATCAATCAGCGATTGACTAGTGGTAGTGATTCTAGTAGGTTGCCTAATCAGCTTCTGCAAATTATAGTCATTAAGGATGGACCGAGAAAACAATGCATCTGTTATATTGGGTTTCAAGAAATCTTTGTTCATGTCACCCACAACGATCACAGACTCATATTGTAGGTGGAATCCTTCCAATACGTCAACGAACTCATTTAAGCATTGATATCCGTTACTTGGCTTTTTGTACACAATGCCTAGGGCCAATCTTCGATGATAAAGCTCCAATTGCAGCCATAGATGTTTCAATCCATTTTCAAAATTATTTGCTTCATGAATAGTGCGACATTTAATACCTTTTTCATAGTAGAGCATGATGCCTCCCCCTCTGGTTGGGCGACCAGATCGGACAAACTCATAATCACCAGATGTAGATGAATCAAACCAAGTTTCAGTAACAGCCAGAACGTCAAAAGAGTTTTCAATCAAGATTCCGGAGAAAGAATTGAAACGATTATTCAGAGACCGTACGTTTATGTGACCCACATGGAGTTCGTTATTTAGTTTTGTTTGCACGAAAATTTTAGGGACACTCTTCACATATCCAATATATAGATTCATTTCGCCGTCACTTCTGCATTTATCTTAATCACCTTTGACCTTTTTAAAGAAGTTTCTTTGCATTGGTGTCTCATCAAGTCCAACTTTGATAATTCTTACTATTTTGAACATATCATATTTTATTTCAGGGGAGATGGTTATATATATATATATATATATATATAACCATGTTTCGACACTTATTTGTGTCTTCTTTAGGAGAAAAACAAACTGCAAAGTAATGACTACAGTGACAAATTTCATTATGAATAAAATAAAATTACTTACAATTTAGAGTTTTACTCTAATTGTAAGTAATTTCATTTTATACTCATTGAAATTTATCACTATATTCATTACTTTGCAGCTTGTTTTTCTCCTGAAGAAGACACAGAATACTGAGAGTCTTAATCGAAATATCGAAATATTTCAAATAAAACTCTCAGGGAGCGGTTTTCACAGATGTAACGGTAATTAACCTATCACTTTCGAGAGTGAATATTAAGTGCGCTTCGAAAAATCATCGAACTTGTTGAATGATATTCAGATATAATTCTTTCATCAATATTACGAATCATCAGTCTTATTTAATCATCGATCCAGAATCGATGACATTTAAAACGCCCCTAGGTCCTATATCCGAATGAGGAGAACATGAGTGAACTCTTCACGTGAGCTCCCTCTATCGAAGAAAAGACATATGAACTCTGGCTAGCATTCTAGATTCCTATTCCTGACAGCATTAGTAGCAGTACGTAGAGGTTTTGTAGATCTTTCAATCGAAGACAACAGAACTTCGTCTACAAATGGGTAAGAATGGTCTGTCGCCTAAACGCTCCAGATCACGCCCAGACGGGCAAAAAAACCTACTTTTACGACTCACCAATCATTCTACTAATGAATAATGAGACTCTTAATCGAAATATACAAATATCTCAAATAAAACTTCCGATGATAAAATTTTCAAATAAAACTTTGGACATATATATTTTCAAACCGCACTTAATATTAACTCTCGAAAATTATATGTTGTTCTCGTTGACATTTGCTTAGACAGCTCCCTGAGAGTTTTATTGGGCAATTTCTCTCTTGGATATAATCCTCCATTTTTACTGAAAAATGGAGTCTTCAAGAAAAAGTACATGTGCAATTACTATATGATGGTGCTCCAGTTAATTATATTCTTCAACAAATTATTCAGGTCTCCAAGTGAATAGCAAAAAGAGGAATAATTGGATGGCCAGCCTGTTTACCAAACCTAATTTCCATTGATTTTTTTTCTCTAGAACTCTTTAAATCGAAAATTGTTGCTATTTGAAAAAATATATAGGCGTATAATCGATGGGTTTCATTTTATTCACATTTATTTTATATTTATTTATTACGACTATAAAGGTTCTGGATTGATAATGTTAATTTTTTGTTTTCGAGTTTTTCGAAAATTCTTCGATTTTATGAAGTGGTCATTTCCGAGTATTTCATTCATTAGTAGTGATATTGCTAGCACTGATAACATTATTAATGATAAGATTAATAGAAGGTATTTTTCAAACACTTTGTTCGATGAAATTGAAAATTTTGACATCAGCCAATTAGAAATTTGCATTTGAATTTTTCTTTTTCCTGAAAACGAAGATTCTCCCAATAATTACTCGATTCAGCTGAACTGAATAAAATTTATATCAGCAAAAGCTAATCAAAAGCCACTATACAATAGTATTATGACATATAGGTGCATTATGATTAAATTTTATCTATGAGTTTGTTTGTTCGTTATTTTCGAAAAACTGCAGTACTCTATTATAAAGTTATAAAATAGTGCTAGTTATTAGGTATAGGATTGTGGAAATTTCAGGACTCTAGGCAATCGAGTGGAATATAATCATTACTGCATTCGTAACTGTTCAGAACAAAAATCTGTGAATGAATCACTACAGTTAACAGTTTAAAATTATAAATTGGCATAACCCCAAAATTTTGACGATTAAATATGAACAACTGAAAGTTTTCACGATAAATTTCCTTTTATAAATTCATTGTAAAATATTCATTAAATAAATTGTTCCTTCGTTTTAGACACCCTGTTCAAACATGTCAATATTTTCAATTCAATAAGTAAAAATTAACACACTTGACTTAAGTTTCACTGAATATATTAAAAAATCTACATATGTTTCGAGTTAACCCATTATCAAGAGTATACAATATTACTGAATTTCAAGTCTGTGGTTTAGGATAGGTATATAAGTGAAAGCTATACATTTTGAAATTCAGTAATATTGTATACTCTTGATCATGGGTTAACCACCAGAAACTGTGGAGCTTTGAATATATTCAGTGAAACTTAAGTCAAGTGTGTTAATTTTAACTAATTGATTTCAACATAATGTTTCACCAAGAGATATGCGAAACCTATGTGTCATTTATCTTCAAATCATGCAGTAAGTATCATTGTATTCAACAGTTACAAAAGAATTGATATCATCATCATCATAATCGTATAGCGCTACAACCCTGGGTGGGTCTTGGCTGACTGTACAAGCTTTTTGCAGAAGACCCTGTCTTCCATCAACCTGTAATCAAAAGGGATGTTCATTTTTCGGAGGTCTGATCTTACGTTGTCTCTCCAATGCATTCTGGGGTGTCCGAGTGGTCTTTTGCCTGTTGGGGTCTCTTCCCATGCCAGTTTCACCAGTATTTCGTTATTCATCCTTTGCACAATATTATTATAACAATATTATTATTATAACAATTGATATGAATTGTTATAATACCCGATTCGAAATAGTTAAGGTATATATACGAGTATAGTTTTTGGTTGCTTTTAGTATGGTTGTTAAGACTATTACTGATACAATCATATTTCTTCGTTCTAAATACCCTAATATTCTCATTGATTGATGATATTTAACTGATATTAATTGTTATCAAATGAAGAAATTAATTCAATGTAATGAGAATATCAGCCTAAATAAATATATATATCGAGTTATTTAATATGGAATTGCAATTTTAATTTTATTCTTTCGAAAAAAACTATTTTTGCAATAAGTCAGTTTCAATTTATTGTGAATTTCGTTTTTTTTTGCTTGAAGAAGGATATACATATAATGCACATTACTATACATCTGAAATCATAGGAATCGACAAAAAAACTAGAATACATCTAACGATGGAAATTTCACGATGATATCAGCACGATAATCCATCGAATTCATTTTCTTATAGTACATTTCTTTATATTTTAGTAGTACTTGATATCCTCTAGAAAGCTGAAACCGAGGGTGTCTAATGTTGCAAGCTAGATGGCAGTAGTTTATCAAATTAGTTGAAAATGTTCATAAACCAGAATAATAAAATGTAGTATCTGAATTGATAAGACGTGTGGAACTTCCAGTGTTAGATGTATTCATGATTCATGATTCCTAAGATTTGAAATGTATAGTAATTTATGCATTATATATGCATATGACTTCGCAATAAATTTCTGTCATCTGATTCATAAGAGGATTATTAAGAATTGAAGTCGATCGCATTCGTTTGTTAGATACAACTGAAGAGTGCCTTATATCATGAAACGGTGACTGACTTGCGTTTTCAATGAATGTAGGCATCGAATTCAATATTCTCGAACATTTATCTCTCGAAGGATAACGGAACATCACATTGTTCATGTTTCGCATAGCCTGCTCTGCTGTAATATACCTTCGAATAGTTCATGAGAAATTATCAAAAAGAAGTTATAGTATACTTTCAACATAATATCTATATATTAGCTGTCATACGAGGATGGTTGTGTATCTCTTGAGTATATCATATACTGCAGTTTTCAACGAAAAAGCCGAGAAAAATAAACTGAAGCTTTTGCAATATCGGTACTATAACTTAGCAAATCGTTTTTTGTGTGTTATTTCATTTAGAAAGTAAAGAAACCTCAAAATTTTCAATTGCTCACTGTGAAGTGGTTTGATATAAACAAAAGCACTCAGATGATACCTCGATTAAATGCCACTTTTTTGATGGCGTACCACCTACTCTACATCATAAATAACATTTAGCCTTTTAAATACTTTACTTTAAAACAATGTTTATTTAGTTCTTTGCAGTTAGTTGTAAATAAATTAGTTAAAATTAAACTTTTCATAGTTATAACCAATGCTTATTTTGAAATAAAAATTAGGATGAAAGAATATAAATATATATATATATATATATATATATATATATATATACATATATATATATATATATATACATATATATATATATATATATATATATATATATATATATATATATATATATATATATATATATATATGTATATATACTGACTTATTTAAATGAGTTTTTTAGCGCTATGGATAGTTTTATGTAGGTCATTTTCAAATCAACATATTTCGCTTTCAGTGTTTTTTTTTTGTGGACCATTGATATGTTTGAAATGAATTTTATTTTTTCTGTTTATAGATTTCGAGGTACTTGGTGTAACCTATGCTTTTCGATTGATATGTTCATTATTTCTTTTGATTGTTAGTGTATTATTCGCGATGAATTGA